>OU342744.1:220946658-221382870 GCA_910589775.1 Avena eriantha
GCCTTAGTACTGCCGCTCCTCTTTTCCCTTTGGCCTTTGTCGGCACCCCTTTTGTTTTAGCAGGTTTGAGATCGACGTCGTTAGTAGGGTTACCCTTACGGCTTGGCCTAGGCAGGGTCATGGACGCCATTGGTTATTCTTTAGGGCTCTTAGCCCCATTTGCATCGTATCCGTACTCGGATGTTGTACCGTTTCAAGGTGATTTGGATCTTTGTATTGTATACCTGTATTCTTGACTTAGTGAATCATTGCTGTATATATCATTGTTCTGTGGGTTCCATCATGGACTATTGTGTAATGATATTACTTTGTTTTCCACCCACACGCAAGTGCCTGGTGGGCATCTTTGAATCGTTTCTATGCGGGTTTGGCCTAAATCGCTGAAACTTGCATAGGGCCGATTCGAGGGTGTTACAGGATCCACCAGTGTCATTGCATCTCTGTTATTTTCATGAACCACACCCAGTGTCATTGCATGTGTTTTCTTCTAAACAAACCACATAAGTCATTGCATGTCTGTTCTTTTCATGAACGACATCTAGTGTCATTGCATGTGTGTTCCTCTAGACAAACCACACAAGGATCCACCTAGTGTCATTGGATGTGTATTCTTCTCATGAACCACACATGAATCCACCAGTGTCATTGGATGTCTGTTCTTTTCATGAACCACAGCTAGAGGCATTGCATGTCTGTTACTTCCATAAACCACACATGGATCCACTGGTGTCATTGCATGTCTGTTCTTTTTCATGAACCACACCTAGTGTCATTTCATGTAAGTTCTTTTCATGAACCACATATGGATCCACCAGTGTCATTGCATGTCTGTTCTTCTCACAAACCATATAAGGATCCACCAGTGTCATTGCATGTCTGTTCTTTTCATGAACCACACCCAGTGTCATTGCATGTGTGTTCCTCTAGACAAACCACATAAGGATCCACCGGTGTCACTCCATGTCTATTCTTTTCATGAACCACTTAAGGATCCACCAGTGTCATTGGATGTGTGTTATTTTCATGAACCACACCCGGTGTCATTGCATGTTTGTTCTTTTCATGAACCACATAAGGATCCACCAGTGTCATTGCATGTGTGTTCTTCTCACAAACCACATAAGGATCCACTAGTGTCATTGCATGTTTGTTCTTTTCATGAACCACACCCAGTGTCATTGCATGTGTATTCGTCTAGACAAACCACATAAGGATCAACCGGTGTCACTGTTCTTTTCATGAACCACATAAGGATCCACCAGTGTCATTGGATGTGTGTTCTTCACATGAACCACACCTAGTGTCATTGCATGTCTGTTCCGCTAAACAAACCACATAAGGACCCACCAGTGTCATTGCATGTCTGTTCTTTTCATGAACCACACCTAGTGTCATTGCATGTGTTTTCTTCTAAACAAACCACATAAGTAATTGCATGTCTGTTCTTTTCATGAACCACACCCGGTGTCATTGCATGTGTGTTCCTCTAAACAAACCACATAAGGATCCACCAATGTCATTGGATGTGTGTTCTTCTCATGAACCATACATGGATCCACTAGTGTCATTGCATGTATGTTCTTTTCATGAACCACAGCTAGAGTCATTGCATGTCTGTTACTTCCATAAACCACACATGGTCCACTAGTGTCATTGCATCTGTTCTTTTCATGAACCACACCTAGTGTCATTGCATGTCAGTTCTTTTCATGAACCACATAAGGATCCACCAGTGTCATTGCATGTCTATTCTTCTCACAACCCACATAAGGATCCACTAGTGTCATTGCATGTCTGTTGTTTTCATGAACCACACCCAGTGTCATTGCATAAGTGTTCCCCTAGACAAACCACATGAGGATCCACCGGTGTCACTGCATGTCTGTTCTTTTCATGAACCACATAAGGATCCACCAGTGTCATTGCATGTCTGTTCTTTTCATCAACCACACCCAGTGTCATTGCAATTTTGTTCTTTGCATGAACCACATAAGGATCCACCAGTGTCATTGCATGTCTGTTCTTCTCACAAACCACATAAGGATCCACCAGTGTCATTGCATGTCTATTCTTTTGATGAACCACACCCAGTGTCATTGCATGTGTGTTCCTCTAGACAAACCACATAAGGATCCAGCAGTGTCACTACATGTCTGTTATTTTCATGAACCACATAAGGATCCACTAGTTTCATTGGATGTGTGTTCTTCTCATGAACAACACCTAATTTCATTGCATGTATGTTCCGCTAAACAAACCACATAAGGTCCCACCAGTGTCATTGCATGTCTATTCTTTTCATGAACCACACCCAGTGTCATTGCATGTGTGTTCTTCTAAACAAACCACATAAGTCATTGTATGTCTGTTCTTTTTATCAACCACACCCGGTGTCATTGCATGTGTGTTCCTCAAGACAACCCACATAAGGATCCACCGGTGTCACTACATGTCTGTTGTTTTCATGAACCACATCAGGATCCACCAGTGTCATTGGATGTGTGTTCTTCTCATGAACCTCAAATGGATCCTCCGGTGTCACTTCATGTATGTTCTTTTCATGAATCACAGCTACAGTCATTGCATGTCTGTTACTTCTATTAACCACACATGGATCCACCGGTGTCATTGCATGTATGTTCTTTTCATGAACCACACCCATTGTCATTGCATGTCAGTTCTTTTCATGAACCACATAAGGATCCACCAGTGTCATTGCATGTTTGTTCTTTTCACGAACCAAATAAGGATCCACCAATGTCATTGCATGTCTGTTCTTTTCATGAACCACACCAAGTGTCATTGCATGTGTGTTCCTCTAGACAAACCACATAAGGATCCACCGGTGTCACTGCATGTTTGGTCTTTTCATGAACCACATAAGGATCCACTAGTGTCTTTGGATGTGTCTTTTTTCATGAACCACACCCAGTGTGATTGCATGTTTGTTACTCTAAACAAACCACAAGGATCCTCCAGTGTCATTGCATGTCTGTTCTTTTCATGAATCACACCCAGTGTCATTACATGTGTGTTCTTCTAAACAAACCACATAACTCATTGCATGTCTGTTCTTTTCATGAACCACACCCGGTGTCATTGCATGTGTGTTCCTCTAGACAAACCACATAAGGATCCACCTAGTGTCATTGCACGTGTGTTCTTCTAAACAAACCACATAAGGATCCACCAGTGTCATTGGATATGTGTTCTTCTCATGAACCACACATGGATCCACCAGTGCCATTGCCTGTCTGTTCTTTTCATGAACCACACCCAGTGTCATTGCATGTGTGTTCCTCTAGACAAACCACATAAGGATCCACCGGTGTCACTGCATGTTTGTTGTTTTCATGAACCACATAAGGATCCACCAGTGTCATTGGATGTGTCTTCTTTTCATGAACCACACCCAGTGTGATTGCATGTCTGTTACTCTAAACAAACCACATAAGGATCCACTAGTGTCATTGCATGTCTGTTCTTTTCATGAATCACACCCAGTGTCATTGCATGTGTGTTGTTCTAAACAAACCACATAACTCATTGCATGTCTGTTCTTTTCATGAACAACACCCGGTGTCATTGCATGTGTATTCCTCTAGACAAACCACATAAGGATCCACTTAGTGTCATTGCATGTGTGTTCTTCTAAACAAACCACATAAGGATCCACCAGTGTCATTGGATGTGTGTTCTTCTCATGAACCACACATGGATCCACCAGTGCCATTGCATGTCTGTTCTTTTCATGAACCACAGCTAGAGTCATTGCATGTCTGTTACTTCCATAAACCACACATGGATCCACCGGTGTCATTGCATGTCTATTCTTTTCATCAACCAAACCCAGTGTCATTGCATGTCAGTTCTTTTCATGAACCACATAAGGATCCAGCAGTGTCATTGCATGTTTGTTCTTCTCACAAACCACATAAGGATCCACCAGTGTCATTGCATGTCTGTTCTTTTCATGAACCACACCTAGTGTCATTGCATGTGTGTTCCTCTAGACAAACCACATAAGGACCCACCGGTGTCACTTCATGTCTGTTCTATTCATGAACCACATAAGGATCCACCAGTGTCATTGGATGTGTTTTATTTTTATGAACCACACCCAGTGTCATTGCATGTCTGTTCCTCTAAACAAACCACATAAGGATCCACCAGTATCAGTGCATGTCTGTTGTTTTCATGAACCACACTAGTGGCATTGCATGTGTGTTCTTCTAAACAAACCACATAAGTCATTGCATGTCTATTCTTTTCACGAACCGCACCTAGTGTCATTGCATGTGTGTTCCTCTAGACAAACCACATAAGGATCCACCTAGTGTCATTGCATGTGTGTTCTTCTAAACAAACCACATAAGGATCCACCAGTGTCACTGCATGTGTGTTCTTCTCATGAACCACACATGGATCCACCAGTGTCATTGCATGTCTGTTCCTCTAAACAAACCACATAAGGATCCACCAGTATCAGTGCATGTCTGTTGTTTTCATGAACCACACTAGTGGCATTGCATGTGTGTTCTTCTAAACAAACCACATAAGTCATTGCATGTCTATTCTTTTCACGAACCACACCTAGTGTCATTGCATGTGTGTTCCTCTAGACAAACCATATAAGAATCCACCAGTGTCATTGGATGTGTTTTCTTTTCATGAACCACACCCAGTGTGATTGCATGTCTGTTCCTCTAAACAAACCACATAAGGATCCACCAGTGTCATTGCATGTCTGTTCTTTTCATGAATCACACCCAGTGTCATTGCATGTTTGTTCTTCTAAACAATCCACATAACTCATTGCATGTCTGTTCTTTTCATGAACCACACCCAGTGTCATTGCATGTGTGTTCCTCTCGACAAACCACATAAGGATCCACCTAGTGTCATTGCATGTGTGTTATTCCAAACAAACCACATAAGGATCCACCAGTGTCATTGGATGTGCGTTCTTCTCAAGAACCACACATGGATCCACCAGTGCCATTGCATGACTGTTCTTTTCATGAACCACATCTAGAGTCATTGCATGTATTTTACTTCCATAAACCACACATGGATCCACCGGTGTCATTGCATGTCTGTTCTTTTCATCAACCACACCCAATGTCATTGCATGTCAGTTCTTTTCATGAACCACATAAGGATCCAGCAGTGTCATTGCATGTTTGTTCTTCTCACAAACCACATAAGGATCCACCAGTGTCATTGCATGTCTGTTCTTTTCATGAACCACACCCAGTGTCATTGCATGTGTGTTCCTCTAGACAAACCACATAAGGACCCACCGGTGTCACTGCATGTCTGTTCTATTCATGAACCACATAAAGATCCACCAGTGTCATTGGATGTGTATTCTTGTCATGAACCACACCCAGTGTCATCGCATGTCTGTTCCTCTAAACAAACCACATAAGGATGCACCAGTGTCAGTGCATGTCTGTTGTTTTCATGAACCACACCAGTGGCATTGCATGTGTGTTCTTCTAAACAAACCACATAAGTCATTGCATGTCTATTCTTTTCATGAACCACACCTAGTGTCATTATATGTGTGTTCCTCTAGACAAACCATATAAGGATCCACCAGTGTCATTGGATGTGTGTTCTTTTCATGAACCACACCTAGTGTCATTGCGTGTCTGTTCCTCTAAACAAACCACATAAGGATCCACCAGTGTCATTGCATGTCTATTCTTTTCATGAACCACACCCAGTGTCATTGCATGTGTGTTCTTCTAAATAAACCACATTAGTCATCGCATGTCTGTTATTTTCGTGAACCACACCCGGTGTCATTGCATGTGTATTCCTCCAGACAAACCACATAAGGATCCACCGGTGTCACTGCATGTCTGTTCTTTTCATGAACCACACCCAGTGTGATTGCATGTCTGTTCCTGTAAACAAACCACATAAGGATCCACCAGTTTCATTGCATGTCTATTATTTTGATGAACCACACCCATTGTCATTGCATGTGTGTTTGTAACATCCCAAAACTTCATTCCAAGTTTATCAAAGATCAAATCAACCAAAAATGGGGTTAACAAAAACTTTTCCAAATTTAGTATGAAAGCATTCATATATGTGTGCATTTAAAATAGGAGTTGCTTGAATTGCCTTGATTGAGTGATCCAATGCTTGTAAAATGTTTCTTAGGTGATTTACATAATCTACATCATTCCCAAACTTTGCCTAAAGAAAACCATTTCAAAAAGAATTAAAAAGGAGGAATGGTCATTTTGGCAAATTTACCTCTCATGCCTACTTTGGCTATTCCTAGTACTCAAAATTTAACAGAAACAATTCTTGATCTTTGCACCCCTTACTAGTAAACATAATGAGGTACCATGGCCCACCTTGGGATATGCTAAAAACATTATGTTAACTCTTTTAAATGACAGTTTAAAATTGAATCTAATGCATATGCATAGATCACCTCCATTTCAAAAACCATCTCTTTGAGCTCCACTTTCCAAACCCTTGCAACCAGAGACTACCTATCACTAGTGGAGATCACTATAAAATTTTGAAACAAAAATTCAAAACTTTTTCTCTTTCGGCCATTTCATCAAACAGCTTGTGTGCACAAATCTGGCCAAATTTAAAACACTGTTTTGAGCAGTGATCTTGGTCACCATTTGTGCCTAACATTGTCCCCTTGTTCCCTCAGTACCAGCCCTTACCCTTTGCTAGCCCAGCCACACCCTGTATACATGACCAAATGGTCATGGCCTTTAAGGCCGAGCACCATGAGCACCCCCACCAGCGACATCGCGCTACAGCAGTCGCCAACCCCTCTCGCCATGTCTAGCACGTCGCCAGTGGTCCACCTCCACCGCCCAACCAGCCCCAGGCAAGAGACAGAGGGCAGAGCAGCCAGGAACCACTGTTCGAGCATGCCGATGCTGCCCCAGAGCACGCCCTGTCCCCGCTCGCCCAAACCGCCCCTTGGCACCAGCCCGCGCCCACCGCTCCGCTTCAACCTGGAGAACACCCCAGACACCCCCGCTGGCCACCCAACGCCTCACAGCCACCGCTCGCCGTGGCCACCACCGCCTCTGCCGTGCAGAGCGCCACCTCGCTCAGACCGCGTGCCACCGCCCCTACGGCTGCATTCAATGCCTAGAGCACCGCCAGGGGACAGCACGTCGATCGCCACCCTCAGCCATGCCTCTACCCCGCCGTAGCCATGTCGCCACCGTCGACTGCCCATCCCGCTCGGTCTCACCGTGGGGCCTATAAAAGGAGCCCTCCCCAGCCTCTCCACTCCACACCATTCCACTCCCCTCACCTCTCTGAACCTCCCCAACCTTTAGCCGGAGCAAGGCGAGCTCTACCTCGCTAGAATTGGAGCCGGAGTAGCCGCGGCAGGAGGAGATGATTATGACCACCCCAAGCTCCGCCGTGACCAAGCCTCGCCTCGCCGTCGTCTTCCATGTTGTTTGCCCACCTCGCCCACCCCGCTAGATCCCTGGTACGCCCCCAGTAGACCCCCACCGAGCCGCTAGGGTTCGAGCTCGCCGACGACCTGTTCTCGTCGACGACGACCCTCAGCCGTAGATCTCGCTTCTAATCCTACGACCCACAGCGCGCGTACCGTTTCGCGTGTTAAGTGCCGCTAACAAGCGGGACCCCCCTGTCAGCTGAGCCCCGCGCCGCGGAGCACCACTGGCCGGCCCATTTCTTTTCCCGCGCTAGCCCACCCATTCAAATCTGGATTTTTCTTTTTAGTTAAACCTAGTTTCTGTCCAGTATTTCAAAATTTAATTCTGTGAGTTTTACAAATCCAAATTGCATGAAACAAATTTTGCCTGAAAGGTATTAAGATGATCTATCTAAGCCCGTTGGGTTTAATTCTTTTAGAGTTATAGATCTCTCCTAATAAAAATAACAAGACAAAAGCTTTTGCAACTTGCAACATTTTTATAAAATCAACCAAGTTAGCTTTTGAGTTGATTCCAACTCTCAAAAATCACATTTCACCATATCTATCCAAATACGTAATAATATTAAGGTTTACATGCAGTGACTATGGACTAGTACCAAAACAATGCTATATAGGCATTTCTAGTCACTTTAAATCATTTATTAATGAACTTGAACCAAAGTAATGTTGATCCAACCTTTAAATTTCATTCCCACATGTTCGAATATGTGGTGAGGAAATGTGTCCACATGATCCCATATTTTGGTGGTGAATATTAAATTTTAGTTAATATTTCAATGAGTAGAAATTACTTTTCTAAAATAAAAAGGATGAAGCTATTGAAATTTAAACTTGTGATGTTTGTGATGATAATAGATCATCAAATGTGTGTCTTAGAATACTATTTATCCTAGTTAAGTATTGTTTGGTGATTGTGCACTCCCTATGTATTTATAGACGATAGTACCGACCAAGCTCTCGAAGAGGAGGAGCCCTACCAAGAAGAAGAAGAAGAAAACTTCAACCACTGCACCAACCAAGGCAACCTAGCACTATCCAAGATTAACCCTCGCAAATTAGTACTTGCAAGTGTAGTACTTAACAAACTAGAATCAAACTAGATGGTTTAGCAAAGATGCCCTAAGCATGCTTTGATCACACTCCCTTTTAACTATTAATACCCCAAGTCTTAGTTACGAGTTTTACCCTTCTTAGGTTATACAAAGTCCTTTACTTGTTTTGAAGGTAGCATAAAAAGTATAAAACTTGACCTATTTAGAAGCACTTAGATGTCATTCTATGGCATGAGATTGAACCCATCTGTTCCACCTTAGTGAACACTCTTAACTTAGTAGTTTCGAGTAGATTAAAAACTTGAGTCACTTTAGATGGGAACACTTGGTGAAAATGAATTTGGAAACCTTGGAATGATGAGTCATTCTATTGAGATGTTTGGACATGTGTTGAGAAACACAAATGGTTGATGATGAGGAAAATGTTGAGGCATGAGCCTTAACCCTTTTATAAAACTGATGGTTGGATTCGGATGCGATACAATTCCAAATTTACCGTACAACCACATTACCTGAATTGGGTAAGGCTTAGCTGGAAATTTATATGCATTAGTATTAGTTCCCTCACAGGAGAGCTTTGAGCTGAGGCTACCTCTCAATGTTGTCCACCTATGCAGTGCCCAAGATGACTGATGGTCATGGTTGGGAGGCCATGCTCATAGGAGAGGTGCTTATACTAGGGTGTGTAAAGGGAAGGTTATGTTTGATTATCTGCATACTAAGTATGATGATTCAGGGTTATCCCTGACAGATGTATCGAATCTTGTGGTGAAAGTGTACCACCTCTACAGAGTGTTAAACTATTCGAATAGCCGCGTCCGCGGTGATGGACAATTGGAATGGCCATACTGTTTCATTGTCAGATGTTTTCTAAATACTTTGAAATGAATGATGAATCGTGACTTGACCACAACAGGGTGGTGTTTATGACAATAGTTTCCCCACTTAAGTGATTCTAGAACTTTACTTTATCTTTCTTTGCTTCAGAACTCAGCTTAGGTTTCAAACTTATCTTTATAGTTAAACTTAGATCTAGTACTTTAACTTAGAATTCTACTACTTGTTAGTGGTAGTTTGCGGGTACTTAAAGAGTACTCATGTCTTTTGTCCCTGGCTATTATCATGGCTAGACTATGAAGGAGATTATCAAGATGATGGTCAGCAGGACGGCTATGATAACTAGGACTATCTGCCTTCGTTAGCATTGCCTGTGCCCCTGAAGATGGAACCCACCGCTAAGCTATCTTTTAGTTCCGCTGCTTGTTGTATTAAGACCGGATCATGAGATCCTTATTTGTGTAAGACCTTATGTATTGTTTGTAATGGATGATGTACTGTGATATGCAATCCGTTGTCTCGCAAAAATGGTAATCCTAGGATTGCGAGGTATGGCATAACGGGCATCAGGGATTAAAAATTCCGGGTGTTGACAGTGTTCTTCTAAACAAACCACATAAGTCATTGCATGTCTGTTCTTTTCATGAACCCTACCCGATGTAATTGCATGTGTGTTCCTCTAGGCAAACCACATAAGGATCAACCAGTGTCACTGCATGTCTGTTCTTTTCATGAACCACATAAGGATCCTCCAGTGTCATTGGATGTGCGTTCTTCTCATGAACCACACATGGATCCACCGGTGTCATTGCATGTCTGTTCTTTTCATGAATCACAGCTAGAGTCATAGCATGTTTGTTACTTCCATAAACCACACATGGATCCGCCGGTGTCATTGCATGTCTATTCTTTTCATGAACCACACCCAGTGTCATTGCATGTTAGTTATTTTCATGAACCACATAAGGATCCACTAGTGTCATTGCATGTCTGCTCTTTTCATGAACCACATAAGGATCCATTAGTGTTATTGCATGTCTGTTCTTCTCACAAACCACATAAGGATCCACTAGTGTCATTGTATGTCCGTTCTTTTCATGAACCACACCCAGTGTCATTACATGTGTGTTGCTCTAGACAAACCACATAAGGATCCACCCAATGTGATTGGATGTGTGTTCTTCTCATGAACCACACATGGAGCCACCAGTGTCATTGCATGTATGTTCTTTTCATGAACCACACCCAGTGTCATTACATGTCTGTTCTTTTCATGAACCACACCCAGTGTCATTGTATGTGTGTTCCTCTAGACAAACCACATAAGGATCCACCGGTGTCACCGCATGTCTGTTCTTTTCATGAACCACATAAGGATCCACCAGTGTCATTGGATGTGTGTTCTTCTCATGAACCACACATGGATCCACTAGTGTCATTGGATGTCTGATCTTTTCATGAATCACAGCTAGAGTCATTGCATGTCTGTTACTTCCATAAACCACACATGGATCCACCAGTGGCATTGCATGTCTGTTCTTTTCATGAACCACACCTAGTGTCATTGCATGTGTGTTCCTCTAGAAAAACCACATATGGATCCATCAGTGTCATTGCATGTCTGTTCTTTTCATGAACCACAGCTAGAGTCCACCAGTGTCATTGGATGTGTGTTCTTCTCATGAACCACACATGGATCCACCAGTGTCATTGCATGTCTGTTCTTTTCATGAATCACAGCTAGAGTCATTGCATGTCTGTTACTTCCATAAACCACATATGGATCCACCTAGTGTGATTGCATGTCTGTTCTTTTCACAAACCACACATGGATACACCAGTGTCATTGCATGGGTGTCCGTTAGACCGAGTCTTCTAGAAGGGACGTCCTAACACAGTTGTTCTGCTTGACGATTGTTAAATACCGTTCGATCGGGGCGCTTGGACGACTGGGATGGTCTTCGTGAGAGCGATCCACGAGTAGGCTGTTCTGCGGCATGATTGGCCACGCTTGCTCTGGACAAACTGGCAACACCAGGCGCTCCCCTGGTGCGAGTGTCATGTCTCACAAGTTCAGTGGGCCATATCCCAGTGTCACGTCCCCATTACTTCTCTTCCTCCCCGTACTTCTCTTCTTTCCCCTCGAAGCCACTTTCCCCACTTCACTCCCATCCTACCATAGCCGCAAGCCGGCGGCGCCTCCATCCCAATCCCCTCTCCAGCAGCCACCCCCCTTCCCTCTCGCCATGGGTTCAAGGGGAGACAGCGAGGAAACGCGTCGTGACGACAGGGACAGTGATTTCAATGTGAGTCGTCTCATCTCTATTTCTATCATCTATGGCTAGTTATCTATTTTTTTGAGCTAGATCTAATATGTTTACTCATGCGCGTATGATGTGTTAGGCCAACTAGACGATGTATGACTCCGACTATCACGGTTTAGCGAATGAAGACAGTCCTCTGCTATGTAAACATGGATATGTGCCCGCTAAATTTGTAGCGTTCGAAGGACAAAACGCAGGCAGGAGGTTTCTACGGTGTCAAGGACATCATGCAATGATGCAAGGCGGAAGTTGCGGTGTTGTCAAATGGGTAGATCCAGAGTGGCCCAAATCGATGCAGAAAATGCTGGACAAACTATGGGAAATGACTGTTGAGTTGAAAGAATCCGTATTCAGCTCACTTATTGACATTTTTCAGATTAAACTATGGGAACCAGTTGACACAACCAAGCATAAGCGAGATCTCAGGTGGGTGCAAGACAAGGTTAGCAAAGTCGAGAAGGAGAGGGACGCGGCGTTGGCCCTGAAGGCTAAAGCAGAGCAAGAACTGACTCAAGCAAGGAATGATCTCCACCAGGCCAAAGTCTCGCAGTTCACAAGTACGAGTATTGACAAGTGCATGAGGAAAAATGCAGAGAAACAATTGAAGTTGTGCAAGGAAGATGCTAAAAGGAAGGAGCATACGATTCGATCCTTGCTCTCGCAGGAAGAAGCGCATCGGGCTAAGATTAGGAAGATCAAGGAGATGTGTGATAACTAGTTCTATTTAGCTTAAGCTCCGTGCCTTTTGAAGTTGTAATAGTTGTACTTGTTGACCTAGCGGTCTGAATTATTGGTCCTGGGGTCCAGGGAGGGAAAAAATTGCTCTCCCGTTAGTCTGACCCCGCGTTACTTCTTTTGTCTGACCAATGCCCCTTGGATATTCCGCCCATCGCTTCGTCGTCCTCGTGTACAAATAGGAGGTGCCACAGCGCGTCGCTTCGTCGTCCATCCCCTCATCCTCTCCAATCTCCACCGCGCCGTCGCTTCGTAGTCCATCCCCTCGCTCCTTCTCCAATCTCCACTGCGTCACCATGGAGATGCCCGATCTGAACTTCTACGAGGCGGTGATGTTCGCGAACTTCGACATCCTCGCGCCGCCAGCCGGGACGGTGCCCCACGGATGGCGCATCAGCTTTCGGGCGTGCCCGTAGCTCCGCTCCCTGGCCGAGCCGAGATGGACAGCGAAATCGCGTCACGCCGCTGCCAGATGCCCACGTGGAAGAGGGCGCTGCCCCGGTATGCGGTGGCCAGCCCGTACTAGCCGGCGCTATTGAAGAAGGAGCGAAAGGCCAAGATTGGAAACTGCATCGTTGACGGGCGCGTGGTGCACCGGGATCTCCGCAACCGAGAAGGGCGGGAGAGGTTTTGGTCCGTCCCTGGACGGACCAAGTACACCGCCATCGCCGCCGCTTGCCGTGAAGAGGTGCTCCGTCTCGCATACAATGCGGAAATCGTGGAGGTTCCGTCCGACCGCAACAAGGAAGTCGGCGGCTCGGAGGATAGTGGCAGCGGAAGTGAAATTGTTGACTATTGGTTGAATTAATGTAGGATGTGAAATCGCACCTTTGTTTAGAAGAATTTGTGGTTGAAGTAATGAAATGCCTCGATTTAGATCTCTGTCTCGATTAATTTGTGGAAGAATTTGTGATTTAGATCAATTTCTGCCTCGATTTAGATCTCTGTCCCGGATTGGGAACGGGATCATGGACCAAGGACACCTTTTCTACTAGTGTATTCTGACATTGGTGGTTTGTTTAAACGTAATCTACGTGGATTGTGCCGCATGCAAATGGCACAACCACAATTTATAAAGTGGAAGCATGTACACCCGGTTACTGGAGATCCGAGAGCTTCGCCAGCTTCAGGGGATGCAGGAGCGGAGAGGTGGTGAGATAGATGGGCTCAAGATTAGGCCAGAAAGTGGTACCGATTTTGTAACATCCCAAAACTTAATCCAAAGTTAATCAAGATCCAAGCTACCTAATTTAGGGTTAACGGAAACTTTTTCTATTTTAAAATGATTAAGCATTAATATGTTTGTGCATTTAATTTAGGAGTTGTTTGAATTGCCATGTTTGAGTGATCCATTGATTGTAAAATGATTCTAAGGTGAATTAAACATCATCTGGATCATTCCCAAACAAATCCCAAAGAAAAAGAAATCAAAAAGAATAAATAAGGAAATGGTCATTTGTGCCATTTTAACTAACTAGCCTACTTTGGCTATTCCAAGCCCTCAAAACTTAACAGAAACAATTATGGTTCTTTGCACCCCTTGCTAGTACAAGTAGTGATGTGCCAAGGCCCACTTTGTTCCATCCCAAAAACTTTCAAACACTAAATTTGAATGACATTTGAAAATTGAATGTAGTTCATATGTATAGATCACACTTATTCAAAAACCACTCAAATGAACTCAATTTTTAAATCCCAAGCAAACCTAGATGCTTAAGCATAAGTTACACCACTCCACCAAAAATGAGCCCAAAATTCAAAACTTTTTCTCTTGCGGCCATTGTGTCGAACAGGTGGCAGGCAGAGATAATCTGGCCTAACTAATTTTGTTGCTAGTTAAGCCCTTGTACCCCATTGGACCCTCTCTACTCTCCCCTGTCCCCCTGCGTCCAACCAAGCCATCAACCTGGCCCCCCTTCCCTGCAGCACCAGCGCAGCAAACTGCCCCTTGACACCATATCGCGCACGCCGCTCCGCCTCGACCCCAGCAACCCACCAGACACGGCCGTGCACCGCCGCGTGACCCACAATTGCCGTGATTGCCGTCGAGCACCGCCTCTGTCCCCTAGAGCGCGTGAAGCCCCCGACAGTTAGGCAACGCCCCTATCCATGCCATTGCGCCGTAGCTGACCGCCAGCAGACAGCCTACCGTCCACCTACCTCGCCACGTCGGTAGCCCCCTTGTTTCGCCGTCACCGACGAGCCGCGCCCATGCCTCTCGGTCTCACCATCGCGCCTATATAAGCAGGCCTCCCCAGCACCATCTCTTCACACCATTCCACTCCCTCTCGCCACTGATCATTTCCCCTCTCTCGCTGGAGCCACTCGAGCCGTAGTTCGCCGGAATTGCACTGGAGGAGGCCGCTGCAGAGGATTAGACGCTGCAATCGATTCCGTCCACCTCAGCCTCTGCCGTTACCTCGCCCGAGTCCACCGTCGGCGTCCAATTCGATCGCCCGCCTCGCCGCACTAGCTGGAGCCCTGGTACATCCGCAGTAGACCCCCACCGGCCGTTTAGGGTTCGTTCTCGCCGGCGACGAGTCTGTCGTCGACGACGACTGTGAGCCGTTGATCCACGTTTTAACCGTGTGGCCCAGATCGCTCGATACCGTTTCGGGTTTAAATTGTCGCTGACAGGCGGACCCCCCTTGTCAGTCGCCCTCTATGCTGCTGAGCATCACTGGGTCGGCCCGTTACTTTTCCAACGCTAGCCCACAAATTCAAATATAGGTTTTTATAGTTAGATTTAAAACCATTTCTGTCCCTTAGTTCAAAAATCAATTCAGGAAGATTTACTAAACTAAATTGGGTGATTCCAATTTTGTTGGAAAGATTCTGAAAAGATCTATCCAAGCCCGCTGGATTTAAATCATTTAGAGTTAGAGATCTCTCCTAGTAAAAATAACAAGACAAAAGCATTTGCACAATCAAACATTTTTATAAAATCAACCATAATAGCTTTTGAGTTGATTCCAACTCTCAAAAATCACCTTTAACCATACCTATCAGAATATGTAATAATATTAAGGTTTACATGCAATGACTTTGGACTAGTACCAAAATAATGCTATATAGGCATTTCTAGTCACTTTAAATCATTAAATATTAAACTTAAACTTATTAAAATGTGATCCAACCTTTAAATCACATTCCCATATGTTAGAATATTTGGTGATGACATGTGTCCATATGATCCCATATTTTAATCGGAGAATATTAAATCTTAGTTAATTTCAATGAGTAGAAATTACTTTTCTCAAATAAAAAGAATGAGGCTAGTTAATTCAACTTGTGATGCTTGTGATGATATTAGATCATCAAATGTGTGTCTTAGTGTGCTAAGTAGACTAGTTAAGTATTGTTTGGTGATTATGTACTCCGTATGTATTTATAGACGATAGTACCGACCAAGCTTACGAGGAGGAGGAGTTCTACCAAGAGGAGGAGGAAGAAAACTGCAACCACTGCACTACCCAACGCAAGCTAACACTTGCAAGTATTATACTAGAAAGCCATCATTAACAATGCAAGCTAACCCTTGCAAGCTAGATAACCTAAGCCAGATGCAATAGGCATGCTTTGGTTATACCTTTGACTATTACCTACCCCATGTTTTATTTACAAGCTTTACTTTCATTACTTTACTAAAGTCCTTTACTTGTTTGAAGGTAGCATAAAGAGTATAAAACTTGACCTATCTAGTAATACTTAGGTGTCATTCTATGGCATGAGATTGAGATTAGCATCCCACCTTAGTGAACACTCTTAGCTTAGTAATTTAGTACTAAATCAAAACTTGAGTCACTTTAGATGGGAATACTTGGTGAAAATGATTTGTGAAAACCTTGGAATGATGAGTCATTATCTTGAGATGTTTTGACGTGTGTTGAGAAACACAAATAGTTGATGATGATGAAAATGTTGAGGCATGAGCCTTAGCCCTTTTACAAAACTGATGGTTGGGTTCGGATGTGATACCATTCCAATTTTACCGTACAACCACAATACCTGAGGCTACCTCGCGAGAGAGGTTTGAGCTGAGGCTACCTCTCGATGTTGTCCACCTATGAAGTGCCCAAGATGACAAATGGTCATGCTTGGGAGGCCATGCTCATAGGAGAGGTGCTCATACTAGGGTGTCTAAAGGAAAGGTTATGTTTGATTATCTGCATACTAAGTATGATGATTCAGGGTTATCCCTGACAGATGTATCGAATCTTGTGGTGAAAGTGTACCACCTCTGCAGAGTGTCAAACTATTCGAATAACCGCGTCCGCGGTTATGGACAGTTGGAGCGGCCATACTGTTCTGTTGTCAGATGTTTTCAAAACAACTTATGAAATGAATTGTGACATGACTTGACCACAACAGGGTTGTGACTATGACAATTAAGTTACCACTTAGGTGTTTTCAAACTTCTTTTATCTTTCTTTGTTTCAGAACTCAGCTTAGGTTTCAAACTTAACTTTACAAGTAAACTTAGAGTTAGCATTTCTACTACAACTATACTACTTGTTAGTGGTAGTTTGCGAGTACTTAAAGTTTACTCATGGATTTTGTCCCTGGCTATTCCTATGGCCAGACTATGAAGGAGATTACCAAGATGAAGGACAGCATGATGGCTATGATAACTAGGAATATCTCTCATTGTCAGCTGTGGCACCCCGCTAAAACCACTACTAGAAAATCGCTGTGTTTTTATGCATTGCATCATCATGACCGCATGCTCATGTCATCATGCCACATTGCATTTGAGCATCGTCATCATCATGCATGGTTTTGCCTAAAACTATTTTCAAAAAGACTACCTTTGTTTTCTAAATACCCTGTCTTTAATTTCAAATCAAAAACCCCGGTTCTCCGGATTATTTTGTTTTGTCTAAAAATGGATTACAAAAGCCTCGTTTTTAATAAATAAAATATTTAGATTATTTTTGGGAGGCAGCCAACTAGGCCCAAAAGCCCAGCCGGCAACCTCTAGACCAAACCCTAACCTAGTCAGCCCCAAACCTAACCATCTATCCCCACCCACCACCACTCCCCTAGCTACGCGGCACGCACACACGCGCTGCAGCACAACACACACACAAGACCCAGCAATGCATCACGACACACACGCACGCGCGTAGTAACCACCCTAGCCCGCTGGCCCGGCGCGTCTCGCACCGACGCGGCACGCTGACCGTGTCCACGCGCGTGGCCCCACCACCATGTCTCTTTCCCGCATCGAGCCAACCCACGACCCCCACCATGCCTCGGTTCCATCGCCCCGATGCCACGATCCTCTCCCCCGTTCTCCATCCCCTTTTTTCCGCCGCCGCCATAGCCCGCATCCCTCGCCACCATCCCCAACCCGCGTCTCTCTCCTCTGCTCGCCTCGCATGCCGCCGCACGTGTAGCCCCACGCCCTGTTGGCCCCCATCGTCGACCTCCCCATCTACGCCTTCCTTCCCGCAGCAGGATCCGCCCGCGGCCGTCTCTCCGCCCCCGCGGCCGCGACCCCGAACCACCCCGCCATGGCCGCTTCCAAGGGTTCCGGTGGCCATCGCTCGAGCTTCTCCACCCGTGCCTCTGCCTCGCCACCACCTTGAGCCCAACCTCGTTGGAGCCCACCTTGCTGGTCACCGCCAAGCACACCGAGTGGTCCTCGCTCCGGCAGTGAGCCTGCCACCTCGGTGTTCTGCCTCAACACCGGCTCCGTCGGCCTGAACCACCGCCTCAAGCTCTCCTCCACCGTCGAGCTCCGCAGCACACCGACCATCGGCCGCCCGACTCCTCTTCCTCCCGCCGCTGGTGCCTCGGCCAGTGCCCCGTCCGTGCAGGCACCTCCTCTGTTTGTGCTGCTACCTAGCAAGGACTGCATGTTCCTCTGCGTGTCTTGCTGCTGCCGTGCCCCTGCAACGTGTTCGGGTAAATGCCTGGACGGGAAAACGGCCTCCTCACGCAGTGCCTTTATTCTGTTGGTGTTTGCTTGCCTTCGTGCATTGTGACCCCGATAAAGACTGCTGCAAGCCTCTCGAGGCAGACAAGACCGTCACCAAGATCTCCCGAAGACCTTCGACGTGGAACGACAAGGTTTTCCTTCTCGGGACACCATGACCTCCTTCCTAGATCGGATGTCGTACACTGAAGACCGAAACGAACCCCTCGGAACGACAAGTTCTTCCCGGAGCCCGAAACTAAAGACTCCGTACTCGAAGATCCGAAGACCAAACTCTGAAGCTCCGACCCCGAAGACTGAACCCCGGCACCGGCTTCATGATCTCCTTCACGGACGCCAAGACCCTGTTCCCGGAGGTGAAGACCGATCCCGCCGAGACCGAACCCGAACCCCTTCAAGCACCAAGATCGCTGATAACCGATGTGTGAACCCTATCCTAGACCCCTATTTTTATAATATGACATATATACTTGTTGCATATGAGTTACTCATACTTGCATGCATTATGTGTGGTTTCGGGGCATTATGCCGATTCACCTAAATTAAATATGGAGACTATATGCGGGCCATTCTAGTCTTATATTGTCTCCATTTAAATTTGTGTAGCAAACCAATGCCATGTTTTGCCTTGTTAAGACAACATATAAATTGCGGGGTTTCTAAACGACTTGAACCGTCTAATTAATTGTCGGGGCCTCGGTTCCGCTTAATATTGCCTAGTTGCATCGCATATTGGCCATGTCATCCATCATCTCATAAACATTCCCGATATTCTGTCGTAGTATTAAATAGTGCATCCGGTGTTTCTTTTAGTGCTTTGCTTCTTCATGGATTAGGCCATTGAGTGGATGCGAGTAGCGACAAGTTCTCCGGTGTATCTTCTACAGTGTTTCCCAGGCGAGCATTCTCCCCCTTTCTACCTATTTTGCATTTATAGTCTTTATTTCCTCCTGTTGATCTATTGCTATCTGTGTTGCGATGCTTTAGTTTTCATGCACCATTTATATTCCTTGCAGCCTCTATATTGCCTTGGACACATCCTATTGCCTGTTGTTTGATAGATAGTCGGCCTTGCGAGTCGTAGTTGCTTGCTCAGGTGTTGCTTCGCGTCGTTGTTGTTCCATCGTTATTGGAAGGTTGGCACATGCTTAATGGTGGAGATGCTTAATGGTGGAGATGATCATGACTTTAAATACAATTATTAAATTGCTGGGATAACTAATGAAAGAGGCACTGGTGGGCAATATATGATATTTGGTTTTTCATGTCCACTTGTGTCCCGTAGGCCCCGAGTACTTGATACCTGTTCCTTGATTATTCGCACTATCCACATCCGGGAGACCCTGTGGATCCCCCTTAGCTAGAGCTTGATTCATTTCTTATTTCTTGGGGCCACAAACTAGTTTGGGGCTTTATTACTATCCTATACTTATGCCATGCTTTACTGCTTTATTTACGATTGTGCGTGGAGCACCTGCACTGTTTTGGATCGTGACACGTTTTCGCTGTATCGACAAGCCCAGTCACACTTTCGGGTTCCCAGTTGTTTTACCGCCGTCTACACAAACCCTGGGTCCCTCTCGGAGCCGGCCAACTTCGTCGCGGGTAGCTTAGTGGGGTGGCCCCCTGAAATAATTTATGAATCCTGTGATTGCTTTGTCGTGAAAGCCTCGTTGGGTTCTGATTTGGTTTTTCCGAGGTTGATCGTGTGTGTGTGTTGCTATTTGTGCACCCCCTACATGGTAAATCTTTCTGAAAGCCGTGTCCACGGTTATGGACGACTTTGAGCACAGTATCTCGATCAAAGACAAGCATAACCAAAGTAGTGCTATAAATTTGACTTAATATGTGACTAGTAATCAGCTTCACTACAATGGAATGGATAATAAAAGTGCCAACAACTGGTGGAACTGGGGTGTATCGTGTCATGTTATACCTACCTAGTAAGTATAGCGACTCCAATGGAATGAAATAAAAGTGCTAACAACTGCTGGGTTTAGGATGTCACATGCTAATTGTATCTGACTAGTAAGTACTGCAACTACAACTGAATGGTTAACTAAAAGTGCCCACTACTTATGCTATCAGGATGACTTGTGCTATCTATATCTGACTAATAAGTGCTGCAACTATAACAGAATGAATAAAACTGACAACTGTGTGAGTTCCTCGGTTTGACTTCCTTGTTTGGTCTCAAGGGGGAATACCAAGATGGGTATGATTGGTGTTAGTATAAGTTTGGTTCCGAATAGGTCTTTCTTATCTCTCTCTAATAGCCGATAGTTTATCGAGTCTCTATAGGTTGTTTAGTGCATGCTTCGTTGCCGCTTCAGTCCACCATACCTATGTAGGCGAGAGCCACCGAATTCTAGCCTCGCCGTGTACTGGCCTCATTACTGACGCTCCTCTTTTTTCTTTGCCCTTTGTCGGCACCCCCTTTTGTTTTAGCAGGTTTGCGATCGACGTCGTTAGCAGGGTTACCCTTCCGGCTTGGCCTGGGCAGGGTTATGGACGCCATTGGTTATTCTTCAGGGCTCTTAGCTCAATTTGCTTCTTATCCGTACTCGGATATTGTATTGATTTCAAGGTGATTTGGATCTTTGTGCTGTATATCTGTATTTTTGACTCAGTGAGTCGTTGTTGTATATATATATATATGTTCTGTGGGTTCCATCATGGATTATTGTGTAATGATATTACTCCATTTTCCACCCGCACGAAAGTGCCTGGTGGGCGTCTTTGAATCGTTTCTATCCGGGTTTGGCGGGAAGCGCTAAGACTTGCATAGGGCCGATTCGAGGGTGTTACATCAGCATTGCTCGTGCCTCTGAAGATGGACCTCACCGCTACGCTATTTATTCCGCTGCTTGATTATACTAAGACTGGATCATGAGATCCTTTATTTGTATAAGACCTTATTTATGGTTTGTAATGGATGATGTACTGTGATATCCAATCTGTTATTTCTCGCAAAAATGGTAATCCTGGGATTGCGATGTATGGCATAACAGGCATCTGGGATTAAAAATCCGGGTGTTGACAAATTGGTATCAGAGCCATCCTGACCATAGGAGACCCTAGTTAGAATGGACGTCTAAACAAAAACTTAGTTTCAAAAACTAAAGTGAGTACTTATGAAAATTATTTCCTCTCTTACCCTTGGGAATTCTTTCTCTCAAAAAAATTCATGTTCCTCCAAATTCTTACATTACTACATAAAATTTGACACACTTGATCACTTCACTAACTTTCTCATCCTAAATTCTTATAGATGGAAGCCCAATACAGCAAGTTCTACCAGTTGGGCAACGGAGGCCAACTGATCTTCGAGAGGGATTTGATGCACTGTCTGGGTTCTTGGAGCGTCCTCATCCGGAATTCCTTGGAGCTCAACTCCCGGGTCCACCAGGAGGAGATTTGCAATGGCTCATGACTGCTGATCTTCGAGGCAAGATAGAAGCACCAGTATCCAGGAGGATTCAGTTCTCGGTGAGAGAGAACAACTGGCTAGATGGATTTTCCAGGGCAATGTATGAAGCTCTCGTATGTCTATGTGCCCTAAGTGTCAACCTCATCCAGGGAACCCGCTTTGTTCACTATGCAAGGCGTGATTCCATGGGAATGCTGCTAGAGATGCCAAGTCACCCAATACTGAAGCGCCAAGTGGAGAACCTTGACTTCTTGTTGTACGACCGCCAGAAGGAGTTGGACAATGCAAGAGAGCTCGCCAACACAACCTCGCTATTGCTGCCTAGAAGGCCCAGACTTTCTCACTGCTAGTCCAGGATCGTCAGTCTCTGCACTGTCAACACGCCAAGAAGGACCGCACCATCGACCGTCTTCGCAAGAAGGTGGCCGACCTCGAGAAGACCATCAAGGAGCAAGAAGCTCAACTTGCCGTAAAGGAAGAAGAAGAGGAAGGTGAGGATATCCAAGGGGATATTGACTCCTACCTCAGCAATGATGATGACTTTCTGGAGGAAGATGTCGTGGACTTCTACACCAACGATGATGACTCCGACTTCATTGATGGTGAGTAGATGCACTAGAGCACTGTCGTAGCATGAGATGTATCGGTCCCATCGTATCGTAGCTTACAGAATTGTTCTTAAAACCATCTGTTTTCCTTTGATGTTGTGGTGTGTGTGTGTTTGTATCGTGTGCTTGCTTGAATGAATGAAAAGAAGTTAGTTGCAAATCCTGAGTTAAACTCAAAGTTTTAGCTTTGAAACCAAAACCATGAACCTTAGAACTTTCCATCTTACACCTTTATCCATCTCAATCTTCAGATGACTCGTGGAAACCCCGGAGGGAGCAGCTCATCGCAGGACCCAATGCTACAGATTATGCAAATGTTGGTTGCAGACCGTGAAGCAAGCAGGGCAGAGCGCCAGGCCAACTTAGCAACACTGCAGCAGATTGCCCAGATGGCCCAAAACAACCAAGGGCATGGAAATCAGGATCATCATGGATCCAAACTCAAAAACTTCCAGAATACCAATCCCCCAATCTTTAGTACTTCATAGAACCCGCTGGATGCTGATGACTGGTTGCAAACAATGGAAAACAACTTAGAAGTAGCTGGAGTGGATGCCAACGAGAAGGTTCTTTTTGCCACCCACTATTTGGCAGGAGATGCAAGAGCATGGTGGAACAGTATCCGCATAATGAACCATGGTTAGGTGATGACATGGGAAGCCTTCAAAATCAAGTTTAGCCGCACCCACGTGCCGCAGGGTCTAGTCACCAGAATGAGGGATGAATTTATAGAGCTGAAACAAGGCAGAATGACTGTAGTGGAGTACCGTGACAGATTCTTGTCCCTTGCTAGGTATGCACCTGATGAGATCAAGACGGAGGCCAAGAAGAAGGAGAGATTCCTAAACGGACTGCATGATGAGATGCAGACTGTCCTCGTCAACATCCGTTTCGAGGATCTCGAAGAGCTAGTCGACTTTGCCATTCAGATGGAAGGGAAGATTAACCAGGCAAACGACAACCGCAAACGTTGTATGATGCACCAAGCTGGATCCAACAGTCACCACAAGTATCGTCCCAACCCGTATGCAGGGTATGCACCAAGAAACAACCGACCCACAATGTCTCGCCCAAGCTACCCCAACCATAGCAGAGGCAATGTGAAGTCTGGAGGAAACAACAACAACACCGGCAACACCAGCAATTTCAACCGTGCACCTCCCAAGATCAACAACACAACACTACACCCAGAACTGGAAGCTATGTTGTGCCAGTCGCAGCTAAAGACAAGTCTCATATCACTTGTTTCGAGTGTGGAGTGAAGGGTCACTATTCCAATGAGTGTCCCAAGAAGATTGTCGCCACTACCAATGTGAATTCCGTAGCTCAATAGCAGCGTCGTGTTCAACTAGGAAGAAGATTCACCCTAGGGAACCCTCACAACCGCAACGGCCGTCTCTTCCACATGAACACCGAAGAAGCCCAAGAAGCGCCAGATGTAGTGCTGGGTATGTTTTCTATCAACTCAGTTTTAGCAAGAGTGTTGTTTGATTCTGGAGCATCTCACTCATTTGTCACCAAAGAATTTGCATGCACTAGTAAGATTCACCCAACCAACTTGAAGCATGTCATGATAGTTCAAATTCCTGGTTCAACTACAAAAGCTAGAAAAATTTGCAAAGTTGTGCCTATCAGAATACATGGAATAGATTTCTATGTTAATCTAATAGTACTTGGAACCAAAGGATTGGAAGTAGTACTAGGAATGGATTGGATGTCAAAGCATAAAGGACTGATAGACTGTGCTAAGAAAGCCATCACCATGACCAGTAGCTCTGGAGTAACAGTAGAGCATATATCGGAAACCTTACCCCGTCAATTCAAGTGCAACAAAAGTCTAGCCCTACCCACCATTGACCAAGTCAGAGTAGTCTGTGAATACCCCGACGTATTCCCAGATGAATTGCCCGGTATGCCCCTGGATAGGGATATTGAGTTCATTATTGAACTAATCCCCGGAACCAGACCCATAGCCCAAAGACCCTATAGCATGAACCCCTCAGAGTTAGTGGAACTGAAGAAGCAGCTGGATGCTATGCTGGCAACAGGCTTGATTCAACCAAGCGCATCACCATGGAGATCACCGGTGTTATTCGTCGACAAGAAAGATGGAGGCAACTGTTTGTGCACCGATTACAGAAAGCTGGATGACGTCACCATAAAAAACAAGTACCCTTTCCAAAGATAGAAGATCTATTTGATCAGTTGACCGGTGCCCAGGTATTCTCAAAGAATGATCTTAGGACTGGTTATCACCAACTTAAGATTCGTGCAACGGATATTCCTAAGACCGCCTTTACTACTCGTTATGGCTTGTACGAGTATACGGTCATGTCTTTTGGACTAACTAATGCCCCTGCTTATTTCATGAATCTCATGAATAAGATCTTTATGAATTTTCTAGACAAGTTTGTCGTTGTGTTTATCTACGATATTCTTATCTACTCCAAGTCAGAAGAAGAGCATGAGCAACATCTGAGAATCATCCTTGAAACCCTTAGAAAACATCGGTTGTATGCCAAGTTCAGCAAGTGTGAGTTTTGGCTGAAAGAAGTAGGATTCCTAGGACATATTGTGTCTCCCGGAGGAGTCTCCGTTGATCTCGCCAAAATTAAAGATGTCGAAGAATGGGAAGCCCCAACCACTCAAACCCAAGTCCGTGCATTTCTTGGATTAGCGGGATATTACTGCAAATTCGTAGAAGGATTCTCTAGTATCGCCCGACCCATGATCCAGTTGTTGAAGAAGGACAAGAAGTTTGAATGGACCGAAAAATGTGAAGCCAGTTTCCAAGAACTGAAGAAGAGATTGATTTCAGCCCCCATATTGATCATGCCAGATATCAAGAAGCCGTTTGACGTATATTGTGATGCATCCAAGATTGGTCTCGGATGTGTATTGATGCAAGAAGGCAAAGTCATCACTTATCTATCTCGACAACTAAAGCAGCATGAGCAGAACTATCCGACCCATGATCTTGAGTGAGCAGCCGTAGTTTTGGCGTTGAAGACATGGCATCATTATCTTATGGGAAATCGCTGTCAGATTTACTCAGATCACGAGAGCTTGAAGTATATTTTCACTCAGAAGGAGGTGAATATGAGGCAAAGGAGATGGATAGAGTTAATCAAGGATTATGACCTTGACATTCACTATCACCCCGGGAAAGCCAATGTGGTAGCGGATGCTCTTAGTAGATTGCCGTGCAGGTTAAACACCATGATCAAGGAAAAGCAACCAAGTTTGTATGAGGAATTGGAGCAGTTTAGAACTGAGCTTGTTAGCAAAGGATTCCTAGCTAGCATTGAACTTCAACCCACTTTTATTAGCCAAATCAAGGAAGCCCAGAAGGGAAATGAAAGTATCGACGGAATCAAACGTCGTATTGGTACAACAAAGGTACCTGGATTCACTAAAGACGAAGAAGAAGTTCTGTGGTACAAAGGCCTTATCTGTGTGCCAGCAGATTTGAAGCTGAAGCAAGTTATCATGCAGGAAGCTCATGATACTGTTTATTCTATCCACCCCGGAGGAACGAAGATGTATCAAGATTTGAAAGAGCAATTTTGGTGGCACAAAATGAAGAGAGAAATCGGAAGCTACATCGCCAAGTGTGATATCTGTCAAAGAGTCAAAGTAGAACATCAGAGACCCACAGGACTGTTGCAACCATTGTAGATTCCGGAATGGAAATGGGATTCTGTTGGAATGGACTTTATCACCGGTTTGCCTACTTCTAGTAGGGGAAATGACTCAATCTGGGTCATCGTTGATAGACTGTCCCAGGTAGCTCACTTTATACCTGTCAAGACAACCTACCAGAGTTCAAAGCTAGCGGAGTTATACATTGCTAGAATTGTTAGTCTGCATGGAACCCCCAAGACCATAGTATCAGATCGAGGAACTCAATTTACCTCGAGATTTTGGAAGAAAGTCCAGGAAGGATTGGGAACCAAATTGAACTTTAACACCGCTTATCACCCACAAACTGATGGACAGACTGAAAGAGTCAACCAGATCTTAGAAGATATGTTGAGAGCTTGTGTGTTAGAGTATGGATCAAAATGGGAAGACTGCCTGCCTTTCACAGAATTCTCATATAACAACAGTTATCAAGCTAGTTTACAAATGGCACCATTTGAGTTCCTATACGGAAGGAAGTGTCGTACCCCTTTGAATTGGTGGCAAGTAGGAGAGAGTCAGATTTTTGGACTCGACATTCTCCGAGAAGCCGAAGAGAAGGTTCACAAAGTCCGTGAGCACCTCAAGACCACCCAATCCAGACAAAAGAGTTATGCTGACAAGAGCAGGAGAGACTTCACTTTTAATGTCGGAGATTTTGTATATCTCAAGGTTTCACCATTGAGGGGAACCCAACGTTTTAGTCTGAAAGGAAAGTTAGCCCCCCAGACATATCGGACCCTTCAAGTTCTGAACTGTCGAGGAGAAGTATCTTATCAACTGGAACTGCCAGAGGAGATGTCAGCCATCCACAATGTGTTCCATATCTCGTTACTTCGCAAATGCTTAGAAGTGCTGGAGAAGACCGAAGTTTTCAAGAACATCGATCACCGAGCTGTTGATATCAACAAGGACCTGATATATTGTGAAGTGCCCATCCGTATCTTAGAGGAAGCCTACAGAACCACCAGGACCAGGAGTATCAAGTTTCTCAAGATTCAATGGTGCAACCATACCGAAGAAGAACCCACTTGGGAGCGAGAAGATTACATTAGGACTAAGTTCCTAGATCTCTTTAGTTCTTAGTTTTCTTTCGTAAATCTCAAGACGAGATTTTCTTTAAGGGGGGAAGGATTGTAACATCCCAAAACTTAATCCAAAGTTAATCAAGATCCAAGCTACCTAATTTAGGGTCAACAAAACCTTTTTCTATTTTAAAATGATTAAGCATTCATATGTGTGTGCATTTAATTTAGGAGTTGTTTGAATTGCCATGTTTGAGTGATCCACTGATTGTAAAATGATTATAAGGTGAATTAAACATCATCTAGATCATTCCAAAACAAATCCAAAAGAAAAATAATAAATAAGGAAATGGTCATTTGTGCCATTTTAACTAACTAGCCTACTTTGGTTATTCCTAGCCCTCAAAACTTAACATAACCAATTATGGTTCTTTGCACCCCTTGCTAGTACAAGTAGTGATGTGCCAAGGCCCACTTTGTTCCATCCCAAAAACTATCGCACACTAAATTTAAATGACATTTGAAAATTGAATGTAGTTCATATGTATAGATCACACTTATTCAAAAACCACTCAAATGAACTCCATTTTTAAATCCCAAGCAAACCTAGATGCTTAAGCATAAGTTACACCACTCCACCAAAAATCAGCCCAAAATTCAAAACTTTTTCTCTTGCGGCCATTGTGTCGAACATGTGGCAGGCAGAGATCATCTGGCCTAACTAATATTGTTGCTAGTTAAGCCCTTGTCCCCCATTGGACCCTCTCTACTCTCCCCTGTCCCCCTGAGTCCAACCAAGCCATCAACCGGCCTCCCCCTTCCCCGCAGCACCAGCTCAGCAGACCGCCGCTTGACACCATATCGCGCACGCCGCTCCGCCTCGACCCCAGCAACCCACCAGATAGGGCCGTGCACCGCTGCGCGACCTACAGTCGCCAGGATCGCCGTCGAACACCGCCTCTGTCCCCCAGAGCGTGTGAAGCCCCCGACAGTTAGGCACCACCCCTAGCCACGCCATTGCGCCGTAGCTGACAGCTAGAAGACTGCCCACCGTCTGCCTACCTCGCCACGCCGGTAGCCCCCTTGTTTCGCCATCACCGACGAGCCGCGCCCATGCCTCTCGGTCTCACCGTCGCGCCTATATAAGCAGGCCTCCCCAGCACCATCTCTTCACACCATTCCACTCCCCTCTCGCCACTTATCATTTCCCCTCTCTCGCCGGAGCCGCTCGAGCCGTAATTCGCCGGAATTGCACCGGAGGAGGCCGCTGTAGAGGACTAGACGCTATCGTCGATTCCGTCCACCTCATCCCCTGCCGCTACCTCGCCTGAGTCCGTTGTCGCCGTCAAGTTCAATCGCCCGCCTCGCCGCACTAGCTGGAGCCCTGGTACATCCGCAGTAGACCCCCACCGGCCGTTTAGGGTTCGGTCTTGCCGGCGACGAGTCTGTCGACGACGAGTCTGTCGACGACGACGACTGTGAGCCGTTGATCCACGTTCTAATCGTGTGGCCCAGATTGCTCGATACCATTTCGGGTTTTAAGTGTCACTGACAGGTGGACCCCCCTTGTCAGTCACCCTCTGCGCCGCTGAGCGTCACTGGGCCGGCCCATTAGTTTTCCCGCGCTAGCCCACAAATTCAAATATAGGTTTTTCTATTTAGATTTAAAACAATTTCTGTCCCTTAGTTCAAAAATCAATTCAGGAAGATTTACTAAACCAAAGTGAGTGATTCCAATTTTGTTGGAAAGCTTCTAAAAATATATATCCAAGCCCGTTCGATTTAAATCATTTAGAGTTAGAGATCTCTCCTAGTAAAAATAACAAGACAGAAGCATTTGCATATTCAAACATTTTTATAAAATCAACCATAATAGCTTTTGAGTTGATTCCAACTCTCAAAAATCACATTTAACCATACCTATCTGAATATGTAATAATATTAAGGTTTACATGCAGTGAATTTGGACTTGTACCAAAATAATGCTATATAGGAATTTCTAGTCACTTTAAATCATTAAATATTAAACTTAAACTTATTAAAATGTGATCCAACCTTTAAATCACATTCCCATATGTTAGAATATGTGGTGATGACATGTGTCCATATGATCCCGTATATTAATCGGAGAATATTAAATCTTAGTTAATTTCAATGAGTAGAAATTAATTTTCTCAAATAAAAAGAATGAGGCTAGTTAATTCAACCTTGTGATGATATTAGATCATAAAATGTGTTTCTTAGTGTGCTAAGTAGACTAGTTAAGTATTGTTTGGTGATTGTGTACTCCGTATGTATGTATAGACGATAGTACCTACCAAGCTTACGAGGGGGAGGAAGAAAAATTCAACCACTTCACTACCCAAGGCAAGCTAACACTTGCAAGTATTATACTATCAAGCCATCATTAACAATGCAAGCTAACCCTTGCGAGCTAGATAACCTAAGCCAGATGCAATAGGCATGCTTTGGTTATACCTTTGACTATTACCTACCCCAAGTTTTATTTACAAGCTTTACTTTCTTTACTTTACTAAAGTCCTTTACTTGTTTGAAGGTAGCATAAAGAGTATAAAACTTGACCTATCTAGTTATACTCAGGTGTCATTCTATGGCATCAGATTGAGATTAGCATCCCACGTTAGTGAACACTCTTAACTTAGTAGTTTAGAACTAAATCAAAACTTGAGTCACTTTAGATGGGAATACTTTGTGAAAATGATTTGTGAAAACCTTGGAATGATGAGTCATTCTATTGAGATGTTTTGACATGTGTTGAGAAACACAAATAGTTGATGATGATGAAAATGTTGAGGCATGAGACTTAGCCCTTTTACAAAACTGATGGTTGGGTTCGGATGCGATACCATTCCAATTTTACCATACAACCACAATACCTGAATTGGGTAAGGCTTAGCCGGAAGTTTATATGCATTAGTATTAGTTCCCTCACGGGAGAGGTTTGAGCTGAGGCTATATCTTGATGTTGTCCACCTATGTAGTGCCCAAGATGACAGATGGTCATGGTTGGGAGGCCATGCTCATAGGAGAGGTGCTCATACTAGGGTGTGTAAAGGAAAGGTTATGTTTGATTATCTGCATACTAAGTATGATGATTCAGGGTTATCCTTGACAGATGTATCGAATCTTGTGGTGAAAGTGTACCACCGCTTTAGAGTGTCAAACAATTCGAATAGCGCCGTCCGTGGTTATGGACAGTTGGAGTGGCCATACTATTCTGTTGTCAGATGTTTTCAAATGAACTTATGAAATGAATTGTGACATGACTTGACCACAACATGGTTGTGACTATGACAATTAAGTTCCCACTTAGGTGTTTTCAAACTTCTTTTATCTTTCTTTGTTTCAGAGCTCAGCTTAGGTTTCAAACTTAACTTTACAACTAAACTTAGAGTTAGCTTTTTCTACTAGAACTATACTACTTGTTAGTGGTAGTTTGCGAGTACTTAAAGAGTACTCATGGATTTTGTCCCTGGCTATTCCTATGGCCAGACTATGAAGGAGATTACCAAGATGAAGGAGAGCAGGACGGCTATGATAACTAGGACTATCTCTCATCGTCAGCATTGCCTATGCCTCTGAAGATGGACCCCACTGCTACGCTATTTATTCCGCTGCTTGATTGTATTGAGACTGGATCATGAGATCCTTTATTTGTGTAAGACCTTATTTATGGTTTGTAATGGATGATGTACTGTGATATCCAATCTGTTATGTCTCACAAAAATGGTAATCCTGGGATTGTTATGTATTGCATAACAGGCATCTAGGATTAAAAATCCGGGTGTTGACAGATTTCCTCCTCATCTGAGCATTATCGGTGAGAACATTATTGTTTATGTTGCCACGTCATTGTGCAGCATCTGAAATAAGTTGCTGCTTCATGGAGTGTGGCATCTTCAATAATTTATTTATGTGCCACTTACATTCTGTCGTATTTAGAAACCTCCTGCCCGTCAGCAATCGTGGAACTGGTGCTGCGTGTTTTCAGATAGCAGTGGCACAATCAAAATTTCGGATTCAACTACTGACTCGGGCGTTTCCAAACCCTAAGTCGCGGTACATTTTACTCAGAGAACATGGGTAGATTGTTTCGCCCAGCAACATGCCACACACAGAGCTCCAGAATTTAACAGAATTACATATATAGGTTCAAGTTCAACACATTACTATGCATCTTCATTGCCAGCAACCTTCTTCCGCAGCCTGTGTGCCAAGCCTTCACGTCAACTAGCTTCTTCATTTCTTGCCTTCTTCCTCTTCCTCGGTGCTAATTTTCTTAGCTTCACGTACTCTGCATCGCCGGGACAATGGGCACCAGAATTGTGTCCAGCATCATCTTTCCACTTGTTTTTAATTTCTTCGGGCAGCAAAATGACTGACCCGGCAGTCATGTTTCTAACCTTGTGGCGCTTCCTGTCAAAGAAATAAGACTGTTGCATAACTACCCAATATCTACAGAGTAAATAAAACAAAAATTACAATTCAACACAAACATGCGAACCCCAAGAGACCTTTGCTTACCAGGAGCTAATTGGGTTCGAGCAACCACCCTATCCAAGAATAGAAGGGTGACTCCCAGTTGCAGCAGCTTCCACATCCAGTACATCACATTTCAGCTCAAACATGGCAGCCGAAGCATACCTTTTCATCAACCCAATTAGCTGACTGTCACACATTATAGGAACCATGATGCCACGTTCATCTATGAAGCTGAACTTTGCAGTCTGCTTCGGCCATAATTCAACATGATTATGCAGAGCAGCAACCATACCAGATATAGTGCAGATCTGCGCAGGAACAATGGTGTCCATACCACTTACCCTGTGAGTCGTACCTGTAGAGGACTACCATAACCAGGTAAGGGGATCCGCGCAGATCCCACTTGACAGAAAACTGTGGACAAAATATGTTTGTCAGCGTTGGGCTAACAAACAATTTGAGGTTCAGTAGCTAGCTAGTAGTTATAATTAGTGCGAATAGCAAAGAGAAGTGTAGCTCACCCACTTGTAGCCAGAACTTCTTCTTCCTTGATAGTAGGATCTACCATCCTCCGAACTGGTCGGCTCGTCGGCGGCGGAGGCGGGCTAGAGCCTCGCAACAGCGGCTACGGCATGCACAAATGGAGCTCGGGATCAGCGACTGGGCGCAGCAACTGGGCGCAGCAACTTGGCGCAGCAACTTGGCGCCGGAAGTCAAATGTCCGAAGGGACCGTCCTGCCTGGCGGGTGGATTCCAAAGCCGCCGGTGCCAGGGGAAAGGTGGGAATGGAATTGTGAAATTGGTCAATGCATCCAATCTACTTAGTTCCTCAATTTGCCTAAGAGGTTGCCACATTAGCGCTCGCATCATGGACAGATGACTGACATGAGGGTCCCGACCATCTACTTCACGGGGCAGTTTAATGGAATGTTTTAATTTGGCAGGGGTGAGATGAGTTTGCCTTGAAATGGCCCCTCTCAGTAGTTGGCGGCCCAACTTTTCGAAACACGTCAATTTTAGGCAACTTAGGTACCGCCATGTGTTGGCCTGCGAACTTTGGTACCGCAGACGAACATGCCCTAAAGCGCGTTAGGCATAGGGATGGATGGACGGGCGTTGCATGGACAAGACAATTCATATAGCAATCAAGACATAGGGCATTTGCAGATAAATAAGATAAATCATCCAAGTACTAAATAATCCTAGGCATGTGTTCCAATTATAGTCATACGTGCTCGCAATGAGAAATTGCACAACATCTTTTGTCCAGCCAGCCCGTTTGCATCGAGGCCTCAAGGGAACTACTGGCAATTAAGGTGCTCCTTTTAATAGAGCACCGGAGCAAAGCATTAACACTCCATGAACACATGTGATCCTCACATCAAAGCAATTCCCTCCGGTTATCCTGATTGTTGTCACTTCGGGGCCTTTGGTTCCGGACAACAACGTGTGTATACAACTTGCAGGTAAGACCATAAACAATACTATCATAATGAATCAATAACATGTTCAGATCTGAAATCATGGCACTCAAGCCCTAGTGACAAGCATTAAGCATAACAAAGTCAAAAAGCACTAATAACAGATACTAGGCACCATGCCCTAACAATCTGATGCCATTACATGAACGATCTCATCCAATCCCTACCATCCCCATAGCCTACAATGGGGGATTACTCACTTATAGATGGGGGAAAACATGGATGGTCGATGGAGAAGCGATGGTGATGATGATGGCGATGATCTCCTCCAATTCCCCATCTAGGCAGGGTGCCAGAACGAAGTATCTAGTTCTGAATCGCGGAATCTGGTGGTGGCGGCGCAGCGGAACTCTTTCTGGAAAAATGTCGAACCTCCTTGGTTTTTAGGTCAAGAGGCGACTTATAGGCGAAGAGGGAGACCAGGGGGGCAGCTGAGGCGGCCACACCACCCCCAGGCGCGGCTTGGCTTAGTCCACGTGGCCAGGTGGTGTGGGCCCCTCGTGGCCCTACTCCGTCTCGTCTTCTGGCTCCGTGAGTCTTCTGGTGAAATAGGATTTTTGGCATATTTTCCGGGATTTTTCCTGATAGTTGATTTTCTGCACAAAAACTAGACACCAAGGTAATTCTGCTGAAAACAGCATCCGTCTGTGTTAGTTGTACCCAAATCACACAAGTTTAGAGAAAAACAATAGCAAAAGTGTTCGGGAAAGTAGATAGGTTTTTGACGTATCAACCCCCCCAAGCTTAGCTTATTGCTTGTCCTCAAGCAATTCAGTTGAAAACTGAGTGCGATAAAAGAAACTTTCACGAACACATTTGCTTCATAAAATGTATATATTCTCAGCATATGGTCAACTACTCAGGCAATTCATAATAAAGAGTATGCAACTAAGTTTACTTAATAGTCATTGCAAGCTATGAAGAGATTTCAACTCAAAAATAATAATTAGCATGAAACATAAACATAAGCAACATTGCAATGATCATAACAAGGTATGATAGATTGGTATCATGCTTGCCTTTGATTGTAGAGCAAACATAAATGCCAAGGCACCTCTGAAGTTCAAGTGAAGACTAGAAGTAAAGATATCAAAGATACAAGCATCAAAGTCATAACACAATTAATCCAGTTTTGAGACAAGCACATTACACTAAGAATGACAACTATGCTCTCAGGAAAGTGCTCATAGAATATGTGGAGACTCGACAAGGAAATAAAATGTTTTGAAAAGTTTGAAAGGCTTCCAAATGCTGAAAGTATGGTACTTATTAGCTTTGAGCTCTTATTGCCCCAATCATAAGCATATTTAAATGGTTAAGGTTAAAGTGACACAACTAAGAGGATATATATGCTTGACAAGTTATAAGTTAAAATCTCATTCCCCTTACTTACGAGTACCGAACCTCATGCTACTCAACTTCAGTCACAAGTAAGCTCTTGTCATTGCAAGTACATATGTATCATAGAGAACCGCCAACGGGGTACCCCTTGCACATGATATAGGAGCTATCCCATAATCAAAATGACAAGGCAAGCAGACAATGAGCATCTCAGGGATCTTTTTATTTGCTATTTGCATAGGTTTTTATTGAGGACGCTTCATAGAATGCTCATTATGGTTATGCTTCAAGTTTCCACCATGATTAGGCATGGATTAGGCTAGCAGCCCAGGCGTGTCTCTAACACATATACAAACTCCATGATCTTACAAGTTCCCCTTTTATTTCACACCGCCGGGATCCATAAGCAAAAGAATCATGATATCAACGAGGTACAAAGTACCAGTGCAATGTTGAAAGCGTTCCCCATGATACATGGTTCTGCTAACTTCAACTTATAAAGCGCAAGCATATACGCAAAAAAGATGGACGCAATGGTTCAAGATTATTAAGTGCAAGAATGTAAAGTGTCCCATCAAGTTCATGAGAGCTTTACTAACTAACTTTCTTATAACAAGCAAACATTTTATTCGGAAGAAAACAAGGCATATTGAATATGCACGGAATAGCAAATGATTCTAATAGGTAGGTATGGTGGACACTTTTGGCAATATTGGTTTTAGGGAGTTGGAAACACGAGTAAAACTCATACTCAGTGAAAGTGAAGGCTAGCAATAGTAAGGGAGCGACAAATGAGAGAGCAATAATTTTCATAATCATGCTTGCAACAGAACAGGAATAATCATGGCATGAAACTGATTCAAGACCCCTGAGGCAAAATAATTCACCGAGGCTTAACTGACTATTGTTTCAGTCATATGCATGCTTGAGCATGTGCCAAGTCAATTCGAGTGAAACATTCAGAGGAGGATACCATAGTGTCATACCAAGTTATGAATAGAGCAATGCAAGGAAACATTCATATGACAAGCTACAAACTATTAGCGAGCTGGAGCTAATCATAAGAAATCAAGAACTACTAAGCATCCATAAATAACATACACCCTACATGAACAGACTAAGCATGCCCACAATGATGAGTATATGTACAAAAATGAAAACAAATAGAGTTTGTTACCAGCCTCTTACCACACCTCAAGTTATCATTAATCCACATTATTGCCCTTCACTTGTGTAGCTTGGATAATAACATGAAACCAAATTCCACTGAGGACTACTGAACCCTGTAACATACTTCACAAAACCAAAGAAGAACAACAAATATTTTTGGTGTTTTTGATTTTTAAAAGCAAGAAACAAAAGGAAGAAGAAGCAAAGCAAAATCTTTTTGGGTTTTTCGAATAATTAAGATAAAGCCAAAAGGAAGAAGCAAACCAAGGCAAAAAGAAGCAAACAAAGAGAAAGAAATATTTTTGGTCTTTTTGTGTTTTAGAAAGCAAAAGTAAAGAAAGAACGAAAACTAAAAAGAGAATGAAACATGGATATACAAAGTACCGACTAAACATGATATGGAGATGAGTGTGATGTCGGTGTACCTCCCCCCCAAGCTTAGGCTTTTGGCCTAAGTGGGTATCAACCCCAACGTAGGTAAGGGTTCCAAGCAGGCGGGTCATGGTAAGAATGATCGTGGTTAGGCCCTTAGGAAGAAGAAGAAGTTCCCAAATCATTGGTAGGCTACTGATATGAAGACTCCCCCTCATTCAAGGGCTGGACCGAATCATCTGTAACCTCCCTTCTAGTATCGTGCTCCTATTGGGAGAGCTCTCCCAGGTACGTGTCAAGTTCTTCCTTAGTGAGTGACCAACCTACCCTGGTATCAAGGTTAAACAAAACAGTTGGAGGCAAAAGAACAAATCGCTCGGACTTACTCCTTCTCCAACCAGCCTTTAGAAAGGTTATTTCATAAGACAAATCACTCAAATTAGACCAAGAAGAAACAAATTTATGTTGTATCATGGAATTTAGGTCAAGCCTTTCTATGGGAAACTGTAAGTCTAGATGATGAGGCACTACACCATGCAAAGCTAATAAACGAGAGACGATGAGGGCTCCACAAATTCCACCTTTCTCGCGGTTAGCAGCAAGACGGAAAGCTATCAAGGCACCCAAGTTATAAGTCATATCTCGTTTTAAAGCAGCTGAGATGAATGCTAGATCATATGAGGATAACTTATTAGCAGTTTTTCTAGCGAGAACACACTTGGCAATAAAATAAGCAAAATAGCGAATAGACGGGAGATGAATGTTACGGATTTTCCCGCTCTCCTTAAAGAAACTGCTCCCTTGGCAAATCTCCGCATACAAGTCCATGAGTGGTGCAGGTCGCTCTTTAATCCTTACACACGATCCCCACTGAGGTACCTTAATAGCTGCACAAAAGTCATCAAGAGGAAGGTCGACAGCTATATTGTAAATTTTGTAGTGAACCATGGGGTTAGGCAAAGAGCAACTAAATCGAAAGTCCTGCACTACAGACATAGTTAGTTTCACAAATTGACTAGGTTCATCTTCCACAAAGTGCTCAAATCCTGCATTAGCAACTAAAGTATGGAAGTCCTGGGAAATTCTTGCAGCCCTCATGAATTCAGAGCATGGATAGATGGAAGGAAAAACTTCCTCCTCTTGGTGAACCTTCATAACCTCAGGCACCTTCAGTTCATGTTGGTTGAGTTGATGTTCATTCATCATCTATTTAGAAATTTAAACATCCATTACACAAGTGATTACAAAATGAATACATAATGAAGGGCACTACTCATAGGGACTTGTAAGAGGCCTAAACATGCATCAAAACAATATCTCTAAGCATTGAACAAGCTTACAAGCTCTCATAACCTGTCACCTACAGCAGCAAAATACGCAAAATATAAACCACTAATCACAAATCTACTTGGACAAGCGGAGGAGTCACATATCGGAGAACAAATGCTCCAAATTTCAGCAGCAAAGATGGGCCGAGCAAGGAGATCGAAAAATCGTGGGAAAGAATAGGAAGAACGCAATTTCGAGCAAAGAACTGATGTTTTCTCGGGAGAGAGAAAGAAGTGGGAAGTGAGAGAGTGAGTGGAGGGCCAGGGTGGTCCACACCATGGCCAGGCGCGCCCCTGGGCTGGCCGCGCCACCAGGTGGTGTGCCTGCCTAGTGGGCCCCCTGGTACTCTCCAGGCACTTCTCTGCCCCCTTTTTCACGTAAAAATTTAATATGAATTTTCTAGAATTTTTCGAGACACTTTATTTTTGAGAAATTTTCAGGTATAGATGAATGATTTTCTGACAGAAAGATGTTTTTGGGTTGATGCAATGACAAAACAAAACTAAAACTTTAGAAGTTCTAATACACTCTAACATGCAAGCAACTAACAATAGAAAAGTAAACTAAACGAAAGCAAAAACTAAAATGGATAGAATGGAAGTAAGCAAAGATAATCATGGTGAAAACATTGTTTTGTTCATTAAAATCCCTTTGTTAACAAGGTTGATCAGGTCTTGTTACCAAAACAATTTTATATGAAACAAAACTTTGCATTCCACTAATGATTATGTTACGTCAACCTTGATAGCAATGGTCCCAATCATAATATTTTCATATTTTTCTCTTGGTATGGGACAATATATTTCTCCAACTTTAATGCCCTCAACATGTTCAATTGAATTTAAACCATAAGTCCTATCAATCTTCTTGGGGAAATAGACAGTATGCTCCTTGTCATTAACATTAAAAGTCACCTTTCCTTGATTACAATTAATAACAGCTCTTGCAGTATTAAGAAAAGGTCTCCCAAGAATAATAGACATATTATCATCTTCAAGCATTTCAAGCACAACAAAATCAGTTAATATCAAGCAATTATGAGCCACTTGAACAGGTACATCCTCACATATACCAATAGGAATAGTAGTAGATTTATCAGCCATTTTCAAAGATATATCAGGTCGTATTAATTTTTCCAGTTGAAGTCTCTTATAGAGAGAAAAAAGCATAACACTAACTCCTCTCCCAAATCACACAAAGGAGTTCTAACATAACTATTTTTAATAGAGCAAGGAATAGTTGGAATCCCTGGGTCTCCAAGTTTCTTTGGAACCTTACCATTAAAGGAATAAGTAGCAAGCAAAGTAGAAATTTCTTCATTAGGTATCTTCCTTTTATTCGAAACAATATCCTTCATATACTTTGAATAAGGAGGCAATTTAATAGCATCAGTCAAAGGAATTTGCAAGAATAAAGGTTTCATCCATTCACAAAACTTATTATAGTGTTCATCTTCCTTTAACTTGTGTTTCTTAGCAGGGAAAGGCATAGGTTTTTGGACGCAAGGCTCTCTTTCACTACCATGTTTCTTAGCAACAAAATCTTCTTTAGTGTATTTAGTATTCTTAGTGTGCCTTTCAGGTTTGTCTTGAACTTTTTCTTTATCAGGAGCATCATTTTCTTCATTACCACTTTTAGTTTCAGCATCATAGACAAATATGATATTAGGATCTTTAGTAAGTTTAGAAGGTTCTACAATGGTTTTATGTTTCTTTTTTCTTTTCTTAGGAGTAGTACCAATATTTTTAGCTTGTTGGGAATCCTGCTCAATTCTTCTAGGATGCCCCTCGGGATATAGAGGATCCTGGGTAGCAGCACCACCTCTAGTTCTAATTTCATAAGCATGTTTTTCTTTAGCAGCATTAACTAGCAAGTCTTTTTGTACCTTAATAAGCTAATCAATTTGAGTTTGAACCATTTGAAAATGTTTAACAAGCATCTTAACATCATTAGAGGTTTTTTCCACAATATCTTTTAACTCAACAATAGCTCTAGAGTTTTCCATTAGATGATTTTGCACCCTTTTATTAAAATTATCTTGCTTAACAATAAAAATATCAAATTCTTCTAAGCATTTATCAGGAGGTTTAGAGTAAGGGATATCACCTTCATCAAAATGTTGGAGAGAATGTACCTCAATAGTGGATGAGTGGGAGATTGTCTTACATAATTCTTCTATAGGAGGTAAATTCTTGACGTCTATAGCTTTAATTTGCTTCTCCTTAAGACATTTCTTAGCTTCCTTCATCACTTCATCATTTAGTTCAATAACTCCCCTCTTCTTTGATGTTGGTATAGACGCAGGAATAGTTGGTTCAGGTATAGTTGTCTCAGGTACAGCTGGTTTAGGAGGAGTCCAATCTTCATAATTCTTGCTTATTTTAGCCATTAATTCCTTAGCTTCCTTAGGAGTCATATTCCTGAAAACACAGTCAGCACAACTATCCAGGTATGTCCTAGATTCTTCAGTTAGTCCATTATAAAATATATCAAGAAGCTCATTCTTAGGTAATGGACATCCAGCCTGTGCATGAATCAAAGCACAAAACCTTTCCCATGATTCAGTCAATATCTCTTTTTCTCCCTGTTTAAATCAAAAAGTTCCTACAAAATAGCATGTCTAGCACTAGGAGGAAAATATTTCTGCAGGAAAGTACTAATCAAGCATTCAGGGCTATCAATAGATCCAGGAGGTAAATTATTAAACCAAGTTTTAGCTTCTCCTTTCAGTGAAAAGGGAAAATTTTAGCAACAAAGTAGGTGCGCATCTTAATATCATCAGAAAATAAACCACTCATGGTAGAAAGCTCAGTCATATGTGCTACCGCACTTTCATTCTTAGTCCCACAAAAAGGTTCTTTCTCAACAATAGCTATGTAAGATAGATCAAGAGAGAAATCATAATCCGTATCTTTAATGTTTATGGGAGATGTAGCAAACTTAGCATTAGGAGACAATTTGGGTTTTATAGTACGCCTCTCAAGGAGACACTTAATAGCACTCCTATCATGGGTGTTTTGAGTTTCTTTAATACATTCATCGGTCATCTCTATATAACCGTCTTCAATATCATAGCTCTCTCTAGACTCAGGTGAACTAACAGGTGTAGTAGTGTCTTCATTAGGAGTTTCAGTATTTCCAGCTATAATTCTAGCAATCGTATCATCTAGGAAAGGACCTAATGAACCACTCTTATCAAGCACAGTAGAAGCAGCATCATATGTATCAGAAGTTTCAGATTCAGCAGTAGTAGCAGTGTGTGTAGCATGTGTATGTGGTGGTGTAAGGAGCTTACTCATAATAGATGGTGAATCAAGAGCAACGGAGGTGTTCAGAACCGTACCTCTCCTTGTAGTGGATGGTAAAATAGGAACCTTGCCATCACGAGACTTACCCATGATGGAAGGATGGCAGCGAACAATAGTGATTCCAGGTGAACTTGATAAATAAAGCTATGCTCCCCGGCAACGGCGCCACAAAATAGTCTTGATGACCCACAAGTATAGGGGGTGTATTGTAGTATTTTCAAGGGAAGTGAAACCCAATTTGTTGATTCAACAACTGAGTTTTCAATTCAGCTGCACCTGGAAACAATCTTGCTCACATCAGTTTATCAGTAGCAACAGTTTTGTAGTAGCAATGGTAAAGTAACAGCAGTAGTAAAAGTAAAGACAATAGTAACAATTGCAGTAAACAGTAGGAGTAAAGCGCGGTAGGCATAGGGATGGATGGACGGGCGTTGCATGGACAAGACAATTCAAATAGCAATCAAGACATAGGGCATTTGTAGATAAATAAGATAAAACATCCAAGTACTAAATAATCCTAGGCATGTGTTCCATATATAGTCATACGTGCTCGCAATGAGAACTTGCATAACATCTTTTGTCCTGCCAGCCCATTTGCAGCGGGGCCTCAAGGGAACTACTAGCAATTAAGGTGCTCCTTTTAATAGAGCACCGGAGCAAAGCATTAACACTCTGTGAACACATGTGATCCTCACATCAAAACCATTCCCTCTGGTTATCCCGATTGCTGTCACTTCGGGGCCTTTGGTTCCAGACAACAACGTGTGTATACAACTTGCAGGTAAGACCATAAACAATACTATCATAATGAATCAGTCACATGTTCAGATCTGAAATCATGGCACTCGGGCCCTAGTGACAAGCATTAAGCATTGCAACAAAGTCAAAAAGCACTAATAACAGATACTAGGCACCATGCCCCAACAATCTGATGCCATTACATGAACGATCTCATCCAATCCATACCATCCCCATAGCCTATAGCGGGCGATTACTCACTCATAGATGGGGGAAAACATGGATGGTCAATGGAGAAGCGATGGTGATGATGATGGCGATGATCTCCTCCAATTCCCCATCCCGGCAGGGTGCCAAAACGGAGTTTACGGTTCCGAATCGCAGAATCTGGTGGTGGCAGCACAGCGGAACTCTTTCTGGAAAAACGTCGAACACCCCTTGGTTTTTAGGTCAAGAGGCGACTTATAGGCGAAGAGGGAGGCCGAGGGTACAGCCGAGGCGGTCACACCACCCCCAGGTGCGGCCTGGCCTGGCCCGCGTGGCCAGGTGGTGTGGGCCTCTCGTGGCCCTACACCGTCTCGTCTTTTGGCTCCGTGACTCTTCTGGTGAAATAGGATTTTTGGCATATTTTCTGGGATTTTTCCTGATAGTTGATTTTCTGCACAAAAACTAGATACCAAGGTAATTCTGCTGAAAACATCATCAGACCGTGTTAGTTGTACCTAAATCACACAAGTTTAGAGGAAAAACAATAGCAAAAGTGTTCGGGAAAGTAGATACGTTTTGGACGTATCACGGGGTCGCCATGGATGTTGATGATGCCACTCGACCCTGGGAGCTTCATCATGTTGTAGGCATAATGCGGGGTCGCCATGAATATGGAGAACGCGTGGTGTCCTAGGACGCAGTGGTAAGGGTTGCTGAAGTTCACCAGCTCAAAGATGATCCACTCGGTGCGAAAGTTTGCTGGCGTGCCAAAGGTGACTGGCAGCGTCACCTTGCTGATCGGATACGCCTTTCAGCCGGGGACGATGCCATGGAAAGTGGTGAGTGTCGACTCGATTGTTGACTCCGGGAGGTGCAGCCTCTTGAATGTGTCCAAGTATATGATGATGATGGAGCTTTCACCGTCCATCAGCGTCTTGGGCAGCCAGTAGTCAGCCATTTTGGGCCTGACCACAAGGGCGACTCTCCCTAGATACTCAATCCTAGGCACGTGATCCTGGCGACTCCAGGTGATGCTTTGCTCAGACTAGTTGCGGAAGCGGGGGATGTCAACTTGGGTCACCGCATTTGGTGCCAAGCCCGATGAAGGTGTGTAGCGAGCCGACGGTGTTTCTGAATCCGCTGGCATTGTCGTTGTCCCTTGGTGGGTTGTTGTTGGGGTCCTCCCTTGCTCGCCTTGCCTTTAGAGAATGTCCTTCCGCAGTGGTGCGGGTGGCAGGTTTCCCCTCCCTGCTGTGGTAGATGCAGGCCTGGTTGAACAGGGCGGCAGGGTCGAATTTTGGCCTCGTCGCATTGTTGGCGCGGTAGTTTCCACTGTCGCAGTAGTTTCCCCTATCACGGCGGAAGTTCTTCGGGTCGTGTTGGTCGTAACTGGCGTCAGCGACGAAGTCAACTTGCCCGTCACTATGGCGCTTGCCGGTGAGGCGGGTGTTGTTGTAGCGCATGTCGCGATCTCGCCCATTGTCGTGGCCGCTAGTGCGGCATATTCCTCCCGACTCGTCATCAGAGTCCTGGTTGGGGTCCTCCTCTGCGAGAATATCATTTTGCGGCCCGAAAGTTGGGGTGTACAGGCAGTACAAGCAACGCGGTACGCAAGTTCCCTGAAATCAGCCGGGATGACTACAGTTGGTGTGCCAAATACTCAGAGGGTCTTTTTCGGCACGAATTCAACTTTACGTTTCAATACAAAAAATCAGGCTAACGGCCGTCAAATTGGGCCCCCTGTCAGTTCTCACCGTTATGTCGCTCCCATCGCTCCCGTCGCTTAGGTGTCAATTAGGCTTGCAGCGTTTGTCGTTATATTGGGAACGGCAGTACCTGAAGAGGTTAGATAAAGGTGTGGGGACTAGCAGGGAAGCTATCGACGGCGTCCGTAGGCGGGATTAGATACGAGCAAGCGTAGCTGGACGTAGGAAGTACCTAGGTTCGGAGCCCTCGTGATGAGGTAAAGCTCCTACTCCTACCGGATCTGACTATGTGGGATATACGAACTACAAGTGCTCCTTGAGCTGTATTCTCTAGCTACTGTCTTAAATGCAATGAGACCAACCCTTTCTACTAAGGCCTTGCCTCTCCTTATATAGGCAGAGAGGCAACGGTCTCACTGGCCAGTCCGACTGGCGGGCCCCACATGCAGGTCCCAGCCAGCTGGTCATCTACAGTGCCTGGTATGGTATATCACATCGGAGTACGAGCGATATGGCTGTCGTAGACACAGTGGACGCTGTGTGAGCCTGTCGTTAGCACCGGGCCACTATTCCTGCATCATCCCCGCAAAGTCTTCGGTATGGACGAGTCGTTGTCGGTCTTGTCATCGTATAGGGCGTACCGTGCACTGATACGCACGTCGTCCTGTCTCACTGATTGGTTCCGGCTACGTCGTCGTAGCCGGCTACTTCTTGCTGATCCGGCTACCATGCGATAGCCGGCCTGTCTTGCCTTGCCCGGCTGCCTCTGGTCAGCCGGACGCGATCCGACTGCTTAGTTTCTTGTCTGGTTGGGGTACCTGGGGATCATCCCCCTGACACTAGCCCCCGAGCACGTGTGGATTCCGCCCTTAGGCGAAATGTGCGCGCGCTCCCTCCTGATTTTGAATTTGTGTCCGGCTATGCCTGGCGGTTGCGCTACCCGTGACGTCAGCTCTGACGCCGGCCACGCGTGCACGCACCATCATTGCACTGCGGCGGGCAGCATAATGTCCCGTCGCGCGTCGCCTCAGGAAGCCGCTGCCCGGCGCTTTGGTTCTCGCTCCGAGATCTTTTGCGCATCCCGCTTTGGCACACGGGATCTAGGCGGCGGTTGGGGTGAGGGTCGTCTGGATGCGCGCCACGTGGCGCTGTTGACGGTTGCGCTTCCAGCCCTTTAAAGGCACACCGCGGGGGAGGCAGTTCCCTTCCTTCGCTCTCCCGCTGCAGTTTCCTCTTCCCAAGTGTGCTCCTGCCCTTTGTGCCCTTGCTCTGCCGTCGTTGTAGCCCGCTGCGCCGCCCGCTCATCGTCGTCGATCTTACGGGCCACTGCCACTCCTCCATCGCTGCTCCCCCTGCCAGCCGGAGATGGCCGCCAACCGCGGGGCTTGGTGCGGCTCTTCAGTCACCGAAGATCAGATCCAGAAGTACCACGCCACCCGCGTTCTCCCGTCGGCGGAGGAGGTGGTGGTGCGGTTGGCGCCGGCAGGAGATGTGTCGCCGCACCCGGCAAAGGGGGAGCGCGTCATCTTCTTCTCGCACCTGTTGCGCGGGTTCGCGCTGCCGGTGCACCCTTTCTTCCTTACCTTCTTGGCATTCTTCGACCTCCGCCTCCACCACCACGGCGCCAATGCAATCGGCATGCTGGCGCACTTCGTGGCGTTCTGTGAGAGCTACCTCAGGATCTAGCTGGATCTCGGGCTCTTTTGCCGGCTCTTCCAAATCCGGCCACAGGTGCAGTTCACGCAAGGGCCGCTAGTCGTCTCCGGCGGCGCCTCCATCTACTCCCGCTTGCAGACTGGCTACCCCAAGTTTCTTCTGCATGACACGGTACGGCTGTGGCAGCAGTCGTACTTCTATGTCAAGAACCTCACCAACGTCGACCGGATCAACCTTCCGGCCTTCCAGGATGTCGATTCCAGCCGGCTGAACTGGGCCTTGAAGATCCACAGCGACAAGGCGGAGTCGGATGAGATGTTGAAGCGCATGTGCTCCCTCGTCCACTGTCGGCTGACCGGCCTGGACGTCACCCTCAGCTGGATGTCCCAGCTGATGATGCCGTTGTAGGAGCGAGCGCACAAAATGTGCTATTACTCCAGCCGGCTGGACCCGACCCGGCTGTCGCGCCGTGATCCCCGCTACCACAACCTGAAGGAGTGGGTGTGGACGATCAGCAAGGAGCGGCTGCCGGAGGGCTGGAAGTTCAGTCTGGCGCCCTACAGTCGGGAGAACCGCGCGACCCGGGTAGGTCACTTTATTCGGAGTTTTTCCTTCTTATTTCTTGCCTTTCTTTCTTATTTCATCTGACTAATCTCTCGTATTCGGCAGATGTTCCCTTGCATCATTCGCAAGGAGGGTGAGGCCCTTCCTGAGGTTTTTACGCCTGACTTGCCCGAGCCGCGTGCTCGATGGTTTGGCGAGGAGTCGGACAGGGACGGGGATGCCTTCCCTAGCCGGAACGATGAGCTGGCTGCCGACCCTCACCCGGAGGTTGACGAGGAGGAGGAGGCCGCGTCGACCATCGATCTAGCACCGCGCCCTGTGATAGACGGCGAAGCTGGCAGGAGCGTCTCCCGCCGTTCCGGCTCCCGCCAGCCTGCCACGGAGGAGCCGGCCCCTAAGAGGAGCCGGACCAGGACCCTGCCGCCGAGCCGCCTTGGCCGGAAGAAGGGGCCGCCTCCAGTTGTGCCGGGGTACGTCCTTCCTCCTCCTTCATTGTTTTCTGCCTGCTTCCTTCTCTCCCTTTCTGCCTTTGGCTTATTTGCTTTTCTTTCTTCCCTTTCTTCTTCTGTCCTCTTAGCACGTTGGTTTTCTTTGGAGCCGCAAGCCCGGCACGATCGCCGACCGGGTTGCCGCCCGCTGCTCCGACTGCGCCTGCCAGCACCCCTCCTTCATCCGAGGCACCGCCTCCACCTCTTCCTCGAGCTGAACCGGCTGCCCCAGCCAAATCGGAGGGGCCCCAGCCGGAGGCAGAGTCTTCCCAGTCAGATGGCTCTTCCACGGGCGTGCGGGAGGCCGCTGCCGTCAAGGAGCTCGTAGTTGTCGGTGATGACAACTCCGACGAGGAGCTAGGGGAGGAGTGGCAGACAGCGGTGGTTGCTACGAGGGAGTTCTTGTCCGTCAACGCCGTGGATGACGACGCTTTCTCCGCTGCCTCGCTGACGGACCTCGCCACCACACTCGAGCTGGCGGTGAAGGAGATCCGGCTGCTAGAGGCCGCAGCCGGCGGGAACCGGTCTCTAGAGCAGAAGCTTGCTGCTGCCAACGGGACTTCCCAGAGTAAGTTCTCTTCACCCGCTTTGCTCTTTTTTTTGCTGATAGTCGGTTTGTTGCAGCCATCCTCGTATGTGCTCAGCGCGAGATCGGTCGCTTGAAGAAAGCGAACGACCGGCTGAGCAAGTCCAACTCTACTCTGCGGCTGTAGAATAAGGATTGGCACGCGAGGGTAGACGGCTTGGAGGCCACCATCAAGGAGAGCGATGCCTCGTTCACCAACCGGATCGAAGCCTTCAACCTTCTCGAGGCCCAGAACAAGGACCAAGAGAAGGAGATCAAACGGCTGGCGACGAAGGAGAAGGATCTGGTGGAGGAGCTGATGCAGGTTGGCCACACGGCTAAGGGTGAGTTTCTCTTCTCCACCTTCTTTTCTTTCCGGATCCGGTAGCCGGATCTGACTCTCTTTTCTGACAGTGTTTTATCCCAGCATAGACCTGCTGGCCTACAACCGGCTGCACGAGAACTGGCCGAGAGCGCAGCCAACGGCTTAGGAGCTCGTTGTCCTTCTTGGCGAAGAGGCTGCCAAGCTTCGCCAAGCGGCGCGGGACGTCTTCTCCTTCTTGTGGCCAGAGGCTCCGGTTCCGGAGACTATGGCACAGCTGGCTCCGAAGGTGGGAGAGGTGCCGGCTGCGGTGGACCGGCTGCGGGACTTGGCGGCGCGAGCCGAAGTGGAGATGGCTCTGGCCCTCATGCTCTCCTGGTACAAGGACGCCCGCGTCGAGAAGATCGACGGAGGCTTCCGTGCCGGCACCAACCTTGCCGCCATCCGCCAAGCCCATCCGGAGCTCTGCGGATCTGCCATCAAGATCAACGACTACATGGACCCCGATGAGGTGCTCATCGACTCGGAGTCCGTCGGTACTCCTGAAGCGGAAGGCCCGACGCCGCCGCCTGCGGGCGCCGGAACCGGATCGAGCTCCGTGCCTCCTCCTCCGCCCGAAGCTTCTACCGGTCAAGATGCTCCTCACGGCAAGGGTCTTGCCGCTTAGTCACTGCCCCGGGATGCCGGGTGTATTTGTCTTCCTTTTAGTTTTGTTTGCAACTTGTTCGTCTGTACCGGCTGCTTCTGATGCCGGGTAAACTTATAGGAGCTTCGCCTCCTTTATGTTTGTTAATATCGAACTTGCTTGAGTTTCCTTCAGCTTGTGCGTTTCGAATTTTCTTTCAATATTTTGCCGGTTGACTTCATCCGGCTTGCTTCGTCCGGCTACACACCTTTAGCCGGAGGAACTACACCTCTAGTGGGGGCGCGCTAGCGCACCCACTGGGTGTAGCCCCCGATATTCGTAGTAGCTAGCGTAGCCAGGTGCTTCGAATCTTCCCTCTTTTCCCAAATCTTCTATTTTTATCCGACTAGACACGTCTTAGTCGGTTGCCTTCGCTGGCTGAACACCTTCAGCCGGGGGAACTAACATTCCAGTGGGGGCGCGCGAGTGCACCCACTAGGTGTAGCCCCCGAGATTCGGAGTAGCTGGTGTAGCCAGGTACTTCGAATCTTCCTTGCCTTCTCTTGCTCCTTCCCTTGCCCTCACCTGGGCTCCGAACGGCCGGCTAAACGCCCTTAGCCGGCCAGGAACTACAAGATTCCACTGGGGCATGCGAGCGCACCCAGTGGGTGTAGCCCCCGAGATTCGGAGCGCTTGATGAAGGCAAGGACTTCGAATCATCATCTCCTTTCCTGAATTCCGACTCGAGGTAGTCGGACGAGAATATATATATATATACATACACATACATCCCCAAAGGTTAATAGGTTAGTCTGCTAAATTGTAGCTGAAGAACGGATTTGCTTTTTGAAAACTAGCTTGCTCCTCTCTGGACACTTGGTCGCTTTCCCGTGTGCTCTGCTATTTTGGCTACGTCCTTGCCAGGCAGCCGAGTTGCGGTCTACAGCCGGAATCGAAGGGAGCTGACAGTGCATCGTGCATGGTACTAATGGCTTAGTAACCGGATCGGTTTAAGCTAGTTGCAAGGCCGGGACACCTGGTCTGTCGCGTCTCCTCCCCGTTTTTCGTGTGGGATGCCTCGAGCTTTTGCTCTTGCCAGCCGGACGGCCAGGTTGCGGTCTGTAGCTGGGGATCATCCCCCTGACAGAGTTGGCGCTTGCATCCATTACGCGTCTTCTTCTTCCCCGGAGCGGCAATCTGTGGAGCGTTGCAGCCATGTCGCGGAGCTGGGACGTGGACGAACCTGCTCGGCCCAGCTCTCCTCCTTGTAGGCTTGCAGCGTTGGCGCCTGCATCCATTACGCGTCTTCTTCTCAGGAGCGGCAATCTATGGTCGCGGCCATGGTGCAGAGCTAGGACGTGACGAAGCTGCTCGGCCCCGCTCTCCTCCCCATCCCGAGTCGGAGCTCGCCCTCACCGTGGATGCACCCATGGCACGGTGCGGGGACAAGAATTGGTTCCCGGTGAGATCTATCACCTTGTCGACCATGCTCGGTTCTATTTTCCTCCTCTAGAATCCGAGCTCGCCGTCGCCGTGGTTGCACCCGCACCAATTCTGCCACCTCTGCCGAGGTCTCTGTGGTAGCTCAAGTTCTGCCATGTTGAGCCTGTAAGGGTTCTATTGTGTATGCATGAAGAATAATTGTAACAAAGGCCTGAAAATCTTGGGGCGATATCGCATATCGGAAGTATATGACGATTGCATTGAGTTCACCGACCCCTGGGCTAAATTCTGTGCTAAAAATAGAATTTGCCTTGATGATCTGCTCGGCGTCCAAGTCAAGGTGATGAGGCACTATATCAAGCTAATTATTGAGGTGGTCACCGGTCCGGCAGAGGAAACAAGAGGATGCGGAAGATGACAACGACGAGCAGCACGAGGAGGACGAAGACGAGAGTGTTGGCTCTGTAATGTCGGTTGTAGCTCAAAACTTCTGAATATATTGTCAGAATTTAAATTTAAAGAATGCATGCACAAAAACTTTTGTGTTGTTGTATGTTAAACTAGCAAATCTCTTTTGTTCAAATCTCTTAGGATGTACCAACTTTATTGTGTTTAATTATGAAAGACAAAATATAAATGATTTCTCCCAATTTCTCGCATAGAAAAATGCACAACTAATTCCATATTCTCGCAGGAACTGGCCCCATTTGTTGAACCGGCAGCACTGCCACGATCTCCACGTAACTACGGTGAGTTCTCGAACTGAAAGTTGCAGTTACCACGTTTCTTCTATGGTCATTCCTCGTCCTTAGTCATTCCTCTGCAGTTTTTCCTGGGCGCTTCTTCTTCCTCTCTTCTGGAACCGTCGGTTCATCTTCTTCTTCATCTTGCAAGCAGTTCCTTGCAGGCATTTCCTTTCACCCATTTCCTTGCAGGCATGGACGATGGGAAACGCACAACAGAGACCCACTTGGTCCCTGCCCATGGCACCATGACTTTGACAGTGGTGTACACAATTGATGAAGCGACTGTGGAGACAACCCTCGCCAGGTTTCAGCAATTGCTTGAGAAAGAGAAGCACAAGTTTGTGGGGCTAGACTTGGAGTACACCCGTGCAAATAAGCGAAAACATCCTCCACTAGAGATCGATGTCGTGCAAATCTCCATACATGAGGAGGTCCTCGTTTACCACTTCGGTAGGTATGTGAAATTTAAATTTGAGATCACCACTTCTGCATTCCTTGTTCCCTTACATCCCTAAAACCATCTAAGTGCAGTAGTAAACCAACTGAGATGCATTGTCCGGCTCTAGTCGAGTTCTTGTGTAGGAAAGGGATAACTTTCACTAGCGTGGATATCACAAATGACACAATTATGCTTTCTCGTGTGTTGATAAAAATCCCAGATGGGCACCACATCGACATCCAAAATTTGTACAAGATCAAACCATACCTAGCGAAGGATGGCATGGGTAATCTGGCAGCGGAAATCATTGATAAATCCTATGAAAAACTGAAGAAATTAAAGGGACTCGATCACGACTACTGGGAGTGGAAGCCGATGAGCCAGGTGCGCCTCGAGTATGCAGCCAGAGACACCTACATGGCGTACGAGTTGTAGAGTATGGTCATTACCATGAAAGATGGGATGGTTAAGGCAGGGTTTTTCGCGAGAGAGCTATGCCCTGGTTGCAAGCTAGCCCAGGAGAAGAAGCACGAGGAGGACAGAAAGCGGTTTCAGGACGAGCAGGGATCTTGGGACGGTGGCGACATCAAGCGGTTGAAGAGGAAGCAAGTCAAGGACGACAACAAGTGGTGGTGATACATTATGTGTTTGAACTAGATTTTAGTTTCTAGTTTATTATGTGTTTGATACATTTAGTTACTTCAGTACAAAATTTCGACCAATTTAACTTGTTGATGTATTTCTTGACAATAATCGAGCACTAGAAATATTGTGTAGTGTGCATGACCATGATCAGTAAATATAATTGAACACTAGAAACTTTAAGGCACTCCATATAAAGGAGTAGATTAATATAGGAGGTTCACCAGAGACACCACGGATATATTGTCTTACATGCCACACACAGGTAATAATTAACTAGAACAAAATAAAAGCAGGGGCGGCAGCAGGAGGCCGGGACACGGAGACGCGTAGCAGGGCAGGGGTTTATCAGCAGGAGGCAGTGACAGCCTAGTCGATGGGATACAGGCCAGTCCTAACATACTCCCGGAGGAATTTTTCGTAGGCTGCATGCCGCGCCAAGGTAATCAGCCTATGGTGTCTGCCTTCTCCTCTGCCAACACTCTCCGTGTGCTGGATCATGCTGTTGAGGTCTATGTTGATTGCTCTTCCATAGAATGGGCAAAACAGTCTCCCCCTATGGTGGAAACAGATTAGCCCACACCGTAACCGCCTCAGCACGTAGCGGCTCTTGTTGTCCCTGGATACCTTACTATCGTCCACTTCATCATCATCCTACTGTTGATTTTTAAGAACATAACTTAGAACTCATACATATGATTGAATTGTATTACAATTGGAGAATTGACAACATGTATATGTAAGACAATATATCCGTGGATATCAAAGATAAAGCATCTCAACAATAGTTTGATCGGTTCATATATCATTTCATCTCAACACAATGACAAATAATTGCATCAGAGTGAATGTAGGAAAAATCTAGGGGCCTCATAAGTTTCTTCAGGGATGGAGTCGGCGAACGAAGTAACAATTGCACAGCTTATATTGTTCTTGTACATGGTCCCAGGTTCGCTCACTCATCCCTGAAAAAATCTGTCATCAATGTGTGTGCCTCTCTTTGGGGCAAATTTGAATCATTGGCCACAATAAGAAATTGAAATATAATCGTACAAAACAATATTCAGGGATATACATAGTCAGGTACAAAAACAAGCCTAAATATTGTAACTATAAATAAAAAACCAAACAATTAATCTTCAGGTACATGTTAAAAATACTTATGATCAAAACCATTCATATACATATGCATCATACCAATCATTAAAAGATCAGAAACAATTCAAGGATCATATATGTAGTTCCATAAGAGAATAAATCTAGGGCCTCATAATTTGTTTCAGAGATAGAGTTGGCGAACCAAAGTACCAACAACACAACCTATATTGTTTGTGTGCATTGCTGCCTCAGGTTCACCAACCCATCCCTAAAAAACGACACCATCATATGTGTCTCCCCTTGAACTCTTTGGGGCAAATTTCAATCATCGGCCTCGGTGACAAACTAAAATGTAATTCTTATACATTGAATGCATGGAATAGATAATTCGAATATCATAGTTCTATGAATGTAGAATAAAGATTAAGGCCTCATAAGTTTATTCAGGGACGGCGTGAGTGAACCAAGTAATAATTGCACAACCTATATTGTTCTTGTACATGGTCCCAGGTTCACTCACTCATCCCTAAGAAAATCTGACACCAATGTGTCTGCCTCTCTTTGGGGTAAATTTGAATCATTGGCCACAATAAGAAATTGAAATTTAATCGTACGAAACATTATTCAGGGATATACATAGTCAGGTACAAAAACAAGCCTAAATATTATAATTATAAATAAAAAACCAAACAATTAATCTTCAGGTACATGTTAAAAATACTTATGATCAAAACCATTCATATACATATGGATCATACCAATCATTAAAAGATCAGAAACAATTCAAGGATCATATATGTAGTTGCATATGAGAATAAATCTATAGGGCCTCATAATTTGTTTCAGAGATGGAGTTGGAGAACCAAAGTACCAACAGCACAACCTATATTGTTTGTGTGCATTGCTGCCTCAGGTTCACCAACCCATCCCTAAAACACGACACCATCATATGTGTCTCCCCTTTACCTCTTTTGGGGCAAATTTCAATCATCAACCTCGGTGACAAACTAAAATGTAATTTTTATACACTATGAATGCATGGAATAGATAATTCAAATATCATAGTTCTATGAATGTAGAATAAAGATTGCGGCCTCCTAAGTTTATTCAGGGATGGCGTGAGTGAACCAAGTAACAATTGCACATCTTATATTGTTCTTGTACATGGTCCCAGGTTTGCTCACTCATCCCTAGAAAAATCTAACACCAATGTGTCTGCCTCTCTTTGGGGCAAATTTGAATCATTGGCCACAATAAGAAATTAAAATGTAATCGTACAAAAAAATATTCAGGGATATACATAGTCAGGTACAAAAACAAGCCTAAATATTGTAATTATAAATAAAAATCCAAACAATTAATCTTCAGGTACATGTTAAAAATACTTATGATCAAAACCATTCATATACATATGCATCATACCAATCATTAAAAGATCAGAAACAATTCAAAGATTATATATGTAGTTCCCTATGAGAATAAATCAAGGGCCTCATAATTTGTTTCAGAGATGGAGTTGGAGAACCAAAGTACCAACAGCACAATCTATATTGTTTGTGTGCATTGCTGCCTCAGGTTCACCAACCCATCCCTAAAACAAGACACCATCATACGTGTCTTCCCTTGAACTCTTTTGGGGCAAATTTCAATCATCGGCCTCGGTGATAAACTAAAATGTAATTCTTATACACTATGAATGCATGGAATAGATAATTCAAATATCATAGTTCTATGAATATAGAATAAAGATTGCAGCCTCATAAGTTTCTACAGAGATGGCGTAAGCGAACCAAGTAACAATTGCACAGCTTATATTGATCTTGTACATGGCCCCGGGTTCGCTCACTCATTCCTGAAAAAATCTGACACCAATGTGGCTGCCTTTCTTTGGGTCAAATTTGAATCATTGGCCACAATAAGAAATTGAAATGTAATCGTACAAAACAATATTCAGAGATATACAAATGCATCATACAATGCATTCATAGATCAGAAACAATACAAAGATTATATATTTAGGTTCCATATGAGAGAAAAATTAGGGCCTCATTTTTTTTAGCGATGGAATCGGAGAACCAAAATAGCAACAACACAACCTATATTGTTTATGTGCATTGCTGCCTTAGGTTCACTAACCATCCCTAAGAAAACGACACCATCAGATGCCCTTGCACTATTTTGGGGAAAACTTGAATCATTGGGCTCAGTAAGGAATAGAAATGTAATGTATCGAAATCAACACTTGCACTATTTTACCACGTACTCAGCCTGCTGTGTATCGAAATCAACACTCAACTAGCAAACTCAACTAGATGGCAGATGAGCAGATTGGGGTATTGTGACTAGACGGATTGAGGTTTTGTGACTAGATGGCAGACGCATCAATCAACCGATCAAACCATATATATACTACCCTACCTCAAGAGAAAAAGAATATGTACATGATTGAGCAAATCCTATGTATGAACAGTGAAAACGGCGGCTGTGACTAGAGAAGCTAGCAATGTAGTACCTCGGACTCCTTGTGAGGGACCTCCTCCTCGAACTCATCATTCTCCGCGATTGCGTTGAAGATTTCTTGTACGGCGATAGGGTCATTGATATAGATCATCGGATTGCCTCCGCCTGCCGCATGCCCCCCATCCAGATCTGCCGCTAGCACCACGACGTTGTCGGCCACCTGCTACTCGGCGGCGACGGCTACTACCTGCTGCTTGGCGGCGATGGCTACCACCTGCTGCTCGGTGGCGACGGCTACCACCTACTGCTCGGCGGCAACGGATACCACTTGCTGCTCGGCGGCGACGGCTACTGGCTGGACGGATGAGCTCACACCCTCGACGGTGCGGCGACGAGCGGCGTTCGTGCCCGGAGAAGATGCCTATCATGGTATTGACCATGGCAGATGCTACAGGGTAGCTTACATAGAGGAAAGGGCAAGGAGACGTAGGAGAATCCGGGAGCGAGATTGGCACACTATGTATCCAGGTTCACGTCCCATCGATGGAGGATCACTACGTCCTGCTGTCAATCCAGTATATGTTCATAGATTGGATTACAATGGAGTCACCAGAGGCGGTGGGAGGAACTAGATCTAATGAGACGTGGGAGAGCAGTCCCTGTGGGGGTGCCCCTAGTGGCTTTATATATGCAGCCAGTTAGGGTTTACAAGTGCTAATGGGCTTTTTGTTGGAGTCGTCGTCTTGGGCCTCCAGTCGACGAGTCGCCTGGGTCCAAAAGACGGCAGTCGCTGCATTCGGCGAGTCGACCCGCTGTGGGATTGGCTTCAGTCGGCTCACTCCAGCTGGCGACTCCGCTTTGTGGGTATATCCCGATTGGTATTCCCCCATCAGTAGTCCCCGAGCGCATCAGGGACTCAGCAATGACTTCAAGCCGTCAAATCGGCGTAGGTGGTTCCAGGGTGGAGTCGATGGTGAGTCATTGGCGAGCTCCTGAAATAGAGAAATAGCTCATGAAGTAGTACATTCGCGTAGGCAAGTCGACACGTCAGGAGAGTTGCCATTGGGTGGAGTCGCCCCTTGGAGAAATTTGGCGGGCGACCTGTCAACTTGTTGTCGTAGAGGACGTGGAGGACACCAAATCATTGATGGTGAAGTCGCCAAGTCAGTGCAGGGGAATACGCGAGGGCGAGTCCGTGGTGGCGAGTCTCAGAGCGTGGCGAGTACGCGAGAGCAAGTCCGCGGTGGCGAGTCCCCGAGCATGTTGAGTACGCGAAGGTGAGTCCACGGTGGCGAGTCCCCAAGCATGCTGAGTACGCGGTCGTGGAACCACGCGCACAAGCAATATGCCTAGGAGTAGTCCCCGAGGCTCGAGTTGGCTTGTAGAGGCGACTTGAGGCTCTTTAGAGATGCATATTCTGAAAATAGTAGTGGTTGTTGCCGAGCATGGCGAGTCCGTGTGCGGAGAGTTCACGGTGAGCGAGAACGCGAGGGGAGAGTACCCGAGTGTGGCGAGTCCGCGATGATTGCGAGTCCGCGAGGCGAGAGTCCCCGAGTGTGGCGAGTCCACGATGATTGCGAGTCTGCGAGGGGAGAGTCCCCGAGTGTGGCGAGTCCGCGATGATTGCGAGTCCGCGAGGGGAGAGGCTCTGAGTGTGGCGAGTCCGCGAGGGCGAGTCCGCGATGACGAATCCGCGGCAGGCGGTGCTCGAGCGTGGCGAGTCCGCGATAGCGAATCCACGGCAAGCGATGTCATGAGGGTGGCCAACAGACGAGTCCCCGAGCACGGCGAATATGCGGCGGGCGAGCGCGCGACAGCGGGGTCGCGTTGGCGAGTACGCGACGAGCAAGTCGCCGAACGTGGCGTGCCGGTGATGATGAATCTGCTGCGGGTGAGTCGCCGAACATGGCGTGCCGATGATGACGAGTCCACGGCAGGAGAGTCGCCGAACGTGGCGAGTCCGCAGTGGAGGATCCACGAGCGTGACAAATCGGCGATGGGCGCGATTCGCGGCGACCGAGTCGCCAAACATGGCGAGTCCGCGGTGGAGGATCCAAGAGTGTGGCGGGTCGAGTTAACCACATGTTTGTACGTAGACGTCCATCGTTCCGCGGATTGCCCATTGCTTCAGGACTCGTCTTGTACTTATAAGAGCAATTAAATTAGTAGATGTGACCTAAGAATAACACAATAGATATGATCTAAAATAAATAACAATAAATAGTTAAATAGAGAGATATTGCCGTGGGGAATTATGCAAAGACATGTACGATTGCACTACCTTGGATTTTGCTACCTTCGATTTTGGCGTAGCTTCAGATTTTCACTCAATGTTGCCGGACGGCACAGACTCTTCCAGTAGGAAACACTCCATCCAATATCGACGGTCATGTATCAATCTTTTACAGAGACGCATGCGACAAATATGCATGAAGTGATTAGAAACAATAAAGTATCAACTCACAAGATAAACAATCGGGAGGTGGGATGGAATTTATTAGATTGAAATAACGGAACCCATGGGAGAATGGCGAGTCTAAGACGGACGAATCTCCGAACGTGGTGAGTCCGCGGCGGGAGGAGCCACGAGCGTGGCGAGTCCGCCAGAACGGTGAGTTTGCGTCAGGAGAGTCCGTAAGAGCCGAGTTGATGATAGCGTGTAAAACAAACTTCGATATAGCTGTGGACGTAATATATCATCGCTCCAGCTCAATTGTCGGCTGCCGGATGTAGTCAGACTACTCGCTGCATTCATGGATCAATTTTCAAAAGATTTGTATAGGAAACATGCATGCATATTAGATCAATAAGATAATTAAATAACAAACCAATTAATGAATGAAACGGGATTGACTTATCTCGAAAATTCATGGTGTCGTGATTACCGACGAGTCGCTGATCCAATTGTCGTCGAGGCGCTAGACGGATTACCATGGCGACAAAATTCAGATTTGATTTTGCTCCTAGGACCCGGTCCTCCAAACGATATGTACATGTCAATCGCAGAAGATTAGATCATATAAAATAATTATTTGATAGATGAAACAACGATAGAGGTATGATTGGAATAAAAAACTCATGGAACATGCATAAGGAATCGTGTATGTCTGCTCGCTAGATGTTTGCAAGTCAATCTCCAAGCACGTATTCGTGTTGGCCACGCTGGAAGCTGGACTGATCAGATCGATCAGCCTGCAAAGCCCCGCCAGATGCGATCTGGTCGTTGGCGAAGGTGAGAGATCCGTCCAGGTTATCACCTCCATGCATCACTTTCTCCACGGTGGGCGCCAACTCGCCAACTGTCGTGGTATTGACCACGACAGATGCTACAGGGTAGCTTACGTAGAAGAAAAGGCAAGGCGACGTAGGAGAATTCGGGAGCGAGATTGGCCCACAATGTACCTAGGTTCACGTCCCCTCGATGGAGGATTGCTACGTCCTGCTGTCAATCCAGTATATGTTCATAGATTGGATTACAATGGAGTCGCCGGAGGCGGTGGGAGGAACTAGATCTAATGAGACGTGGCAGAGCAATCCCCGTGGGGGATCCCCTGGTGGCTTTAAATATGCAGCCAGTTACGGTTTACAAGTGCTAATGGGCTTTTTGTTGGATTCGTCGTCTTGGGCCTCCAGTCGGCGAGTCGCCTGGGTCCAAAATACGCCAGTCGCTGCATTTGGCGAGTCGACCCACTGTGGGATTGGCTTCAGTCGGCTCACTCTAGCTGGCGATTCCGCTTCATGGGCATACCCCGATTGGTATTCCCCCATCAACGCCTCCGCCTGCTTGGCGACGACTGATCCATCTACTGCTGCGCCTTCAACCGGCTTCACTTCCGGCTCGTCTCCATGCGTACGCTTCATGGCGCACCAAGGGAAGGAGGTAGTGCAAGCGAGGGATCTTCGACGCGCGCGGCAGGTGTAGATTGGGGTCTTGGGACTAGATAGACTGGGGGAAATAACACGAGCTCATGGAAGAAGAAGGTCGAGGGGGGTTATAATCACTGGACCATTCGTAGTCCTCGAGTGGACACGTGTGGTGGGCAGGGGGCTACCACGATCTCCACCCTTTTTTTGGGTTCCCTTTTTTTTGAAACAGCCATGATCTCTACTTTAGAGCTGCATTGAAAACACGCTCATGGCAGACCTCGATTCAACTGCATGCAAGTGGCGCGGAACCAATTTCTAGCAACGTTGACTCATGGAAGTTACTAACGGTAGGGCCGAGTTGGAAGTGAGATTGAGAGCGCTGCGTAAAAATGGGATATGTCTTATTAAAATCAAGTGGCAATAAATTACAGCGTCCCGTCGACAACCGTGCACTCGATGACCCCGTTGCCCTGTGCATGTGTTGTAGTAGAAGTAGTAGGATTTTCAGACTTGATTAAACTTGACATGACCGCTTGACGACTTTTCCCATGGACGGCATCGTGTTCCTTCCTATAGAAGTCTCGCCGAGGGAAACGTCTGTGCTGTCTCACGCTGTACTGTGAAGGGCACGATGTGTGCAACGATCATCGTTGGATCGCACAGAATCAACGGTTGGTGCGCATGATCCGCGTGACAACTGTGACAACCAATCAGGGAGTAGCAGATAGGGTGAGCACAGGTTTGGGCTTCTACGAAAGATAGAGAGGGGGGGGCAAAACTAAGTAGTACCACATAAAACCAAGGGCAAAACTCAGTAGTATAAAAATGGAAAGTGTCTTGTACAATGAAATACATTAAATTATGCTAAGATAGACCCACTAGTGTTCATTGGATGTGTGTCCCTCTCATAAACCACACATGGATCCAATAGTGGCATTGCATGTCTGTTCTTTTCATGAACCACATAAGGATCCACCAGTGTCATTGCATGTCTATTCTATTCACAAACCACATAAGGATCCACCAGTGTTATTGCATGTCTGTTCTTTTCATGAACCACACCCGGTGCCATTGCATGTGTGTTCCTCTAGACAAACCGCATAAGGAGCCACCGGTGTCACTGCATGTCTGTTCTTTTCATGAACCACATAAGGATCCACCAGTGTAATTGGATGTGTGTTCTTCTCATGAACCACACCCAGTGTCATTGCATGTCTGTTCTTTTCATGAACCACATAAGGATCCACCAGTGTCACTGCATGCATGTTCTTTTCATGAACCATATAAGGATCCACCAGTGTCATTGGATGTGTGTTCTTTTCATGAACCACACCCAGTGTCATTGCATGTCTGTTCCTCTAAACAAACCATATAAGGATCCACCAGTGGCATTGCATGTCTGTTCCTTCACAAACCACATAAGGATCCACCAGTGTCATTACATGTCTATTCTTTTCATGAACCACACCAGTGTCATTGCATGTGTGTTCCTCTAGACAAACCACATAAGGATCCACCGATGTCACTGCATGTCTGTTCTTTTCATTAACCACATAAGGATCCACCAGTGTCATTGGATGTGTGTTCTTTTCATGAACCACACCAAGTGTCATTGCATGTTTGTTCTTTTCATGAACCCCATAAGGATCCACCAGTGGCATTGCATGTCTATTCTTCTCACAAACCACATAAGGATCTACCAGTGTCATTGCATGTCTGTTCTTTTCAAGAACCACACCCGGTGTCATTGCATGTGTGTTCCTCTAGACAAACCACATAAGGATCCATCGGTGTCACTACATGTCTGTTCTTTTCATGAACCACATAAGGATCCACCAGTGTCATTGGATGTGTGTTCTTCTCATGAACCACACCTAGTGTCATTGCATGTATGTTCCTCTAAACAAACCACATAACGATCCACCAGTGTGATTGCATGTCTGTTGTTTTCATGAACCACACCTAGTGTCATTGCATGTGTGTTATTCTAAACAAACCACATAAGTCATTGCATGTCTGTTCTTTTCATGAACCACACCCGGTGTCATTGCATGTGTATTCCTCTAGACAAACCACATAAGGATCCACCTAGTGTCATTGCATGTGTGTTCTTCTAAACAAACCACATAAGGATCCACCAGTGTCATTGGATGTGTGTTCTTCTCATGAACAACACATGCATCCACCAGTGTCATTGCATGTTTGTTCTTTTCATGAACCACACCCAGTGTCATTGCATGTGTGTTCCTCTAGACAAACCACATAAGGATCCACCGGTGTCACTGCATGTCTGTTCTTTTCATGAACCACATAGAGGATCCACTAGTGTCATTGGATGTGTGTTCTTCTCATGAACCACACCCAGTGTCATTGCATGTTTTCTCCACTAAAGAAACCACATAAGGACCCACCAGTGTCATTACATGTTACATGTCTGTTCTTTTCGTGAACGACACCCGGTGTCATTGCATGTGTGTTCCTCTAGACAAACCACATAAGGATCCACCGGTGTCACTGCATGTCTGTTCTTTTCATGAACCACATAAGGATCCACCAGTGTCATTGGATGTGTGTTCTTCTCATGAACCACACATGGACCCACCGGTATCATTGCATGTTTGTTCTTTGCATGAATCACAGCTAGAGACATTGCATGTCTGTTACTTCCATAAACCACACATGGATCCACTGGTGTCATTGCATGTCTGTTCTTTTCATGAACCACACCCAGTGTCATTGCATGTGTGTTCTTCTAAACAAACCACATAAGTCATTGCATGTCTGTTCTTTTCATGAACCACACCCGGTGTCATTGCATGTGTGTTCCTCTAGACAAACCACATAAGGATCCACCGAGTGTCAATGCATGTCTGTTCTTCTAAACAAACCACATAAGGATCCACCAGTGTCATTGGATGTGTGTTCTTCTCATGAACCACACATGGATCCACCAGTGTCATTGCATGTCTGTTCTTTTCATGAACCACACCCAGTATCATTGCATGTGTGTTCCTCTAGACAAACCACATAAGGATCCACCGGTGTCACTGCATGTCTGTTCTTTTCATGAACCACATAAGGATCCACCAGTGTCATTGGATGCGTGTTCTTCTCATGAACCACACCCAGTGCCATTGCATGTCTGTTCCGCTAAAGGAACCACATAAGGACCCACCAGTGTCATTGCATGTCTGTTCTTTTCATGAACCACACCCAATGTCATTCAATGTGTGGTCTTCTAAACAAACCACATAAGTCATTGCATGTCTGTTCTTTTCATGAACCACACCCGGTGTCATTGCATGTGTGTTCCTCTAGACAAACCACATAAGGATCCACCGAGTGTCACTACATGTCTGTTCTTCTAAACAAACCACATAAGGATCCACCAGTGTCATTGGATGTGTCTTCTTCTCATGAACCACACATGGATCCACCAGTGTCATTGCATGTCTATTTTTTCATGAACCACAGCTAGAGTCATTGCATGTATGTCACTTCCATAAACCATACATGAATCCACCGGTGTTATTGCATGTCTGTTCTTTTCATGAACCACACCTATTGTCATTGCATGTCAGTTCTTTTCATGAACCACATAAGGATCCACCGGTGTCATTGCATGTCTGTTCTTTTCATGAACCACACCCAGTGTCATTGCATGTGTGTTCCTCTAGACAAACCACATAAGGATCCACTAGTGTCACTGCGTGTGTGTTCTTTTCATGAACCACATAAAAATCCACCAGTGTCATTGGATGTGTGTTCTTCTCATGAACCACACATGGATCCACCGGTATCATTACATGCCTGTTCTTTTCATGAATCACAGCTAGAGTCATTGCATGTCTGTTACTTCCATAAACCACACATGGATCCACCGGTGTCATTGCATGTCTGTTCTTTTCATGAACCACACCCAGTGTCATTGCATGTGTGTTCTTCTAAACAAACCACATAAGTCATTGCATGTCTGTTCTTTTCATGAACCACACCCGGTGTCATTGTATGTGTGTTCCTCTAGACAAACCATATAAGGATCCACCTAGTGTCATTGCCTGTGTGTTCTTCTAAAAAAACACATAAGGATCCTGCAGTGTCACTGGATGTGTGTTCTTCTCATGAACCACACATAGATCCACCAGTGTCATTGCATGTCTGTTCTTTTCATGAACCACACCAAGTGTCATTGCATGTGTGTTCCTCTAGACAAACCACATAAGGATCCACCGGTGTCACTGCATGTCTGTTCTTTTCATGAACCACATAAGGATCCACCAGTGTCATTGGATGTGTGTTCTTCTCATGAACCACACCCAGTGCCATTGCATGTCTGTTCCGCTAAAGAAACCACATCAGGACCCAGGAGTGTCATTGCATGTCTGTTCTTTTCATGAACCACACCCAGTGCCAGTGCATGTGTGGTCTTCTAAACAAACCACATAAGTCATTGCATGTCTGTTCTTTTCATGAACCACACCCGGTGTCATTGCATGTGTGTTACTCTAGACAAACCACATAAGGATCCACCGAGTGTCACTACATGTGTGTTCTTCAAAACAATCCACAGAAGGATCCACCAGTGTCATTGGATGTGTGTTCTTCTCATGAACCACACATGGATCCACCAGTGTCATTGCATGTCTGTTCTTTTCATGAACCACAACTAGAGTCATTGCATGTATGTTACTTCTATAAACCATACATGAATCCCCCGGTGTTATTGCATGTCTGTTCTTTTCATGAACCACACCTAGTGTCATTGCATGTCAGTTCTTTTCATGAACCACATAAGGATCCACCAGTGTAATTGCATGTCTTTTACTTCCATAAACCATACATGGATCCACCAGTGTCATTGCATGTCTGTTATTTTCATGAACCACACCCAGTGTCATTGCATGTGTGTTCCTCTAGACAAACCACATAAGGATCCACCAGTGTCACTGCGTGTGTGTTCTTTTCATGAACCACATAAAAATCCACCAGTGTCATTGGATGTGTGTTCTTCTCAGCAACCACACCCAATGTCATTGCATGTCTGTTCCTCTAAACAAACCACATAAGGAGCCACCAGTGTCATTACATATATGTTATTTTCATGAACCACACATAGTGTCATTACATGTGTGATCTTCTAAACAAACCACATAAGTCATTGCAAGTATATTCTTTTCATGAACCACACCTGGTGTCATTGCATGTGTGTTCCTCTAGACAAACCACATAAGGATCCACCTAGTGTCATTGCATGTGTGTTCTTATAAACAAACCACATAAGGATCCACCAGTGTTATTGGATGTGTGTTCTTCTCATGAACCACACATGGATCCACCAGTGTCATTGCATGTCTGTTATTTTCATGAACCACACCTAGTGTCATTGCAAGTGTGTTCTTCTAAACAAACCACATAAGGATCCACCGGTGTCACTACATGTCTATTCTATTCATGAACCACATAAGGATCCAACAGTGTCATTGGATGTGTATTCTTCTAATGAACCACTCCCAGTGTCATTGCATGTATGTTCTGATAAAGAAACCACATAAGGACCCACAAGTGTCATTTCATGTCTATTCTTTTCATGAACCACACCCAGTGTCATTGCATGTGTGTTCTTGTAAACAAACCACATAAGTCATTGCATGTCTGTTCTTTTCATGAACGACACCCGGTGTCATTGCATGTGTGTTCCTCTAGACAAACCACATAAGGATCCACCGGTGTCATTGCATGTCTGTTCTTTTCATGAACCACATAAGGTTCCACCAGTGTAATTGGATGTGTGTTCTTCTTGTGAACCACACGTAGATCCACCGGTATCATTGCATGTCTGTTCTTTTCATGAATCACAGCTAGAGTCATTGCATGTATGTTACTTCCATAAACCACACATGGATCCACCGGTGTCATTGCATGTCTGTTCTTTTCATGAACCACACCCAGTGTCATTGCATGTGTGTTCTTCTAAACAAACCACATAAGTCATTGCATGTCTGTTCTTTTCATGAACCACACCCGATGTCATTGCATGTGTGTTCCTCTAGACAAACCACATAAGGATCCACCTAGTGTCATTGCATGTGTGTTCTTCTAAAAAACCACATAAGTGTCCACCAGTGTCATTGGATGTGTGTTCTTCTCATGAACCACACATGGATGCACCAGTGTCATTGCATGTCTGTTATTTTCATGAACCACACATGGTGTCATTGCATGTCTGTTCTTTTCATGAACCACATAAGGATCCACCGGTGTCATTGCATGTCTATTATTTTCACAAACCACACCCAGTGCCATTGCATCCATGTTCTTTTCATGAAACAAATCTAGTGTCATTGCATCTATGTTCCTCTAGACAAACCACATAAGGATCCACCAGTGTTACTGCGTGTCTGTTCTTTTCATGAACCACATAAGGATGCACCAGTGTCATTGGATGTGTGTTCTTCTCGTGAACCACACCCAGTTTCATTGCATGTCTATTGTTTACATAAACCACATAAGGATCCACCAGTGTCATTGCATGTCTGTTCTGCTCACAAACCACATAAGGATCCACCAGTGTCATTGCATGTATGTTCTTTTCATGAACCACACCTAGTGTCAATGCATGTGTGTTTCTCTCGACAAACCACATAAGGATCCATCGGTGTCACTACAGGTCTGTTCTTTTCATGAACCACATAAGGATCCACCAGTGTCATTGGATGTGTGTTCTTTTCATGAACCACACCTAGTGTCATTGCCTGTATGTTCCTCTAAACAAACCACATAAGGATCCACCAGTGTCATTCCATGTCTGTTCTTTTCATGAACCACACCCGATGTCATTGCATGTGTGTTTTTCTAGACAAACCACATAAGGATCCACCTAGTGTCATTGCACGTGTGTTCTTCTAAACAAACCACATAAGGATCCACCAATGTCATTGGATGTGTGTTCTTCTCATGAACCACACATGGATGCACCAGTGTCATTGCATGTCTATTCTTTTCATGAACCACGACTAGAGTCATTGCATGTCTGTTACTTCCATAAACCACATATGGATCCACCGGTGTCATTGCATGTGTGTTCTTTTCATGAACCACACTCGGTGTCATTGCATGTTTGTTCTTTTCATGAACCACATAAGGATCCACCGGTGTCATTGCATGTCTATTCTTTTCACAAACCACACCCAGTCTCATTTCATCTCTGTTCTAGACAAACCACATAAGGATCCACCTAGTGTCATTGCATGTGTGTTCTTCTAAACAAACCACATAAGGATCCACCAGTGTCATTGGATGTGTGTTCTTCTCATGAACCACACATGGATGCACAAGTGTCATTGCATGTCTATTCTTTTCATGAACCACAGCTAGAGTCATTGCATGTCTGTTACTTCCATAAACCACATATGGATCCACTGGTGTCATTGCATGTGTGTTCTTTTCATGAACCACACTCGGTGTCATTGCATGTTTGTTCTTTTCATGAACCACATAAGGTTCCACCGGTGTCATTGCATGTCTGTTATTTTCACAAACCACACCCAGTCTCATTTCATCTCTGTTCTTTTCATGAACCAAATTTAGTGACATTGCATGTGTGTTCCTCTAGACAAACCACATAAGGATCCACCAGTGTTACTGCATGTCTGTTCTTTTCATGAACCACATAAGGATCCACCAGTGTCATTGGATGTGTGTTCTTCTCATGAACCACACATGGATCCACCAGTGTCATTGCATGTCTATTCTTTTCATGAACCACGGCTAGAGTCATTGCATGTCTGTTACTTCCATAAACTATACATGGATCCACCGGTGTCATTGCATGTCTGTTCTTTTCATGAACCACACCCAGTGTCATTGCATGTCAGTTCTTTTCATGAACCGCATAAGGATCCACTACTGACATTGCATGTCTGTTCTTCTCACAAACCACATAAGGATCCATAAACCACACATGGATCCATCGGTGTCATTGCATGCATGTTCTTTTCATGAACCACACCCAGTGTCATTGCATGTCAGTTTTTTTATGAACCACATAAGGATCCACCGGTGTCATTGCATGTCTATTACTTCCATAAGCCATACATGGATCCACTAGTGTCATTGCATGTCTGTTCTTTTCATGAACCACACCAAGTTTCATTGCATGTGTGTTCCTCTAAATAAACCAGGTAAGGATCCACCGGTGTCACTGCATGTTTGTTCTTTTCATGAACCACATAAGGATCCACCAGTGTCATTGGATGTGTGTTCTTTTCATGAACCACACCAAGTGTCATTGCATGTTTGTTCTTTTCATGAACCCCATAAGGATCCACCAGTGGCATTGCATGTCTATTCTTCTCACAAACCACATAAGGATCTACCAGTGTCATTGCATGTCTGTTCTTTTCAAGAACCACACCCGGTGTCATTGCATGTGTGTTCCTCTAGACAAACCACATAAGGATCCATCGGTGTCACTACATGTCTATTCTTTTCACGAACCACATAAGGATCCACCAGTGTCATTGGATGTGTGTTCTTCTCATGAACCACACCCAGTGTCATTGCATGACTGTTCCTCTAAACAAACCACATAACGATCCACCAGTGTGATTGCATGTCTGTTGTTTTCATGAACCACACCTAGTGTCATTGCATGTGTGTTCTTCTAAACAAACCACATAAGTCATTGCATGTCTGTTCCTTTCATGAACCACACCCGGTGTCATTGCATGTCTGTTCCTCTACACAAACCACATAAGGATCCACCTAGTGTCATTGCATGTGTGTTCTTCTAAAAAACCCACATAAGGATCCACGAGTGTCATTGGATGTGTGTTCTTCTCATGAACCACACATGGATCCACCAGTGTCATTGCATGTCTGTTCTTTTCATGAACCACACCTAGTGTCATTGCATGTGTGTTCCTCTAGACAAACCACATAAGGATCCACTGGTGTCACTGCATGTCTGTTCTTTTCATGAACCACATAAGGATCCACCAGTGTCATTGGATATGTGTTCTTCTCATGAACCACACCCAGTGTCATTGCATGTCTGTTCCGCTAAAGAAACCACATAAGGACCCACGAGTGTCATTGCATGTCTGTTCTTTTCATGAACCACACCTAGTGTCATTGCATGTGTGTTCTTCTAAACAAACCACATAAGTCATTGCATGTTTGTTCTTTTCATGAACCACACCCGGTGTCATTGCATGTGCGTTCCTCTAGACAAACCACATAAGGATCCACCGGTGTCACTGCATGTCTGTTCTTTTCATGAACCACATAAGGATCCACCAGTGTAAATGGATGTGTGTTCTTCTAATGAACCACACAAGGATCCACCGGTATCATTGCATGTCTATTCTTTTCATGAATCACAGCTAGAGTCATTGCATGTCTATTACTTCCATAAACCACACATGGATCCACCGGTGTCATTGCATGTCTGTTCTTTTCATGAACCACACCCAGTGTCATTGCATGTTAGTTCTTTTCATGAACCACATAAGGATCCACCAGTGTCATTGCATGTCTGTTCTTCTCACAAACCACATAAGGATGCACCAGTGTCATTGCATGTTTGTTCTTTTCATGAACCACACCCAGTGTCATTGCATGTATGTGATACATTGTAAATGTATCTATAAATTTTGATGTTGCATGCTTGGTTTTATCCACTTTCTTGTGTTTTGTCCACACTTTGGAGTACTTTTCATATGATTTCTTGGACTAACCTATTAACAAGAGCCACAGTGACAGCTGCCTGTTTTCTGTTGTTTTTGGTTCCAGGAAAGTCAGAAATGAATATTCTCGGAATTGGATGGTACAAAAGCCAAAGTGCCTATTTTTCTAGAAGTCATCAGATGCCAGAATACGAGACGGAGAAGGGATGGGGGCCGGCCACACCACCTGGCCACACGACCAGGCCTGGCCCGCGCCAAGGGGTGGTCTGGCCGACCCCAGCACCCCCTCGGCCTCTCCTTCTGCCTATATATTGCCCTCGGGACGAAAACCCTAAGCACCCGATCAAAAATCCACGAAAGAGTCTATAGCCACTGTCATCTCCATCCCTAGATCGGGAGGGATCTGATGCTCTTCCCGGCACCCTGTCGGAGAGGGGAATTCACCCTGGAGGCCGTCTTCATCACCATGCAATCCTCTGGTGTGATGCGTGAGTAGTTCATCTCTGGACTACGGATCCATGTAGTAGCTAGATGGCTGGTTCTCCTCCTTTGTGCTTTCATGTCTAGATCTTGTGAGCTCCGTTCATGATCAAGATCATCTATTTGTAATTCTGCATGTTATGTTTGTGGGGATCCGATGGATATTGAGATGCTATTTCAGATTTATTATTGATTCTATCATGTCTTTGCTATTGGTGATCTTGCATGCTTTCCGTTGTTAGTAGCTATCTTGGCCAAGTAGATGCTAGCAACTCCAAGAGTTAGTATTTATGCTCGATAGTGGGTTCATGCCTCTGGTAATCTGGGGAAGTGACAGAAATCTCTAAGGTACTAGATGTGATGTTGCTACTAGGGAGAAAACAACAATCCTTTGTTCATAGAACAATCGTATTGTTTACATTACACACAATTCATAAAGCAATAATTTGTTGCTTGCAACTTAATATTGGAGGGGGTTTGGATGATAACCTGAAGGTGGATTATTAGTCATAGATGCAGTTGGATGGCGGTCTATGTATAATGTTGTAATGCCCAATCAAGTTCCAAAGGAGTCAGGATGATTAGTATATGCATGTATTGCTTTCTCGATGTTTGTCAATTGCCCCGCTGTAATTTGTTCACCCAGCATGTTATCTATCTTAAGGAGAGCCACCTCTAGTGAACTATGGATCCCTGTCCTTTATTTTACATACAATCTACAAACTGTTTACTGCTTTGTGTTTACTTTCTGCAAACTATTACTTCCTTCCATTCGATACGTTTAATCCTTTGTTTTCAGCAAAACCAGTGAGATTGACAACCTCATCGCAAGTTGGGGGGCAGAGTTCTGTGGTTGTGTTGTGCAGGTCTCCACGTTGCTACTAGCACTGGTAGTGCGCCCTGCCAAGGCTCAGCTAGCAACACCTTTGGGGTATTTCCTTGCTCCTACTGGTTCGATTAAACCTTGGTTTCATAACTGAGGGAAAACTTGTTGATGTGCTCATCATACCTTCCTCTTGGGGTTCCCCAACGAGCTTGTTAATACACGAGCCAACAAGAAACTTTTTCTAGCGCCGTTGCCAGGGAGTCAAGGACATCTTCACAAGGGGAGTCCCTCATAACCAATCTCTTTACTTTGTTATTTTTGTTTTGCTTAGTTTACTTTTGCTTTGTTTGCTTGTTTTGTTATCAAAAACACACACAAAATTAGTTTTACAAGTTTTCTTTCTTTATTGAAAACACAAAAAAATTAGTATCTATCTTAAGTTGCCATTATGTCTAGCCTTGCCCCAATCACTATGTCACCCGAGGAAATGATTTTCACTTTTAAACAAGGAACTGAGGAAAGCTTCAAGGAATCTTGGTCTAGAATCTCTGATCTACATGAAAAAACTGAGCCTAAAATGACTCAAAGCTTGTTCCTTAGCAGTTTTTACCTTGGAATTGCTCTTTACTATAGATATGCTTTAGATGCTATTGTGGGAGGAGATTTCCTCCAATGTAATGAGGATGATGCTATTAATGCTATAAAGAAATTGATCCTCACTTACAACTTGCCTAGCCAAACCGATATTTCTTTCGCAAGAATATTTGCTAGATTGAACACTCTTGAGACTAGCACTACTAGCTTAAAAGATTGCTATAATACACTTAGGGAGCATCATAACTATGTTCCAATAAATTCTAAACCATCAAATTGGCTCCCCACAGTAAATATTGATATAAGTACTGAAAATTTTCAAGCTCGCTGCGATATCATGTCTCAATTTTGTCTTATGCGCAAAGATATTTATGAATCTTTGAATCTTTGGGGGCTTACTGAAGGAGGAAAGGAAATATCTATTGCTAATAATGCTACCATATCACCTATTGGAATAGCTGAAGGTGTGTTTACAAAGATCCTTAGGAAAATGATTTCTACTGATTATCTTGTTATTGAATGTGCAGAAAAAGGACAAATTACACTTGGAAGGTCCCTATTAGAACTCCTTGGAGCAATAATATATGTGGGAAAGGGGACCATGCACCTTTCTTCTCCACCAAACAATCATATTTTCCCCAACGTTAAGAATAAAAGTAAGAGAGGTAAGGGCAAGAAATTTAGTCTTAATGCTTCTTCATTTGAGAACACTTGATTCTTTCTTGCTTCTTATGCCTAACTTAAAGGCGTTAAAAAAAGTACTTATTGGGAGATAACCCAAAAGTTTTAGATGAGTCTTGGAAGTTATTACTTCAGTAATAACCGCTCCTTATCCTTTTTTATTTGCTTTTTGGGCCAAGAGTAACCTCTAATGAGGTTGGGAAAGTTGTTGTCCCAAAACAGATTTTTGTGGTTCACCGTAAAAATTCGTGTAAAATATTTGAACGTATTTTTGAGGCGTGAATTTTTGTGCTTCTGCTCCAGGTTGTTATCTAACTTTAGTTAGTTCAACAGTTTTTGATTTGAGAAACAGAAGGTCTTCTAAAAAATTCGTCTTTACCTACTGGTCTGTTTTGACAGATTTCTCCCATTCTCTGCATTTGCTTCTTGTTGGTTCCTTTTTGAGTTCTTTTGGGGAATTGAGCTTTTTGAGGGAAGTGCTTCAGTAGCTAGTGTTCTAATGGAAGTTTATTGGTGTTAGAACTTAACCTTAAGACCTGTTATCTTGAGTGCACTAATGTTGCTAATAAAGATTGTGTGAAGTTTTGTATGAAGGAAAAATTTCAGGTGTATGGAAGGAATGAGTAATGAGATGAAGGATGGAGTAAAGCTCAAGCTTGGGGATGCCACGCATGTCACTCCAAGAAATATCCAAGAAGTACAAGCGTCAAAGCTTGGGGATGCCCAAGGCATCCCCTTCTTCATCAATAAAAATCCTAGGTTTCTTCCAAACGCTTCATTTTTATTGTTTCATGCACAGTTGTGTAGTTCTTGGAGCGTCTTCTTTTTCGTTTTTGTTTTGGTTTTTCATTTTCTTTTGTTTGCTTAGTTTTATGAATAATTTGGTTAGACCCCCTCTTTCATACATTGGTTTTCAAATAGTTTGGTTTGGATTGGAAAAGAGTAGGAAAGTTCATGCTTAAGTGGTAAAAAGAGCTTGTTTTTGACTGTGGCCTATGCTTTGTCATGCCATGGTTGATATTGTTTTGGATTTATGCTTAGTATTCTTTGCTAACTTGTTATAAACAATTGAGATTGCCTAATGTGCATTGGATGAATCATGCGTTGTTTTAGCATATTAAAGCATGGTATAGTGGTATTCTCCTTTAATGCTTTATTTGGGTTGACTTGGCGCATGCTCACACCATGTTATGACTATCTCAAGTCACCATAGCCTTTATGATCCTTTAGTTTTCAACTTGTAGTATCACTTTATGCTTTGATCAATGATGTTTTGTCGCTCTGCATGATTATGGCCATTATTGCTCTCTTAGTTTGTCGCTCCCAGTCTTCTGCTAGCCTCCACAACCAAGTATGAGTTCCACTCATGCATCCAACTCCCAAAACCAAGTTATTCCAAAGAGTCCACCATACCTACCTACTAGCTTATGCTATTCCAAGTATATTCATGCTTTTGTTTACCTTCCGAATTAAACTTGTTATGAGAAAACTAGTGATTAAAGCTCTCACGAACTTGATGGCACACCTTATTTTTCTTGCCTTTAATAAACTTGAACCATTGGGTCCTTCTTTGTTGCGTATATCCTTGCGGTTTATAAGTTGAAATTAGCAGAACCATGTATCATGGGGAACGCTTTCAACATTGCACTTGTACTTTGTACCCCGTTGATATCATGTTCTTTTGCTTATGGATCCCGGCGGTGTGAAATAAAAGTGGAACTTGTAAGATCATGGAGTTTGTATGTGTGTTATAGAAACACCTGGGTCGCTAGCCTAAGCCATGCCTAATCATGCTGGAAACTTGCAGCATCACCATAATGAGCAATCTATGAAGCATCCTCAATAAAAACCTATGCAAATAGCAAATAAAAAGATCGTTGAGATGCTCACTGTCTGCTTGCCTTGTCATTTTGATAATGGGGTAGCTCCTGTATCATGTGCAAGGGGTACCCCGTTGGCGGTTCTTTATGATACATATGTAATTACAATGACAAGAGCTTACTTGTGACTAAAGTTGACTAGCATGAGGTTCGGTCTTCGTAAGTAAGGGGCGTGAGATTTCGGTTTATAACTTGTCAAGCATATCCTCTTAGTTGTGTCACTTTAACCTTAATCACCTTCAAGATGCTTATGATAGGGGCAATGAGAGTTGAAATCTATAAGTACCATAATTTTTGGAAGCTCTTTATGAGACTTGAATCCCTGCTTCCTTCTATGAGGCCCTTTCTTCCACTTATATATTGAGTCTCCACCTTCTATCCTTATGCACCTACTTTGAGAGGATAGTGGCCATTCTTAGTTCTATGTGCATTGTCCCAAGACTAGTTGATTGGTGCATAACTTGATATTGCTTGTTTTGAACTATTTGTATCTAGTCACTCTCATGAACTTTGAAGGTGTCCTATGCATTTATATTTGCTACTCTATGAGGGAAAAGCTGAATACTATTATGCTATGTTTTCTTTATGTGAAACAAACAAACGTCTTGCAAAGCATTGTTATTCATGAATCTTTTGTTTGTGCCTTTTCATGTTGCATAGTAGTTTCTTTGTCTTATTGCTAGTACTTTGTCTTTCATGTTATGATGGAAGTACTATGATCCCAGCTTTGAATGTTTTACAAATACTTTGATCAAGTTTTTGATGGTGCATGTCACCTCAAAAACTATGCTTTCTTTTTATCACTTACCTACTCGAGGACAAGAAGGAGTTAAGCTTGGGGATGTGTCGTGGTGGTGTCACGGCAGGTGCCATGGATAGGCTAAAGGTGGGGACTATATGCACTAGAGGAATCCAGGGAGAGACAGTGTGGTGATTCCACACACAGACGCTTTGTATTCTTCAAGCTCAATGAGTTTACAAGTGCTCCTTGAACTGTATTGGGGAGAGGAGGAAGAAGAAACTCTCTCACTCTCACCACAAGCTAGCTCTTAGGAACCAGCTACCCAAATGCCAATCAACTAGAGATCAACCCAGTCAAAACTCAACCTCTTCTACAGAGGCCCTAGCCCTCCTTATATAGGGGAGGCTAGGTCTCCAATTAGGGCATACGTGGAGGCATATTCCAGGGAATATGCCTCTTCCCAAAATAGCAAACCGACCGGGTCACTTTTCACCATCGTAAGCCATGTAGAGGCTACGTGAGCCTCTGTGGCGCCAGCGTCATCCGACACTGGCAACGTCACCCTTGTCGGCCACGCCTCGGTGGTCCTTCCCTCTGTCCACTTCGCTCATGCTCTAGCATACAGTGGCCATCTTTTGACCAGCAAGATACCTTCCTTCTCTTGCAAGCCTGATATAACCCGGATCATGCCTGGTTAATCCGGCCACGCGGGTACCTGCATACAAGTTACATAAATCATGCAGGCATACTACGTATGTCGGCCGGGACTCAGTTAGGCGGACATCCTCTGGTCCGGGTTACCCCGTGATTCGGCCTGCCTTGAGGTGACTCGGCCAGCACTTGCTTTGACCATGTCGTACATCGGCTAACTCGGCCTTTATACCCTGGCGTGACCCTACCCGGGGGTATCCCCCCAACATTAGTCCCCGAAGCTGGTGCGGTCATAGCAGCTCCAGCTGCTAAGGCCACGGTAGGTTCAATTTACCGAACCTTTTGCTCCCTTTTCCGAGTTACCTCATGTCCCGGATTTCATTGGCTAGCTTTTCCCTTGGCACGTTCCGAGTTTTCACTCGATGGTCGAGTCACCCTATGGTTATCCGGGTTATCCTTCCTTCTCTCGTACGCTTCCCCATGTCCCACGTGGAGGGTAATCATTAGTTTGCCTCATTTTAAGGGCATGCGCTAGTTACTGCTACAATTAATGTCAGGTGTTACTATTGCACACGTCACATCGTGTCTGTCTCCTCGTTAATTGTATCATCACGTCGCGTCATGAGATCCGCTGCGCCCTGTGGCCCTTCCTGTGGCTTGCCTCTGACTGGCTGATCCGGATAATACACGGCCACACCGTGTGGCCCTGGCGCACCGCACGATCCCACTACCCTCGCTAGGGCATGGTTAAATAGGGGAGGGGCGCGCCCCTTGGTATTTTTCCCCATTCTCGTGCCCCTCTGCCTCTTCTTATTCTTCTTTCTCCTAGCGACAGCGCCGCCGCCACCGCACCTGCTTAGCAACACCGCCGTCGCACCGTGCCTTTTCGCACCAGCATCGCTGCCGTTCCCGCGCAGCTCCACCGCCACGGGTCCACGCCAGTCTAAGCCCCTGACCCCCGCCTCCGCTAGGGCCAGTGAAGACAGCGACTTGGACATGACTGAAGAGGAGCTCACCGTCACCGAGGAAGAAATTGAGGAGGGAGCGGAGAACGCCAAGCGCGGCGCCTGGGCTGGCTCCTGGGTGTGCCAGGACGACCTAGACTGGTTGTACCGCACCCAGCGCATCCCTGAGGGCGTGGTTGCCCGCCTCGCCGCCGAGGAGCTCGCTCCCTCACCTAATTTGCGTGAGTTCGTAGTGTTCCTCTCCCACTTCTAGCGCGAGTTCGGCCTCCTCGTTAGCGATTTCTTCCATGATTTCCTTGATACCTATGAGCTTCAACCACACCACCTTCTGGCGAATGCCATCACATCCCTTTCTTCTTTCGCTTCCACCATAGAGGGGTATGTCGGATTGTGGCCCTCAAAAGAGCTATGGATTCGTTTCTTCGGTCTACGAAGGAACATGATTCCGAATAAACAGCTTGACCCGGAGGACAAACATCTTACGCAGTTTGGCACTGCTTTGATTTGTCCCCTGAAATTATCCTTCTTTCCATGGGTCACGGGGATAGATTCCTGCAAGGGCTGGGCCCGAACCTTCTTCTATGTCAGAAATGGCACGGATGAAGACCTGATCCGGCTGCGCCCTTATACTCTAGGTCCTCCTAATCTGGATCTGTGTCACCGGGTTTCCAAGAAACCCACCGTATTGGCGAACCAAGTCAACAAGCGGTTCAAGGAGCTAAAGGATGCGGGGCTGCGCAACGAGGACGCGATGATCACATCCGTTCGCAACCGGATCTCCCCTCTCCAGAAAAGCTCACATAAGCTTTGCCACATGAGCTGGCGACTTGACCCCAACCAGACTTCCTCATTTGAATTGAGTAACACCGAGATATTCCACCGGTTCAAGGCCCTCTTCATGACCGTCAAAGACTTCTCCGATGATTGGGAGTGGGGGATTGAGCATTTTCACCGGGACAAGCTTCCTCCTACGGTAAATCTCGCGATTCAATCTTTTTCCGAGTTATACCATACGTCAGAATTTATTGTTTGTTTGATCCCTTTGCATTTTCTTCTTAGTTGTTCCTTTAGCAAACTCTCGAAGATGGCACCGAGCCTTCTCTAAAATGGGTGAAGGATCGAGATGCCCCGGACGAGGAGGAGCCGGATCAGGAAATGTTCCTACCATTTCCCGATGCGACCAAGCGACCCACCGGTAACTTCTCTTCCTTAAGAGGTTGGCCTGATGATGAAGATGATTCTGATGTTGAGGTGATGGAAGCGTTTGACGCTGTACCCCTGTCTTACGCCTTTCCGGATTCAGTTAACCTAGCTGGGCAGATCCACGAAGATCCTCCCCTTGCCACGGGTGAGCCAATCCCGGCTACATCAAAGAAGAGGGCAGTTGCTTTTGCTGCTTCCTCTGGACCTGCCAAAACTACCAAGAGGCGAAAGAAATCCGCAAACAAGACCTCCACCAAGCCTCCGACTAAGGTCACGACCCGGAGAGCTCGGAAGCCAAAAGAGCCCTTGACTTCTGATGAGTAAGTCACTTTTCTCTCTGTCCAATCCTTTGCTTCATGCTTTTCTCCTGTTGTAACTTATTATTCGACGTTTGATTCGGCAGGGCTATGGTGGAGGTTCCTCAGAGGGGATCCAGCATCGCTTCGCCCCTCTGGCATAGCCCTTCTCCCCCTCGTGGCGACGATACATGCCCGTTGAGCCCCATTCAGGAGGGTTCATCGGCTGCTCCGGATTCTAGCCCACCTCATCCAGAGGAGGGCAACGTCGGAGCAGGGGGAAGTGGCTCTGCCGAGGCAGCAGATGCTCCCAGCTCCTCTTCGGCTCAGCCGCCACCAAGGTACCAACAACACCACCGCCAAAACCAGCACCGGCACAAGCACCAGCGCCAGCACCAGTAGCAACACAAGTGCCAGCAGCACCAACTCCTTCCGCCTCATCCGAGTCTTCCAAGACTCGGTGAGAAGGCCCAGTTAGCACCAAGGCTGCGCCCAAGACTAAATCCGCAGCACAAACTTCAACTTCTCAACAGCAGCCTAAGGCCAAGAAAACTTCTGACGCCGCCAGGGCAGCATCCATCGAGGCTGGACAGCACACACTTGCATCCATGCTTCCGAAGAAGACCCCACCGAAGAAAGATGCGCCCGCCGGGTCAGCTGATACGCAACTTGCGTTGCACACTAGCCCTGCTACTGCCCAAGTTGAAAGGAGAGAAGCCCATTCCAAGGGTTTGGTTGCGCCCCATATGCTTAGCGGAGAGCGCTATCCTCCAGCCTTGATCGAGTTCATCAATAACTGGAACAAGGCGGAGTTCGTCCATAACGACGATCTCCCGGAGAAATTTGGGCCTGCCGAATTTGCCGCACAGATGAACACAGCCGCCAAGGCTATTAACCTTGCCGGCCGGATGATGGAGGTACGCTACCTTGTCTTTTCTTTAACATGTACTAAACATTAGTGATATAACCATTATTCCCCGAGCCTCCGGGGGAGTAACTTGTTACTCGGCCGGATGCTCCTTAGAGAACTAGCGTAGCTCCTTAGTAACTTCGGATATGCACACACCTAGAGCCGGGTTAAGTTCCACTTGGCCCGGATCTTGTATAATTCGAATATGCACACACCTAGAGCTGGGTTAAGTTCCACTTGGCCCGGATCTTGTACACTTCAAATATGCACACACCTAGAGTCGGGTTAAGTTCCACTTGGCCCGGATTTTGTACACTTCGAATATGCACACACCTAGAGCCGGGTTAAGTTCCACTTGGCCCGGATTTTGTACACTTCGAATATGCACACACCTAGAGCCGGGTTAAGTTCTACTTGGCCCGGATTTTGTACACTTCGAATATGCACACACCTAGAGCCGGGTTAAGTTCCACTTGGCCCGGATCTTGTACACTTCGAATATGCACACACCTAGAGCCGGGTTAAGTTCCACTTGGCCCGGATTTTGTACACTTCGAATATGCACACACCTAGAGCTGGATTAAGTTCCACTTGGCCCGGATTTTGTACACCTCGAATATGCACACACCTAGAGCCGGGTTAAGTTCCACTTGGCCCGGATTTTGTACACCTCGAATATGCACATGATCAAGTCAACTTTGCTTTTCTCAGGTTACCACCAATCGTCGGAGCACTGAATTTCAGCGTCTCTTGGACACACATAAGCCGCTGCACTCGAAACATTCTACGCTTCTCGCTGAGTTCGAGAAAAGGAGTAAGCTTTCTCCTTGGCTTTTTAGTTTTTATCTTTCTTTGTCTTCTCCCGCTGAACTAATCTGTCATTTGGACTGCGCAGCCGGAGTGGAGGCTGAAAATACCATCACGAGGAAGAACTTGGAGCAGATAAAAGGTAAGTCAGTTTTCCTTAATCTTCTTCTGCGCTCTCTCTCTCCTTTCCTTCTTGGCTCGGCATATATTCATACCTCATCTTTGCTGGGTCAACAAACTATTTCAGCATCTCTTGAAGATAGTGTGCCCGTGCCTGATATGATGCTGCATTTTTTCGAACAAGCAGGGCAGCATCAGGCAGAACTTAAGAAGAAAGATGATGAGCTCGCCCTCCTCCGAACCAAAGATGATGAGATTTCCAAACTCAAGGCAGAAATGAAAAGGCTCAAGGCGCTCCACAAAGCCGAGATGGACAAGGCTGGCCAAGACTTCACCGAGGAACGGGAACGTCTCAACCTCCAAATTGCCAAAGATCAAGAACTGCTGAAGGAGGCCAATGTTAAGCTTGAGTCGGCAAATGCTGAACTTGTGCAACTTCGGGAGAGACATGATAAATGCACCAAGGAGCTGACCCGGATCCATAGCCATATTTCTCGTAAGTTCTTTTCCTTCAGCCGACACAAATCTTTCCGGGTCAACTTCCTTTACTTATCTCACTTGTCTCGTTTTCAGACAAATTTCCAGAGAGTGACGCCATTGCGGCTACTGCCATTGCCAAGTTCCGTCAGAAGAGGGGTACCCCAATTGGTCCTGGCGCTGAAAATATTCCCTATGACATGGAGGACCTACTGGTCAGCTTATCTTCTCGCGTCGATATTGTGAAGAACTACGGTTCGGGTCTTCTAGATGCAGCAGTCCGGATCTTCAATGCCCTTTGGCCTGGTGAAGATACTCCGGAGGGATCCACTACTCTAATGAACAAGTTAATGGAGTGCGAGACCCAACTTGACCTCTGGAGGGAATCCGCCGGACACGCCGGAGCTGAAACCGTCCTCCACTACGTGCTCACATGGTATGAGAAAATAAATCTGGATCTTCTCGAGCGCATGCGCACCGGATCAAGGTGGTCCAATGATCCGGATTGGATAGCTCGACTCAAGGCTTGCGCCCATAACCTCATTCAGTTTTCCCCCATCCATCAATGGAACGAGGGACCAAGCTTTCTCGAAGCTGTTGACGATGAATATGTCCAAGATGCTTCGGGTGAGGAGGAAGAGGACGAAGCCTCGACATTGAAGAAAACGAAGATGACGCTGAAGCTGAGGCCAGAGTTCCACCTGCTGGTGCCAAGTTACCTCCCCCTGCTGCTCGTTGATCACCAACAAACACTTTGAGGTTTATCAGATCCCCGGTATGCCGGGTGCAAATGTATTAAGCACACAAGTTATATTTTTCTACTAAGTTTCTCATGTCAAATTAACTTGGGCGTAGTCCCCGAGTTTCATTTTCTTGTTTCTCCAATTTTCTAGCTCGACTCGTGTCTACCTTGATTCGGTTTTGTGACTTACGAGACCGAGTTTCAAAAATCGACTTAACAATACTTGGAAACTTTAGGATTAGCTCAAAATAATCCAACACGATAAAGGTAAAATAATCATGGGGTTAGTCCGAACAATAAACGTCGGCTCGATTACGTTCCTTTCCTTAGTCGTTTTTCGTGTGCTGCGCATTTCCAAACTTGTTCTCTTGCTTTCCATGAAGCCAATTCTTGTTGGACAACAGCAAGTCGAAGAGTTGGGTTTTTGGTGCTCACACATTACTAATCCAGCTAAGGTAGAAGTAACTTAAGCCAGCCAACATATAAATAAATAACTAACACAAAGGATGACTAATATTACTAAGGCAGTCCCCGAGTTACTGCTCGAGGTGCCAAAATTTCATTGATAAACTCATTTCCGGCATACATACCGACATATGGGTGACTCGGAAACACACACTTCTTTGTTAAGTGTAGAAAGGACGAAGTAGAGCTACATTCCATGGACGCTTAGATTCCTCACCGGACCTGTCCTCCTTGTTCTTTTCCTGTGGTTTTGCATCGATGAGATAATAAGAGTCATTGTGCAATGCTTTGCTCACAATGAATGGCCCTTCCCATGGGGGGATAACTTGTGCATGCCAGCGGTACGTTTACCAACCGGAGTACAAAATCACCTTCCCGGAAGACTCGGGGGTTAACTTTCCGGCTATGATAGCGTCGGAGATTTTGCTGATATATGGCGGATCTGGACAATGCCAATTCTCTCGCTTCTTCCAGCAGATCAACATCATTTTGCCGGGCTTCTCGCACTTCGGCTTCTGTGTATTGGGTGACCCTAGGCGAATCATACTCTATGTCGGCTGGTAGTACATCTTCTGCCCCATATACCAGAAAAAATGGCATATAGCCTGTTGAACGATTCGGAGTTGTTCTTAAACTCCATAGTACCGCTGGTAGTTCTTCTATCCAGCACCCCACTGACCTTTGCAGTGGCTCAATGAGCCGGGGTTTTATCCCAGATAATACTAATCTGTTGGATCTCTCCACTTGTCTGTTCGATGCGGGGTGGGCTACCGAGGCAACGTCCAGCCCGATCTTCTTATCTCGGCAGAATCGCGCAAAAGCTCCTTCAGAAAATTTGTGCCATTATCTGTTATGATACTGTGAGGATAGCCATATCTCAGAATTATATCTTTGAGGAATGTCACGGCTGTAGCTCCATCACATTTTCTTATTGGCTTCACTTCAATCCACTTTGTAAACTTGTCCACCATAACCAAGATATGGGTCATATTTCCTCTTGCTGGTTTAAATGGGCCAACCATATCCAAACACCATATAGCAAATGGCCAGGTAATTGGTATGGTTTTGAGTTCCGACATTGGCATATGCATCTTGGTAGCATACCTTTGACAACCATTGCACTTCCTTACTAGATCCTCTGCTTGCTCTAAGGCACTTGGCCAGTAGAAACCATGCCGGAAAGCTTTTGCTACCAAGGCTCTGGATGAGGCGTGATGCCCACATTCCCCTTGATGTATATCTAGGAGGATGTCAAGCCCTTCGTTCGGGTCAACACATCGTTGGAGGACCTTTGTGACACTTCTCTTGTATAGCTCGGAATTGATGATCATGTATGCTTTTGCCCTCCTCTGAATTTTCCTGGAAAGCACCTCTTCACTGGGCAAAGTTCCATCTTTCAAGAATTGAAATATGGGCAGTGCCCAAGCTGGTATAGCTCACACTAGAAACACTTCCTCGTCAATTTCCATTTGATCCACCGGCATAACCTCAACCGGATCACGCTGCATAGTCCCCGGGTTTGCCGAGGCAGTCCTCGGGTTTCCTGTACCACTTCCCACATCAATGTCCATGGGTACAGCTCCGGACTCCGGATCTGCCGGGATGTAGATGGAGTCGGTTTCTGGGGATGGCCTGATAGATGGCTTTCTGAGGTGCTCTAGTGCTACACCCGGTGGAATTGCTTGTCGGGTTGATCCGAGCTTCGATAATACGTTGGCAGCCTCATTTTCCAACCGGGGTACATGATGAAATTCACATCCCTCAGAGTACCCATATATTTTTTGCACATGAAATCTGTACAATGCCATGTTTGGGTCCAAAGCATCCCAATGCCATGAGACTTGTTGGACCACCAAATCCGAGTCGCCAAAGCATTGGATCCTACGTATTCCAATTTTTTTTGCCACTTTGAGCCCATGCACAAGTGCCTCATACTCAGTGACATTGTTTGATGCTGCAAAATGGATCTAGAACACATATTTCAACTGGTCGTTCTTTGGTGACGTGAGTACAACTCCGGCGCCTAACCCGGTTTTTGTTTTGATCCGTCAAAATGCATTCTCCAGTAGTTCGGATCTGGTAACGGTGGCTCATATTGCATCTCGGCCCAATCTACAAAAAAGTCGGCCACAGCTTGAGACTTGATCGCATCTCTCCTGTCATGTTGTGTAGCATATCAGGCTAGCTCAATTGCCCATTTTGCAATCCAGCCACTTGCATCTTTATTGCTCATTATCTTAGATATGGGGGCTTCGCATATCACTTTGATGGGGTACTCTTCAAAATAGTGCTTTAGCTTTTTAGCCGCCATATACACACCATATGCCATCTTCTGGTAGTGAGGATAGTTTTGCTTTGAAGCTGATAATACCTCGCTCAGATAATACACTGGCCTTTGCACTGACTTACCCTCCTTGTCGCGCTCTACCACAATTACTGCACTTACAACTCGGTTGGTTGCGGCTACATAGAGCAACATTGGCTCCTTTGATAGTGGAGAGGCTAGAACTGGTGCAGTGGCTAACATTTTTTTAATTGGATAAAGGCTTCATTGGCCTGCGGCATCCAAATGAACTTGTCGGACTTTTTCATAAGTTGATAGAGAGGCAGTGCCTTTTCTCCCAACCGACATATAAACCGAATTAAGGATGTCAGGCAACCAGTGAACTTCTGGACATCGTTAAGGCACTTCGGCAGTTCCATTCGCTCTATGGCCTGGTTTTTAGTTGGGTTGACTTCGATACCTCGGCTGGAGACAAGAAATCCGAGTAATTTTCCAGCCGGGACACCGAAGGTACATTTTTCCGGGTTAAGCTTCATTCGGAACCTTCTTAAGTTTGAGAATGTTTGCTTGATATCGTCAAGGAGCGTTTTGCTTTCCTTGGTTTTTATAACCACATCATCCACATACACCTGCACATTCTGACCAATTTGGTCATGTAGACATTTCTGCATACATCTCTGGTACGTTTCCCCTGCATTACGTAAACCAAAAGGCATGGTGTGATAGCAATAAGCCCCATACGGGGTGATAAATGCAGTCTTTATTTGATCATTCGGGTTTAGAGGTATCTGGTGGAAACCAGAATATGCATCTATGAACGACAACATTTCACACCCAGTAGTAGAATCTATGACTTGATCTATCCTTGGCAGTGGGAATGGGGCACGCCTTATTCATGTTCGTGTAATCGATGCACATACGCCAAACCACTGCCACATTCGGATCATCCTTCTTCTTTTCCACCAGCACCAGATTAGATAGCCAATCCGGGTAAAGCACTTCCATTATAAAACCAGCCGCTAGGAGCCGAGCTATCTCATCTCCAATGACCTTTCTCCTATCTTCGGCGAAGCGGCGGAGAGGTTGCTTCATCGGCTTTGCTCCGGGTCTCACATTCAAAGAGTGCTCGGCCAACTCCCTCGGAACACCTTGCAAGTCATGTGTGGACCAAGCAAAGATATCCTGATTCTCACGGAGGAAGTTGACGAGCTCGCTTTCCTATTTGTCAGTCAACCCGGCACCAATTGTTACGGTGCGCTCTGGGAACAGATCATCAACAGGAACTTTCTTGGTATCCTTTGTTGCTTGAAATGAGACACTTCCATGCGGGTTACTCAGCGTCGGCATATACTACTGCGCGGATTGAGCCAATGCCGCCACTTCTTGGATCTTTCTCTTCTCTTGCGCAATCACGAGTGACTCGGCCAGGTTAGACCCGGCTGACAAGCACTCAATGGAACATCGGAAATTGCCAGCTATGGTAATTACTCCATTTGGCCCAGGCAGCTTCATCTTCAAGTAACTGATGTGAGTACTTGCCATGAATTTGTTTAGGGCTGGCCTGCCGAGTAACGCGTCATATGTGCTTTCCAAATTCACAACCTCGAACTCCAAGTTCTCGGTTCAGCAGTTATCTCTCGTGCCGAACAATACATCAACTCGGACCTTGCCAATGGGTTCACAGGAAATGCCTAGCACAAGGCCATGGAAAGTTGTCCTCATAGCATGGAGCATGTTCTCCGAGATACCCAACTTGTGCATCGTATCCACATACATGATACTAATGCTTCTTCCATTGTCAATCAGCACCTTGGAGAACCTCACATTGATGTTTGGCCCGATGAATGTTGGGTCCAGCACGAGCGCATACGAACCAGGACTTGGCATAAGCTTGGGATGATCTTTGATACTCTAGGTAATTTCCTGGTCCGACCAAGGCATATACCTTGTCACTGCTGGCATTACCGCATTCACCTCCATATGTCGGCGCTGCAAGCTCTTCCTATCTATCTCCTCCGTGGTAAACACGTAGTAACTCTGGTGATGTTCTCTGTACTCATTTCTCCCCTCATTATCGGGGTACCTTTGGTTCGGTTGATGGTGGTTTTCCACCTGATGCATTGCATCCCCTCTCTCATTGTTTTCATACCTCGGCGGAGGTGGTGGCGACATTAACTGTTGCGTGTTCGCTCCGGATAGTAATTGTTGTCGGGGTAACTCCTGCCGAGGCTGATCATTCCGAGGTGCCTGAGCATTCCCCAAACCACTTTGTTCAACCTTCCTCATCCACTCACACTGCCGAGTTGTGTGACCTGCTGGGTTACTCGGATTTGGCGTGTGAAATTTACACGGCTGATCCAGCATTGCCTCATAAGTATACCTCAGCCTGTCCTTCTTCTCTTGCCACTGTTTCTTTTGTTCTGGCGTCGAAGTTTTCTTGCCATCGTTCCTTGGGGTCCACTGTTGCCCTCCAGTTTTCTGACGCTGATTACTCCCTGCCCCGGGTTGATCCTGATTTACAGCAGCAACTTGTTGCGAACTGTACCTGTAATTCGGTCTATCATCTCTTCTCTTACCTCGGTAATCATTCCGCCGGGATGACCCGGCTCCATCTCGCTGATAGTACTCCTCGTTTGACTCGTTTAACACAAGCCTAGGTTGAGTCGGATCACCCAAGGCATACGAATCAGCAATCCGGATTGTCTTTGCTCGTGTGGTTGGCCTGTCCCTTTGCAACCTTTGCCATAGCATGCTCGCATCTGCACCCCTGCGCAAACCAAGCTATGGCCTGTTACTCAATCACGCCCTCACATGAGTTTCGCACAGTGCACCAGCGGGTTAAGAATTCCTGGTCTGCCTCATATTGGTCTCTGCTTGCACATTGCTAGGGTCTGTGGCTTATTGGGCCTCTGATACGTGCTTCAAAAGTTACTGACAAACTTTTCTTCAAAATCGATCCAATAGTTAATACTTCCGGGTGGCAAATTGTTTAGCCATACCCTTGCAGGCCCTTCCAACATCTGAGGTACATATCTCACAGCCCATCTCAAGTTTCCTATAGCAATTTTCCCGCTGTCGCGTAGTTAATCAACCAATCCTCCGACTTTGTGCTACCGTCATATGTCTTCGTGCCTCTGGGTAACTAGAAGTTAGGTACCGGAGGCTCCTTCATGATCCGGGGCCCAAAACATGCCGGACCCAGAGGACCTTGACACTCAATTTGCTCCGACCTGTAAATCCGATCCAGTTTTAGCCTGGCGTCATCAGGCATCAAGTTCCTGCTTCCCAACCTTGATCCTATCACATGATAGTCCGGCTTAGGGTATCCCGCGTTCACTATTTCCGAATCACAATCGTTGTATCTATCTTGCTCTTGTGGAGTTTCTCTCTGTTGCATACCTTGGACGGCACTTCGCTCTTGTCGTGGTATATTTCGCTGATGCGGTTGCCCTGCTCCTGCCGAGTTCCGCTGTCCGGCTTTGCTGTTTACAATGTTTCTCTGACCGGCATTGCCTTGGTCGCGGTTACCTCGACCAGCTTCACCTCGGCTGACACTTCATCGATCCTTGTTTCCCTGCACTTATTTTCCTTTCCCTGCCCTTGCCGGGTCATATGGGACTATCTGTTTGTTCCTCTTGGCCGAGGTTACCACCTCCTCTCTCCTAGGACCGCCATGAGGAGATGATGCAGCTCCAGTGGATTTCTCCGGGTTACCCACTGCCGAATAAACAATCTTGGAAGCCCTAGCTCTTTCCGGGTTAGCCCTGAGCAACTCTTCATTCTGTCTGTTAGCGATCCGAACTAACTCATTGACCCTTTCCTGCTGTCTTTGCCGAGCTTCACCCGTCAAACCCTCTAACTCGGATGCAGCTGCATCTGCTGCTTTGAGGTTCTTTGCCAGGGTACTGTACTTCGGCAGCCCCACGGATAGAATGTTCTTTGATTCCTAAATTCTTGTATCACCTTCTTTGTTCATTTCACTAATGAGGTTCCTCCCCTTCACTTTTACAGCATCTACCTTATTCGCCTTTGCGTACTCGCGCAGTGTCATGTTCAACGACTGCTGAACCGCGGCTATCTTTTTTGCACCCTCTAGTATTTTCTGCCTAGTCTCCTCTAACTCAGCCTGTGCCTAAGCCGGATCTACCACTGCTGCTACTGGGCTTGCTAAGCTATCTATTGCCTGCTGCAACACATTCTCTGGCCTCTCTAGCAGAGGACCTCTACTTTTCCTCGGTGCTTTGGGTGTTACCTCCGGATCTGGTGCTGGATCCTTGCTCACGCCAACACCAGGCGCCGTCATCATCACCTCGGGGCGGTCGGGGGAGCGAGTGATACGCGCCCCGCGAGCCGCGCTAAGAGGTGGCTCACCTCCCTCGACGACATGCCACGGGTGAACGCATGACACATCGACAACGACATAGATCTTGTGCGCCCCAAGCTTGACGAAGAGGCCGTTGCACGGAAGAGGTCGCTTGCCGAAGCAGCCAGCATTGTCGCTGACGAAGTCTAGCGCTCGAAAGCGCTGAACGAGCCCAGAGACAATGTGCTCGCCGTTGTCGATGAGGTTTCCCGTCCGGATCTTCACTCCTGCTAGCGCCGCTAGCCCCACGGTGGGCGCCAACTGCCGTGGTGGTGTCACGGTAGATGCCATGGATAGGCTAAAGGTGGGGACTATATGCACTAGAGGAATCCAGGGAGGGATATTGTGGTGATTCCACACACATACGCTTTGTATTCTTCAAGCTCAATGAGTTTACAAGTGCTCCTTGAGCTGTATTGGGGAGAGGAGGAAGAAGAAACTCTCTCACTCTCACCACAAGCTAGCTCTCAGGAACCAGCTACCCAAATGCCAATCAACTAGAGATCAACCCAGTCAAAACTCAACCTCTTCTACAGAGGCCCTAGCCCTCCTTATATAGGGGAGGCTAGGTCTCCAATTACGGCATACGTGGAGGCATATTCCAGGGAATATGCCTCTTCCCAAAATAGCAAACCGACCGGGTCACTTTTCGCCATCGTAAGCCATGAAGAGGCTACGTGAGCCTTTGCGGCGCCAGCGTCATCCGACACTGGCAACGTCACCCTTGTCGGCCACGCCTCGGTGGTCCTTCCCTCTGTCCACTTCGCTCATGCTCCAGCATACAATGGCCATCTTTTGACCAGCGTGATACCTTCCTTCTCTTGCAAGCCTGATATAACCCGGATCATGCCTGGTTAATCCGGCCACGCGGGTACCTGCATACAAGTTACATAAATCATGCCGGCATACTACGTATGTCGGCCGGGACTCAGTTAGGCGGACATCCTCTGGTACGGGTTACCCCGTGATTCGGCCTGCCTTGAGGTGACTCGACCAGCACTTGGTTTGACCATGCCGCACCTCGGCTAACTCAGCCTTTATACCCTGGCGTGACCCTACCCAGGGGTATCCCCCCCAACATTAGTCCCCGAAGCTGGTGCGGTCTTATCAGCTCCAGCTGCTAAGGCCACGGCAGGTTCAATTTACCGAACCTTTTGCTCCCTTTTCCGAGTTACCTCATATCCCGGATTTCATTGGCTAGCTTTTCCCTTGGCACGTTCCGAGTTTTCACTCGCTGGTCGGGTCACCCTATGGTTATCTGGGTTATCCTTCCTTCTCTCGTACGCTTCCCCACGTCCCACGTGGAGGGTAATCATTATTTTGCCTCATTTTAAGGGCATGCGCCAGTTACTGCAAAACCATTGTTTTCAGCAAAACCGGTGAGATTGGCAACCTCATCGCAAGTTGGGGACAGAGTTCTGTGGTTGTGTTGTGCAGGTCTCCACATTTCTACTAGCACCAGTAGTGTGCCCTGCCAAGGCTCAGCTAGCAACACCTTTGGGGTGTTTCCTTGCTCCTACTAGCTTGATTAAACCTTGGTTTCATAACTGAGGGAAAACTTTCTGCTGTGCTCATCATACCTTCCTCTTGGGGTTCCTCAACGAGCTTGTTAATACACGAGCCAAGAAGCATTGTGTTCCTATAGACAAACCACATGAGGATCCACCGGTGTCACTGCATGTCTGTTCTTTTCATGAACCACATAAGGATCCACCAGTGTCATTGGATGTGTGTTCTTCTCATGAACCACACCCAGTGTCACTGCATGTCTGTTCTTTTCATGAACCACATCCAGTGTCATTGCATGTGTGTTCCTCTAGACAAACCACATAAGGATCCACCGGTGTCACTGCATGTCTGTTCTTTTTATGAACCACATAAGGATTATCGTTGTGTTGGAAACGACATTGCCTAAGAAGGCTAGATAGAGGTGTGGGAGCGAGCAGGGCGACTGCGACGTTGTCCGCAGGTGGGATTGGGTACAAGCGAGTGTAGCGAGACACAGAAAATACCCAGGTTTGGAGCCCTCGTGGTGAGGTAAAACTCCTACTCCTGCATGTCTGACGTATATGTGGATATAATCGGGCTACAAGGGTGCTCCTGGAGCTGTGTCTGAGATGAACTGAGTGTATATGTGAATGCTCGTAGGAGGGAGCTAGCTAGTGGGCAGCAAGCCAGCAAGTGCTAGTGTGTGTGTGTGTGAGCTGATCCAATGGGTGTCTCTGTGTCTGAGAGAGCCTTCCCTGGTGCACTTATAAAGGCATGCCCAGGGAACACAAAGGGCCCACTTGGCCTAACTATCACTATGTAGTATGTCATCTGATTGTGGTACAATATGTCATGCATAGTGTATACTATTTGGCATGTCATCTAATAAAGTAGCATGGGCATGGTCTGGTCAATGTCTTCTCGATGTCTGGTACTTGTCCTCAGTCTTGATCGATAGCAGCAGCAGAAGGGGGCTGCCAGCTGGCTACTGGGATCGATTGATCCCAACGAATTGGCGGAGCCCGATCCGGTCGTGGCATGCAGGCCTAGCTAAGAGGGGCGACCCAGGCGGGGGAGCCAGCCAGCGGGCGTCCTAGCCGAGGGCGAGGCCGGGCACGACCCAGCTGGGTGTTGGCGAGCGCGGGCGGCCGAATGGGCCAGCCGGTGGGACGAAGCCGGCCCACCCGGGCAGGCGACGCGGGGCCCAGCCAGGGTGAGCAATCCGACGGGAGGCCAGGACGTCCCAGGCAGGGAGGAAGCCAGGCGGGGGCTTGGTTAGCCGGATGGGCTAGCCGGCCCAGGAGCGAGAGGCCAGCCGGGATGTGGGGTGGCGCGATGGTGGGCCGGTTGGGAGGCTCCAGCCGGCCCGGGCTGTCTTATGCTGCATGTTTCCTTTATCTTTTTTCCCTTTTTGCCCATCTTGAGTGCGTTTGGAGCGTCTTTGGGGTACCCGGGGATAATCCCCCTGACACTAGCCCCCGAGCACGCGCTAATTTCACCCAGAGGGGGAAATTCACACGAGCTCCACAAAAACTTGACGTTGTCGTTGTAGATGAAGTTCTTGCATGGCATCCGGCTGGACACCTCCAGCCCGGGAAGCAACACAACTACCGTGGAGGCGCGCGAGCGCACCCGCGGGGTGTTGCCCCCGAGATTCGGAGTAGCTGACGGAGACAGGTTCTATGAATCTTCAATATCTTGCCCTTTTCGACACCTCGAACTTACTATCCGGTTGAACGCCTTCAGCCGGACTAGAGCACTTGATTACACCGGGGGCGCGCTAGCGCACCCGGTGGTTGTAGCCCCTGAGATTCGAAGTAGCTGGTGACACCAGGTGCTTTGAATCTTCAAATCCCCTTGAAATCCGACTCAGTGCAGTCGTACCAAAACAAACAAATAGAATTGATTGTCAGTACATCAACATATAGTACACATGCTATCGACCGGATAACGGTTTTATTTTTCAAAAACTAGCTCGTGCTTTTCTGAACACTTAGTCACTTTCTCGTGTGCTCTGTTGTTTACGTTGTGTCCTTGCCGGCCAGCCGGGTTGCGGTCTGGAGCCGGAACCGAAGGGGGAGCTGACAGTACATTGCGCATGGTACTGGGGGCTGAGCAGCCAGAATATACCAACTAGGCACAAGGCCGGAATGTCTGATCTGTCGCACCCTTCGCCGTTTTTCATGTGGGATGCCTCGGGCTTTTGCTCTTGCTAGCCGGACAGTCGGGTTGCGGTCTGTAGCTGAGACGAAGAGTGGGCCTCTGACACCGTCACGCACTACTCAGTCGGTTTACGGGTTTAGCAGGCCGGGCCAACCGGCGAGCCCCCGGGTAGGGGTTGCCGGCGCCGGAAAACTGAAAGCAGGAAGAAAAACAACATCTAGCGAGACCTCGAGGGTTGCTCGAGGTCGGAAAAACACTCACATTGCAGCAGTTGGCGTGGTAGGGTCGAAGACGTGATTCCGCAGGTGTTGCGGCTGCTGAAATGGTCCAACTGCCATTCCAGACGGATAGCCTGGCTCCAGCCCGACAGGCAACCAAACGCGGTGTAGCCAGATTCGGTCCCTAGCCGACCAGACAGCCAAACGCGCAAGGATGCGCCGAGCCGGCCTGGCCCAGTCGGAACGGGGTCTAGCCAGCCCAACCGGCAACCAAACAGGCCGAAGTCGTGCGGAGTCGGCCCGACTCAGCCGGAACGGGGGCCGAACCGGACGAATCAGAAAGATAAACGGAGTGAGCCGGATTGATGTAACCGGATCTGATTTTTTTTCTTGCCTTTTTTTCTATCCGGATTACTATAGCCAGATATTTTCCTTTCTTACTCGTTTCTTTTTTCTCAACCGGATTTTTTCTCAGCCGAACTCTCCTTTTCTTCCTTTATATTTTTCTCTCGTTTTTCCTATCCGCTCACTCCTAGCCGGATCCCATCTCTCTCTTTTCCCTTTTGTACTTTTTCTTCTCTCTTGCTTTTCTCTCAACTGGCTATCCTAGCCGGGTCCCATCTCTCTCTTGCTTTTCTCTCAGCCGGCAACTTTCTTAGCCGGCCACCTTTTCCTATCCTTCTTTTTCTCAGCCGGCCCGCCATCTCCTCTCTGCTTCCTTTTACTTTTTTCTCTTGCCTCGCTCCAACCGGCCGCCCGCTGTATGTTCACAGCCGGGGTGACAAGGTCACGCGGGAGCCGGCTTGGCGGCAGCATGGCGATGCCTCAGCAGACGGGAGGGCCACAAAGTGGGCCCGGCGCTGCGGGGAGCTCACCAAGGCGTGGGCCCAAACCGGAGCCAGCCGGGCGTGCGGAGGAACGGCGCAGCAACCGGCTGTGCGGGCGAGGGACGCAGCAACCGGAGACGCAGGGAGCCGGCAAAGCGGTCGGAGACGGAGCAGCTTGCGGGGAGGCAGTCGGCGAGGACGGAGGTAGAGGCACGCAACGGCGCGAGCCTGTTCGTTGGGCGAGCTCGCGGACGAACGGACGCGGGCGCGGGGACGCTCGCTTGCTGGCGGACGGGCGCGCACGGGAGGGTGTGCGTGCATAGACGCGGGGCCGCCAACAGCGGTGGCGCAGGGCGCACGACGCGGCGGCGCACTGGGACACGAGCGGCGGCTTTCCTCAGGAAGGTTGCTAGGGAGGGCGTGGTGGTGCGGCGCTGCGGGCGATGCCATGGGCGGGCGTTGGCTCGGGAAGGGCCTGTGGGGGAGGTTGCGAGCGGGAGGCGTTGCTGCTTTTCTGAGGCATATGTACGCGCGCCGGTCTTGCTGCTGCTAGCTCACGTGGGCGAGCGCTGCCGTCGCTGCTAGCTCATGCTTGCCATACATACGCACTGCCGGCTCGCCACACGTGAGCAGACGCAGCGAGGGGAGGCTACTGCTGGCGCGGCGGCGCACAGTCGTGCGGGAAGCTCGCGGAGGCTTGCTCGCAGACGCGGGAGGCAGAGGCGCGGATGGGCCTGGCAGCTGCCAACCCGAACGCGGCCACGCCGAACAGGTCGAGGACGGACGCTGCGGCGCGGGCAACACGGAGACAACGAGGACGCCGAGCCCCCGAGCCCCTTGGCGAGGCGAAGGTGGCGACAGCGCGGCAGCCACCGAGCCCCCAAGAAACATGGGGAAGTGGAGACGGAGACGACGGCGCGGAGGCGGCGAGCCTCCGAGCAACTTGAGACGGCGTCGGTGCCGATGAAGGCGAAGTGGTCCCGTGCAGAACAAGCTTCGGTCGCAGCCATATCCGCCCCATGGTGGGCACCAAATGTCATTGTGTTGGAAACGGCATTGCCTAAGAAGGCTAGATAGAGGTGTGGGAGCGAGCAGGGCGACTGCGACGGTGTCCACAGGCGAGATTAGGTACAAGCGAGTGTAGCGAGACACATAAAGTACCCAGGTTCGGAGCCCTCGTGGTGAGGTAAAATTCCTACTCTTGCATGTCTGACAGTATATGTGGATATAATCAGGCTACAAGGGTGCTCCTGGAGCTGTGTCTGAGATGAACTGAGTGTATGTGTGAATGCTCATAGGAGGGAGCTAGCTAGTGGGCAGCAAGCCAGCAAGTGCTAGTGCGTGTGTGTGTGAGCTGATCGAATGGGTGTCTCTGTGTCTGAGAGAGCCTTCCCTGGTGCACTTATAAAGGCATGCCCAGGGAACACAAAGGGCCCACTTGGCCTAACTATCACTATGTAGTATGTCATCTGATTGTGGTACAATATGTCATGCATAGTGTATACTATTTGGCATGTCATCTAATAAAGTAGCATGGACATGGTCTGGTCGATGTCTTCTCGATGTCTGGTACTTGTCATCAGTCTTGATCGATAGCAGCAGCAGGAGGGGGCTGCCAGGATCGATCGATCCCAGCGAATTGGCGGAGCCCGATCCGGTCGTGGCGTGCAAGCCTAGCTAGGAGGGGGCGACCCAGGCGGGGGAGCCAGCCAGCGGGCGGCCTAGCCGGGGGCGAGGTCGGGCGCGACCCAGATGGGTGCTGGCGAGCGCGGGCGGCCAAATGGGCCAGCCGGTGAGACGAAGCCGGCCCACCCGGGCAGGCGACGCGGGGCCCAGCCAGGGGGAGCGATTCGGTGGGAGGCCGGGACGGCCCAGGCGGGGAGGAATCCATATGGGGGCTTGGTTAGCCGGATGGGCTAGCCGGCCCAGGAGCGAGAGGCCAGCTGGGATGTGGGGTGGCGCGATGGTGGGCCGGCTACGAGGCTCCAGCCGGCCCGGGCTGTCTTTTGCTGCCCGTTTCCTTTAACTTTTTTCCTTTTTTGATCATCTTGAGTGTGTTTGGAGCGTCTTTGGGGTACCCGGGGATAATCCCCCTGACAACGATCCACCTGTGTCATTGGATGTGTGTTCTTCTCATGAACCACACATGGATCCACTAGTGTCATTGCATTACTGTTCTTTTCATGAATCACAGCTAGAGTCATTGCATGTATGTTACTTCCATAAACCACACATGGATCCACCAGTGTCATTGCATGTCTGTTCTTTTCATCAACCACACCCGGTGTCATTGCATGTGTGTTCCTCTGGACAAACCACATATGGATCCACCAGTGTCATTACATGTCTGTTCTTTTCATGAACCACAGCTAGAGTCCACCAGTGTCATTGGATGTGTGTTCTTCTCATGAACCACACATGGATCCACCAGTGTCATTGCATGTCTATTCTTTTCATGAATCACAGCTAGAGTCATTGCATGTCTCTTACTTCCATAAACCACATATGGATCCACCTAGTGTGATTGCATGTCGCTTCTTTTCACAAACCACACATGGATACACCAGTGTCATTGCATGAGTGGCCGTTAGACCGAGTCTTCTAGAAGGCATGCCCTAGCACAGTTGTTTTGCTTGACGATTGTTACATACCGTTCGATCGGGGCGCTTGGACGATTGGGATGGACTTCGTGAGATCGATCCGTGAGTAGGCTGTTCTGCGGCATGATTGGTCATGCTTGCTCTGAACAAACTTGCAACACTGGGCGCTCCCCTGTTGCGAGTGTCACGTCTCACAAGTTCAGTTGGCCACATCCCAGTGTCACGTCCCAATTACTTCTCTTCCTCCCTATACTTCTCTTCCTTCCCTTGAAGCCACTTTCCCCACTTCACTCCCATCCTGCCGTAGCCGCAAGCTGACGGCACCTCCATCCCAATCCCCTCTCCGGCAGCCACCCCCCCTCCCCTCTCTCCATGGGTTCAAGGGGAGACGGCGAGGAAACGCGTCGTGACGACACGGACGGTGATTTCGATGTGAGTCGTCTCATCTCTATTTCTATTATATGTGGCCAGTTATCTATTTTTTGAGCTAGATCTAATCTGTTTACTCATGCGCGTATGATGTGTTAGGCCAACCAGATGATGTATGACTCTGACTATCACAGTTTAGCGGATGAAGACAGTCCTCTGCTATGTAAACATGGATATGTGCCCACTAAATTTGTAGCGTTCGAAGGACGAAACGCAGGCAGGAGGTTTCTACGGTGTCAAGGACATCGTGCAATGATGCAAGGAGGAAGTTGCGGTGTTGTCAAATGGTAGATCCAGAGTGGCCCAAATCGATGCAGAAAACGCTGGACAAACTATGGGAACTGACTGTTGAGTTGAAAGAATCCATATTCAGCTCACTTCTTGACAGTGTTAAGATGAAGCTATGGGAACCAGTTGACACGACCAAGCATAAGCGAGATCTTAGGCGGGTGCAAGACAAGGTTAGCAAAGTCGAGAAGGAGAGGGACGTGGCGTTGGCCCTGAGGCTAAAGCAGAGCAAGAACTTACTCAAGCAAGGAATGATTTCTACCAGGCCAAAGTCTTGCAGTTCACAACTACGAGTATTGACAAGTCCATGAGGAAAAATGCAGAAAAACAATTGAAGTTGTGCAAGGAAAATGCTAAAAGGAAGGAGCAGATGATTCGATCCTTGCTCTCGCAGGAAGATGCGCATCGGGCTAAGATTAGGAAGATCAAGGAGATGTGTGGTAACTAGTTCTATTTAGCTTAAGCTCCGTGACTTTTTATGTTGTAATAGTTGTACTTGTTGACCTAGCGGTCTGAACTATTGGTCCCGGAGTCTAGGGAGGGAAAAAATTGCTCTCCCGTTAGTCTGACCCCGCATTACTTCTTTTGTCTGACCAGTGCCCCTTGTATATTACTCCCATCGCTTCGTCGTCCTCGTGTACAAATAGAAGGCGCCACAGCATGTCGCTTCGTCGTCCATCCCCTCGTCCTCTCTAATCCCCACCACGCCGTCGCTTCGTCATCCATACCCTCGCTCCCTCTCTAATCTCCACCGTGTCGCCATGGAGATGCCCGATCTGAACTTCTACGAGGCGGTGATGTTCGCGAACTTCGACATCCTCGCCCCGCCAGCCGCGACGGTGCCCCACGGATGGCGCATCAGCTCTACGGGGGTGCCGGTGGCTCCTCTCCCTGGCCGAGCCGAGATGGAGAGCGAATCGCGGCGCGCCACTGCTAGATGCCCGCGTGGAAGAGGGCGCTGTCCCGGTATGCGACGGCCAGCCTGTACTGGCCGGTGCTGTTCAAGAAGGAGCAGAAGGCTAAGATTGGCAACCGCGTCGTTGACGGGCGCGTGGTGCACCTGGATCTCCGCAACCGAGAAGGGCGGGAGCGGTTCTGGTCTGTCCCTGGACGGACCAAGTACACCGTCATCGCCGCTGCTCGCCGTGAAGAGGTGCTCCATCTCGCGAACAATGCGGAAATCATGGAGGTTCCGTCCGACAGCGACGAGGAAGCCGGCGGCTCGGAGGACAGTGGCAGCGGAAGTGAAATTGTTGACTAGTGGTTGAATTAATGTAGGATGTGAAATTGCACCTTTGTTTAGAAGAATTTGTGGTTGAATTAATGAAATGCCTCGATTTAGATCTCTGTCTCGATTAATTTGTGGAAGAATTTGTGATTTAGATCAATTTTTGCCTCGATTTAGATCTCTGTCCCGGATTGGGAACGTGACCGTGGACCAAAGACCCCTTTTCTACTAGTGTATTCTAACATTGGTGGTTTGTTTAAACGTAATCTACGTGGATTGTGCCACATGCAAATGGCACAACCACAATTTATAAAGTGGAAGCACGTGCACCCGGTTACTGGAGATTCGGGAGCTTTGCCAGATGTAGGGGATGCAGGAGCAGAGAGCCGATGAGATAGACAGGCTCAAGGTTAGGCCAGAAAGTGGTACCGATTTCCTCCTCATCAGGGCATTATCGGTGAGAACATTATTGTTTATGTTGCCACGTCGTTGTGCAACATCTGAAATAAGTTACTGCTTCGTGGAGTGTGGCAGCTTAAATAATTTATTTCTGTGCCACTTACATTCCGTCGTATTTGGAGACCTCCTGCCCCTCAGCAATCGTGGAACCGGTGCTGCGTGTTTTCAGATAGCAGTGGCACAATCACAATTTAGGATTCAACTACTAACTCGGGCGTTTTCAAACCCTAAGTCGCAGTACATTTTACTCAGAGAACGTGGGTAGATTGTTTCTCCCAGCAACGTGCCACACACAGAGCTCTAGAATTTAATAGAATTACATATATAGGTTCAAGTTCAACACATTACTATGCATCTTCATTGCTAGCAGCCTTCTTCCGCAGCCTGGGTGCCAAGCCTTCACGTCCACTAGCTTCTTCATTTCCTGCCTTCTTCTTCTTCCTTGGTGCCAATTTTCTTAGCTTCACGTACTCTGCATCGCCGGTATAATGGGCACCAGAATCGTGTCCAACATCATCTTTCCACTCATTTTTAATTTCTTCAGGCAGCAAAATGACTGACCTGGCAGTCATGTTTGTAACCTTGCGGCGCTTCCTGTCAAAGAAACAAGATTGTTACATAACTTCCCAATATCTACAATTCAGCACAAACATGTGCGAACCCCAAGAGACCTTTGCTTACCAGGAGCTAATTGGGTTCGAGCAACCACCCTGTCCAAGAATAGAAGGGCGACTCCTAGTTGCAGTGGCTTCCACATCCAGTACATCACATTTTAGCTCAAACATGGCAGCCGAAGCATACCTTTTCATCAACCCAATTAGCTGACTGTCACACGTTATAGGAACCATGATGCCCCGTTCATCCATGAAGCTGAACTTTGCAGTCTACTTCAGCCATTATTCAACATGATTACGCAGAGCAGCAACCATACCAGATATAGTGCAGATCTACGCATGCGCTTCTTCCATCGTGAAACAATGGTGTCCATACCACATTCACTTAGAGTCGTTACTGTAGAGGACTACCATAACCAGGTAAGGGGGGTCCGCACAGATCCCACTTGATAGAAAACTATGGACAAAATATGTTTGTCAGCGTTGGGCTAACAAACAATGTGAGGTTCAGTAGCCAGCTAGCAGTTATAATTAGTGCGAATAGCAAAGAGAAGGGTAGCTCACCCGCTTGTAGCCAGAACTTCTTCTTCCTTGATAGTAGGATCTGCCATCCTCCGAACTGCTCGGCTTGTCGGTGGCGGAGGCGGGCTAGAGCCTCGCAACAGCGGCTATGGCATGCGCCATTGGAGCTTGGGATCAGCGACTGGGCGCAGCAACTTGGCCCCGGAAGTCAAATGTCCGAAGGGATCGTCCTAACTGGAGGGTGGATTCCGACGCCACCGGTGCTAGGGGAAAGCTGGGAATGGATTTGTGAAATTGGTCAACGCATCCAATCCACTTAGCTGAACGATTTGCCTAAGAGGTTGCCGCATTGGCGCTCGCGTCACGGATAGATGACCGACATGAGGGTCCCGACCGTCTACTTCACGGGGCGGTTTAACAGAATGTTTGAATTTGGCAGGGGTAAGATGAGTTTGCCTCGAGATGGCCCCTCTCAGTAGTTGGTGGCCCAAATTTTCAAAACACGGTAATTTCAGGCAACTTAGGTACCGCCATGCGCTGGCCTACGAACTTTGGTACCGCAGACAAACAGGCCCTCCTCTGCGTACTGCTTGGCGATCTCCAGGAGGTCGAGGATGTTGTCGAGCGTTCGATAGACCCTCTTGATCTTAGCGACCAGGGGGTTCATACCGGCACGCGTTCTTGAAGCAGTGAATCATCGTGTCCAGGTGAATGCCGGAGGCGTTGATCCATAGTTCCTGCCACCTCTGGATCCAGTGGCAGATCGACTCGCGCTGCCCCTGGATTCATTGCTCCATGTCCTCAATGGTGGTGGCGCGGGTGTAGGACCCTCGAAGTGCCTGACGAAGGCGTCCCGCATCTCCTCCCATGAGTCGATGCTGTCGGTGGGAAGGGTGTTGATCCATTGTCGGATCGCACCCTCCATCATCAGGGGGAGGTAGCGAGCGGCTAGCAGGTCGGTGTGGCGATTCCCATCGCCATGAGGTACGTGTCCAGCCACACCGCTGGGTCGTACGTGGGGTCGTACTTTTCGATCTCCTTGGGCGCATTGAAGTTGGCGGGGGTACTTCTCGCCTCGGATCATAGGCCCGAAGCACTGGGGACCGACTCGGCTGAGCGAGCCCCTGGGTTCGGAGTAGCCATGGTTGGTGAGGGTGTGCCTCAAGTCATTGGGCTGGTGCGCCCGCCAAGCCTGGTTGTTGATGATGTGTGTTCGGGTGTTGATGGGTTGCCCGTTGGCGGCGATCGTGTTGTTCACCGGCCGCGACTCATTGGTGGAGAGCCCGGGGTTGGCGGCCCGTGGTTGATGTGCCAGGGGCTGGGGTGGTGGGCAGGTGACGGTGTTGGTGAAGGTTGGAGCGCCGCTTGAGGCTGCCCTGCTTGCCGATGAGCGGGAATACATCCGCCCCCGCGGGTCGACTCTCGCGGCTTCCTGCTCGACGGCCCTGGCGAGTAGGGACTTAGCGTACTAGATCTGCAACGCGCCCTCTCCTTCGATGCCGAGGTGGGCGACAGCAGCGTCGGCCGCGATGACATTGTCCATTGGAGTGGAGTACAGTGGGAGCCCGTTGGCGTCACGGGCCTGTGGAGAGATTATGATCCACAGCTGGTCTGGTGGGGGCGTGCAACCAATGGGTGGCGGTGGCGCCCCAGTCCCCGGTGCGCCAGGTGGTGGTCGGTTGCTGCCACCTGGTGGCACGTTCTCGCAGTATTCACACTCGGCCGCGCGTGCGAGGTCACTTTCATCGTTGAAGTTCAGGACGCGGCCCTGGACGTTGGAGTTCAGGCGGGTCCTAATGCAGCGTTGGTGGTAGAGTGATAGCTCATGCGTCGTTGCCCGCTCGAGGCGGAATTTCTCGCGCTCGGCTAGTTCCCTGCGTTGCGCCTCCTCCAACCGCAGGTGGGCTTCCTCCACCTCTGTGCCCATGGCACTTGCCGGGATCGGCGTGGAGAATGGATCTAGCGGGGAGGTCGTGCTGCCCGCCATGAAGATCGCGTTGAAGCAATTAGATCTGGCACGGAAGTCCTCAGGGGACTCCGAGCCGGAGTCAGAGTCGAAGATCCTGAGGATGGAAGGATCCTCGAAGTCCTTAGGGTTGGAGACCCACGTGATGGAGTCCTCTCGTGACGCTGCGGTGATGGATCCGTCGACCGAAGCAGGGGTCACGGAGTCGGCGTCTTCATGAAGAGCCGCGTCGTCTGTGGTAGCATTAGCCCCGACCCTGTTGCTAGCGTCCGAGTCGTACTCGGTGGCGAGGCGGCTGATGGAGTGGACCTGCTCCTCTGAGAGCAGATCACGGCGTGGCGGTGATCCGCCAATGATTGTCGTTCCCGCTGGGACAACCACATCGGTGAAGCCGACAAACAAGTTGATGGTGCCGATCGGCATCACTGCGCCGTGCGTGATCGGGCGCGACGCCGGGATGTAGATGCTAGGCAGGATCTGTAAGATCCCTCCGGTGGCGATCATGCATCCGGTGGTGATCGGCCGATCGATTGGTGTGTAGGGTCTCGCTGTAGAACTCTGCCAGACCGGCCAGGCCCCAAGGTGGGTGCCACTTTCGTGGGAATGGCCACGACAGTCGCTGCCATGGGCCGCGATTGATAGAATCGGGGGTGAGACGACTGATGGAGCGGACCTGCTCCTCCCAGAGCAGATCTTGGTGTGGCGGTGATCTGTCGATGTTCGTCGTTCCCGCTGGGTCGACCGCATCGGTGAAGCCGACGAACAGGCTGATGGTGCTGATACGTTGTAAACGTATCTATAATTTTTGATGTTCCATGCTTGTTTTATATTTACTTTCTTATGTTTTGTAAAACACTTTGGAGTATTTTTACACATTTTCTGGAACTAACCTATTAACAAGATGCCATAGTGCCAGTTGCCTGTTTTCTGCTGTTTTTGGTTTCAGAAAAGCTAGTAAGGAAATATTCTCGGAATTCGACCGGACAAAAGCCCAAGTCAATATTTCACCAGAAGGAATACAGAGTCCGTAGAGGAGATGAAGTGGCGCACCAGGGCGGCCACACCTGGTGGTGGCGCGGCCAGCCCTAGACACGCCACCAGGAGGTGTGGGCCCCCTGGTACTCCACCGACCTTGCCCCTTCGCCTATATATTTCCTCCGGGACAAAAACCCTAAGCACCCGATCAGAATTCCACGAAAGAGTCGGTAGCCGCCGCCATCTCCATCCCTAGATCGGGAGGGATCTAAAGCTCTTCCCGGCACCCTACCGGAGGGGAGAGATCACCCTAGAGGCCTTCTTCATCACCATGCCTGCCTCCTATGTGATGCATGAGTAGTTCATCCCTGGACTACGGGTCCATGTAGTAGCTAGACGGTTGGTTCTTCTCCTTTGTGCTACCATGTTTAGATCTTGTGAGCTCCGTTCATGATCAAGATCATCTATTTGTAATCCTACATGTTGTGTTTGCAGGGATTTGATGGATATTGAGATGCTATTTTAGATTGATTATTGATTCTATCATGTTTATGTTATTTGTAATCTTGCATACTTTCCGTTGTTAGTAGCTATCTTGGTTGAGTAGATGCTAGCAACTCCAAGAGGGAGTATTTATGCTCGATAGTGGGTTCATGCCTCTAGGAATCTAGGGAAGTGACAGAAATATCTAAGGTACTAGATGTGTTGTTGCTACAAATGGAGAAAATAGCAATCCTTTGTTCATAGAACAATCGTACTATTTACTTTACACACTTTGCTTAATGCAATTATCTGTTGCTTGCAACTTAATACTGGAGGGGGTTCGGATGATAACCTGAAGGTGGATTATTAGTAATAGATGCAGTTGGATTATGGTTTATGTATAATGTTGTAATGCCCAATCAAACCTCATAGGAGTCAAGATGATTAGTATATGCATGTATGCTTTCTCGGTGTCTGTCAATTTCCCCGCTGTAATTTGTTCACCCCGGTCCATTCTTTACCATCAATCTACAATATATTTACTATTTCCTATTTTCTTTCTGCAAGTGACATGGGTATACCCTACAGGTACTCGAGCTTGGTATATACGGCTTGAATACAGTGGAAGCCCATGGTGTCGCTAAGGCCCAAGGGAGGACTCGAGTGACCTACGGACTCTCGATTGCCTTAAGAACAAGAAGAAGCTAAAGATAGAAAGTTCAAAGGGGGAAACCCTAACCGGTAACTGACTCGACCTGCTACCCGAGACCTAGCCTATCTATATAAAGGCTAGGAGGGGGCGGTGAGAAGGACACACGCAACCCTAGTTTCCACAACCCTTGCTAGATTGCATCTGCGCACCATTGTAATCTTCGATTCCTTCGATAATTCCACGAGCAGACAAGCAGGAGTAGGGACCTCTACGAGGCCTGAACCTGGGTAAATCTTTGAGTCCCCTGTGTGCTTGTTTGCTAGCCGATAGATGTCTCAAGCGCTCCCTCCTTCTCCAAAACCCAAGTCCATAACAATGGGCATTGATGAGTTAAACCCTCGCCAATTGGCGCCGTCTGTGGGAATTGGGAGTGCTGATGTTGCGGCTTCTTCGGCCCCATCAACCGCGATCTACAACTCCGCAACTGTGGAGATTCGCCAGCTCTTCGGTGCGTTCAACTTCACCATCCACACGCCAGCCACTAGCTCGACCTTCGAGTCCGTGGGCGATGGAATCAGCCTAGTGATCGGGAGCTTCCGCTTCCAAGTTGGTCAGATGGGCACGCTTTGCATGACTGACCTGCCAACGGTGCCGTCAATTGCCCCAGCATAATGGTTCCCTCCATCGATCGGCACCCTCAGTGAGATCAACGCCCCGACAACAGTTGAGAACACGATCAGCGACAGCAGTCGTGACTCCGATCTGAGCGATATGGCCACTGAAGATGGGGCCTACGGCTCCAGATCTGAAAGTTGCGGGAGCAGCAGCTTCCCCAACCACTTCATGTGCGCCGTCATCAACGCAGGTGACACCTCCGCCAATCGCAACAACACAGGCAACCGTGGCAACGAAACCGACCCGCCGAACCGTGGAAACTGCGGCAACGGTGGCAATGACGGCAATCGCACTCCCGTCAACAATGGAGGGACAATCGAACCTCCAACCATAACCAATGAGCAAACCGGCGAACGCGTCGTAGTCAGGCTCAACGAGCTTGAATGGGCTCGCTGTCGCGAGGCCCTACAGGGGAACCCTGTTCCCCCGGATCCTCGCAGGAACTTCTGATGGGCTACCATTGGCTCCTGAAGGAGGAATTTAAGCACCAAGCGCAAACAATCGCGCAGCTCGAAGCGTGTAAAAAGGCGGCGGACGAGTCGAGCCTTCGTCGTGCTGGGCTTTCCTCCCACGGAGGATCCTCCTCAAAAGGCAACGAATACATCGCCAAAAAGAGGCAATCTCGGATGGCCCATCTTACCGAGCAAGAACGCATAGAAGCCGCAAAAGTCCTCGAATTCAGCTCTATGACAGTCGATACACACGGCAACGTGGTCCCCAAGACGCCACAAGCTGCGGTGACAGCAGCCACCATGTACCTCCTCAATAACCAGCCACTAGCTGGAGATCCTCGAGCCGCCATGCACCGATCTACGATCGCGGGCTTGGGACTAATCGAGGCTTCTCTCGAAAAAGAGCCAACACCTTAGCCAAAAAGGTCAAGGCGCTAGCAAAGCGCTACTCCTTGCCCTCATCTAGCGACGATAGTCACGACCTGTCTCGACGCTACCGCTCACGGCGACACGACCGCGACTCTGATGCGCGCGACGACCTCACGCAGGGCAAGATTGACAAATCAAGGGCGCGACGCGCTCGGTCGACTTACTCGGAAGAGGAAGATGTGGAGCTCTGCAGCGCCAGATCCTTCAGCAGATCCATCAGGCAAAAGTGAATGTCTAAAGGGTTTAAACTCCCATCGGAGAACCCGAAGTTTGACGGCCTACAGGACCCGAAGATCTGGCTGGAAGACCATGTCTCCTCCGTCAGGCTCCACGGCGGTAGTCGAAGCACGGCCATGCAATGCTTACAGCTATAGCTGCAAGGCGCCGCCTAAGCATGGCTCAACAACCTCCCATGCGGATCCATTCGCAGCTGGGATGAGCTGGTTTACAGCTTCGTGCGCAATTTCAAGGGCACGTACAAGCGGCCTGCATCAATCGAAGAGCTAATATGCTTCCAGCAACGATCGGGCGAATCGCTACGCTCCTACATCCAAAGATGGTCCATCATCAAGAACTCCGCAGAGAAAATCTCGGAGGATCGCGTGATTGACGCATTCTACGGCGGCGTCCGCCGCCTAGAACTTAGGGAGGAGCTGGGCCGCTCAAGGCCCAAGACCATCGACCACCTGATGGAAATCACAAATCGGTGGGCCGATGGAGAAGATTCAGTGAAGAATCGCGTTCACTCCGACGAGGAGGCGGAACTCGAGAGCAGACGCGATCGCCGAGGCAAGCGCCGCATGCGCATCTAGGATGACCGCGACGACGTCAACATGGTCGCAGATGGCTACGCTGACAGACGCGACGATAACCGCAACAACGGATACCGTAGCGGAGGATACCGCGACTCCGGGAAAACCACGCAAGTGTGGCAACGCCACAATCGCGATGAGGCACCCGCGACATCCATTGAGGACAAACTGTCCGGGCCATGTATGGTACACTTCTACATTGACAAGCATGATGGAAAGAAGAAGTCCAGCCACCTCCTCAAGGATTGCCGCGAGTTCCTCAAGCTACACGAAGGATTGGTTCGGATGAACCGCAACGCAGTCGAAAGAGGCTACGGAGCCGCTCCAGGCGCCGTGGCACATGGCGGTCCGCCACCACCACCTGGGCCACCCTCGAATGCAGCTGCGCCGGACCAGCACCACGGAGGCGAACCGTACCCACGAGCCATGGGCACCATGATGATCCAAAAGGGACGCCCCTCGAATCGGGTGCAGAAGGCCATCACTCGCCAAGTCAACCTGGCCACACACTCGCCACCATCTACTACTGAGTACCTCAGCGGAAGCGAGTCCTGCATCACCTTCGACAAACGAGATCATCCGCCTCAAGTACCCCATCTAGGCCATTGCCCCCTCGTACTCGAGGCACAAATCGAAGGCTTCGACATGAGCCGCGTCTTCATGGATGGCGGAAGCGGCATCAACCTTATATTAGCGAGTACCTTGCGAGCAATGAGGATCCCTCTAACTTTCCTGGAGGCCTCAGACACAACATTCCACGGCATCGTCCCAGGAAAAGGCATATATCCCCTGGGAAAAATCAACCTCGACGTCATCTTTGGCACGCCGAAGAACTTCCAGCGCGAGCGCATCGACTTTGAGGTCATCGACTGGCCCTCGCAATATCACTGCATCCTCGGACGTGTCGTGTTCGCTAGGTTCATGGCAGTGCCACACTACGCCTACCTGTGGATGAAAATGCCAGGTCCCAATGGCGTCATCACGATCAACGGGATCTTCGAAAGATCTGATAGTTGCGACAGGGAATTCAACAGAATTTCCCAGTCCTTCGGCATGCAGGAAGAACTCGCGAGACTAAAGGAGTTGATAGACAACAGTCTGCCTACCCTGAGCCGACCAAGTTCGCCTGATCTATCCTTCGACTCATCGGTGCACACAAAGAAAGTGTAGGTCCACCCATCGGATCCCGCCAAGACGGCCCTCATCGCCAACAACTTGAGTCCCGCATAGGAACTCGTGCTCGTCGAATTCCTCCCTGAGCACTGGGAAATATTCGCCTGGTGTCTAGCAGACATGCCAGGAGTTCCCAGGGAATTCGCCGAACACACACTCAACATCAACCCAGACGCAAGGCCAGTCAAGCAAACAATACGACGATTATCTGAGCCAAGAGCAAAGGCAGTCGGGATGGAGATCAACAGACTCCTCGACGCCAAACTCATACGCGAGATCAAGGAGAGTACTTGGCTCGCCAATACGGTGCTAGTACCAAAAAAGGACACGGATATCCTGCGGATGTGCGTGGACTTCACCTCTTTAAAGAAGCATTGTCCAAAGGATCACTTCCCACTACCGTGAAGCGACCAGATCATCAACTCCACCGCGGGATGCGAACGCCTATGCTTCCTTGACGCCTACTCAGGCTATAATCAGATTCGAATGAAGGAGGAAGATCAAGAAAAAACAGCGTTTACAACGCCCTTCGGTGTGTTCTGCTACAACACAATGCCTTTCGGGCTAAAAAACGCAAGAGCCACCTACCAGCGGTGCATGCAGGCTTGTCTCAAAGAGCAACTTGGTCGCAACATTCAAGTCTATGTCGACGACATAGTAATCAAGACCAAGGAGGAAGCCTCCCTAATCGACGATTTGCGCGAAACCTTCGCCAACCTCGACCGCTACCGGATCAAGCTCAATCTGGACAAATGTGCCTTTGGCGTACCATCTGGGCAACTACTTGGGTACCTCATCTCCGCGAGGGGAATCGAGGCAAACCTGAAGAAAATAAAAGCCATAATGGCCATGGAGAAGCCCAAAAACATAAGGGGCGTCCAGCAGCTGGCTGGGCGAATCGCGGCCCTTAGTCGATTCCTCAGTCGGATGGGAGAAAAGCCAGTGCCTCTCTTCCAACTCCTCCGAAAGCTGAAAAGTTCGAGTGGACCAATGAAGCACAAGAAGCATTCGACGACCTCAAGCGCCTGCTATCCACTTCGCCAGTACTGGTGACCCCACGAGAAAGGGACCCACTGTTGTTGTATATCTCCGCCACCAACCAGGTGGTCAGCACGGTACTTGTGGTAGAGCGAGCCGAGGAAAACAAGGTCTACAGGGTGCAACGCCCAGTCTACTACCTCAGCGAGGTCCTCACGCCAACAAAACAACGGTACCCGCACTACCAAAAGTTGGCGTACGGCGTCTTCATGACCACCCGGCGACTGCGCCATTACTTCCAGGAGCACCCAATCGTGGTGGTCAACGACGCCCCGTTGGGGCATATCCTCAATAACCCCAATGCCACGGGACGAGTCACGCTTTGGGGAATAGAATTGTCTCCATGAGACATTACATACGAAAAGCGTGACGCAATCAAGTCGCAAGTTCTTCCTGACTTCCTCGTGCACTGGATGGACAACCAGCTCCCTGACAAACTAGATATGTCCTACCTCTAGACAATGCACTTCGATGGATCCAAGCGGAAAGACGGAGCAGGTGCAGGTGTCATACTGACATCACCTCAAGGGGACAAGCTGAAGTACATCATGCGAATGCAGTTCACCACCTCCAACAACGAAGCTCAATACGAGGCCCTACTGCACGGGATGAGGGTGGCAAAAGCCTACGGCGCCAAGAGGCTCATTATATACGATGACTCCAAGTTGGTCGTCAACCAAACAATGCATGAGTGCGACGCACTGAATGACAACATGATCGCATACCGCGACCTCTACGACACACTCGAAGGAGACTTCGACGGTTGCGAGCTGCGGCACGTAGGTCGCGAAAGCAACGAAGAGGCGGACACACTCGCCAACATAGGCTCTACCCGCGCCCCCGTACCACCTGGGGTATTTCTCGAGCGCATCTGCAAACGCTCTATCAAGCCAAAGGCCGCAGAGAAGAAAACAAGCGCAGCAACGGACTCGGGGGCTACGCCGCCCAATGAGTCAACGGCACTCGATGACTTGAAGCTGGACACAGGACTCGAGGGACCAATGAGCGTCATGATGATCGAGCAATCATGGACGCAACCGTACATCACGTACCTCATCAGTAAGAGGCTACCGGATAATCCGACCGATGCACGGCACATTGCGCGGTGATCCAAGGAATTCACAGGAGTACTCCAACGATGCATCACAGGAGTACTCCAACGATGCGTCTCCATGGCCGATGGAAGAGCTGTTCTCCTCGACATCCATGAGGGGACCTGTGGGCACCACGTCGGCAGCCGCGCCGTCGTTGCCAAAGCTCTACGAGCTGGATTCTACTGGCCTACGACCATGCGTGATGCCAAGGACATCGTACAAAAAATGCAAAGCTTGCCAGCGATTCGCGGACAAGCCGCACACACCTGGCGCAGAACTCCGGCCAATTCCATTGGCCTGGCCCTTCACGCAATGGGGACTCGACATGGTTGGAAAACTCCCAAGGTCCACACGAGGAGGCTACGTCTACCTCTTGGTCGCAGTCGACAAATTCACCAAGTGGATTGAGGCCATGCCAGTGACCAACCAATCAGGACACCGCGCAGTTAAGTTCTTCGAATCCATCGTCTACCGCTTCGGAGTACCGCACATCATCATCACCGACAATGGGACAAACTTCACATCCAAGGAGTTCCAAGAATTCTGCGAGAATCTGGGGATCAACATCAGCTACGCCTCGGTAGCACATCCACAGACCAACGGTCAGGTGGAAAAAGAAAACGGGCTCGTCTGTAGTGGCATCAAGAAGCGACTCCTCCGGCCACTCAAACAAGCCACGGGTTGCTGGCCAGACGAACTGCAATCATTACTCTGGAGCCTACGCACAACTCCAAACAGTGCTACGAGCTACACACCATTCTTTATGGTGCACGGGGCCGAGGTAGTACTACCCGCCGAGGTACGGTACAAGGCGTCGCACGTGGTCGCTTACAGTGAACAAGAGTCATCCCTCGCACTGGAAGACTCCGTCGACCTCCTTGACGAGGCAAGGGAAATCGCCGCGGAAAGATCAACGATCTACCAGCAGAACCTGCACAACTACCATAGTAGGAGGCTACGCCCCAGATCCTTCGTCGAAGGCGACCTGGTCCTGCGACTGAAGCAGCAGGGGCATCTCAAGCTCGAATCCCCCTGGGAAGGACCATACGTGATTACAGAAGTAATCCCAGGTGGCGCCTATCGCCTTCAAGATTTAGAGACAGGAGTCTCATACTCCAACCCCTAGAACGTCGCACAACTGTGACGCTTCTACCCTTAGTCGTTTTTACTTTTAGATCACAAATAAGGCACTCAGCCAAGGCTACTTAGCCACACATTGTACTTCGTACTGTCCTTCGAATAAATAAAGCTAAGTGCCCCAAAACTCTGTGTTCTCCTTTATTTTTCCATAGTTTATCTACTCGGGGGATGCGCCACCCTATATGCATCTGTTCTACGAACCAAAACGCGATATCCTGAGTAGCTGGCACATCAATCGAAACCCTTGACACAACATCGACCCAGCTGCAGCGCACCTGACAGGTTGACAAGGGACTGAGATAAGAGCATGGCCAGGCTAACAAAAACGAATCGCATAGTGCAACGCACTTACATGCTAACAAGCTCTTTATACATAATCGATAGTCACTTATACACCATCTATACGAACTTTACAACACTGGTACAGTTATGTGCAGGATACAAACTAAGCCACTACTACAACAAAAGAACGTTGGTCTGCTCCTCGAAGAAATCGACGATCTCCTCCGCTGGGCGATCCACTGCCTGGTAGTACGGCACCATATTCTAGGCAGAACCTGCTGGTGGTGCAGGTGGTCCAGCCGCAATTGCTGCAACATCTACGTCAGGCCTATGCAGTCGCACCAGCGACAGAGCAGCCTTGGCACCAGCCACCAACTATTGCCTTACGCACTCGCGAACCGCAGTCAACTCTTGGAACTTGGCAAGAAGGGCCAGCAGGCTTGAGGGAGCAACATCCAGCGGAAACATCATCCGATAAATGCTCCTCAAACATGACAGCGACTTCTTCAGAAACTGCAGCACTCGCGACGCACGGTCATGCAGGGTCGCTAGCGCAATCGCACGATCATGATCCACCCAGAAGTACCCACTCTCCTGAAGTTGCTCTTGGGTCAGATCATGCATGCGAATGGCAATCCTATCCTTCTCCTACGGATTGCGCGTGCTGACAACTATTCAAAACAACAACGGAAGCATCAGGACAACACATCACTGCGAGTGCCTACAAACGAAAAGATAAGAGTAAGCAAACTAACACTTAAATTGGTCGCCAAGCTGCGTCATCTCCCCCAACAGATACTGCTCTCGGTCGGTGACTTTCTCCGCCTTTGACCTCCATACATCCACGTTACCGCGGAGCACGGGCAACTCACGCTCCAGCTACTTCACGCGGTCACGCAGTCGCGAAAGCAGCGACAGCTCATCTACCCTAGAGCATGGCGGTGCCAAAGTATCATCAAGGGGCGGCGAGTCCTGAGTTTCCCTCAAAGGATCACTTGATGTACCCTACCACAGGCCAAGATAAAAGCAAATAAGACGATCAAATCGACACAAAGACAAAAGATTCAAGTGCATTCAAGACTAGCAAAAGTATCAGCAGATACACTAGCTAGCTGGCATGTTCTTAACAAAGCACATAAACTAATTAACTATTACAAAACTACTGAGGAGCGATTGGCTTCTTCGACTTCGATGGCTTCGGGGGCTTCATCGAGTCCGTGGCAGTATCGGATGCCACTGACTTTCCGCCAGCCCCTGATGCCGTAGCCTTTGCTGCCTTCTTGGCTCACTGCAGCTCCTCAGAGTACTTCGCAACCGTGTTAATCAGCTGCAACCCATATTTGCCACAGGCAGTCGCAAAGGGAGCAAAGACTACCTGCTGGCTGTCTGTGCTAACGGGCATCGCCTTCGACACCGCGGCAGGATCAATCTCGACTCCGTGGGCCTGCACCATGGCAAGTGACATGGACGTGCGAGCCGCACGGAGGGAGTTCTTGAAGCTTGAAGGAACACCCCCGGCGAGAGACTCCACCAGCTCGTCCATGTTCTCAATTAGCTCAGCCTTGGGCATCAACTCCTCCTGGAGGGGACTGAGAACGCCCTTGGCCTTCGAAAGCGTATCTTGAACGGCGGCGCTGCGGTCCTCGACTGCTGAAAGCGCACCCGCCAAAGCGTCGTTGCGGCGGAGGGCCCGAGGATCGAAGCTCAAACCGCTAGCATCTTTACACAAACCAACACATAGATATAAACATCAAACGCCAATGGCAAACACCAAACAAGAGAACAACAATGATACCCAACCAAGGTACTTGAGAGGGCTTTGGCAATCGAGAAAAGTTGTTCTTCGAACAACTTCTCCCTGGATGCAATGCAGGCACGTAGATCCTCTTCACGCCTTTGTGCCTCGTCACGCGCCGCGATTCCCTCATCGCGACCCTTCACAGTTGCGGCGAGTGTTTTCTCCAAGGTGGCGGCATCACGCAGGAGGGCATTATGTTCAGCTACAAAACAAAAAAGGATTGACTATTAGTCGACTATATAAAAAGAGAAGAAGAAGAAATGCAGGACACTCACTTTCAACAATGCGATGACGCGTCTCCAGCATTGCATGCTGGCGGCCCATCGCAAGCACTTGCTCCACCAAGTGAGCGGTCTCCTTCACAAGGAGCTATCGCATAACAAAGTATTAGCAGAAGCCATCGACTGCAACATCAAAAAGAAGAAAATCCTACACTTACATGATCCTCCAATGACTCCGAAGTCATTTGGTGCGCAGCCATCCGGGCAACCATTCGCTCCTCCCCTTCATGAGGAGAACTGGAAGAGTTGTGTCCGGAGTGGGCCGCCAATGGAGGAGAAGGAGCACGCTCGACCTCTTTCTTGGCCCTTGAGGTCGCGACTCCTGATTCTTTCAAAAATTGGACGTCACCAGAAGATGACGACGCCTCTTGACTGCAAGAAAAAATCCACATCAAGAAAAGGCAAATCCAGAGATGAACCAACAAGGGCAAATCGGAGAAGAACAAACAAACTAGTAAACTTACCAATCAAACTTGTCAAAGTCAAAAGTGGGCTCCCCCGACTCTGACGAGGACTCCTTGGGGAATCGCATCTTCTTGCGAGGGGATGGTGCCACGGCGCTCACAGGAATGGTAGGGATCGGCGACTCCGCACCAACATCTGCACCTTTTGGAGTCGAAGGAGACGACACATCGAAATCCTTGCTGCGCGAATGCTTGCGAGTATCCGGACTACCGGACTTGGGGGGCTTCCTCCTCCACATCAGATGGGACGGTCAACTCCGTCTCGTCCTCTTCCAAGGCTTCGCGAGGGATAATCCCCTCAGGAAGAGGGGCATACAGGGTGGCACCGCCCAATCCTGCATACAGACAACAAAATTAGCACAAAGATAAGAAACAGTAGAGAAGCAATCGACAAACTAAGCTACTGCGTAGCACAACTATACCTCGGGAGGAGGGTTAGCAGCATAAAATGGAGGAACAACTGGCTCACTGGGGAGCACATCCTTGACGGTGTACTTGGTGACCAGTCGAACCCTTTTGTCCATCTCACTCGCAGACATGCCATCGGCAGACACGTGAGTGGCATCGTCAGTGCCAGTCCACTGAAACATGGGGTGGACTCTGGCCTGCAGGGGCTGGACGCGACGGCGCAGCCATGTGCGAATGAGGGCGCAACCTCCCTCCTCTTTGCCGACATGACTCTCGAGATCGCAGACGCGCTCGTACAGCACATCTGTCTCCGCAGACTCGCCAGGCATGACTACATTTTTCCAGGAGCGCCTCCTCTTGCACGGCGTCACAGGATCGAAAGGTGCGAGTACAAAGTGTTCCCCGTTAGCCTTCTCATCACGGACGTAGAACCACTTGTCCCTCCACCTTTGGACGGACGCTGTGAGCTTGATGTCGAAATAGGTGGCGGATGGGTCGACGTGAATTCCGCAACCACCTACATCTTAGACTAAGGAGCCAGACGCAGATTGGCGCTTCAACTTGAAGAGGCGCTTGAAGAGGCCGAAGTGCGGCTCGATTCCGAGCCAGCACTCGCAGAGGGTGATGAAGCAAGAGATGTGGAGGATAGAGTTCAGGGACAGCTGATGGAGCTGAAGCCCGTAAAAACAAAGGAGGCCCCTAAAGAAAGGATGTAGGGGCAACGAGAGGCCGTGAATGATGAATGCCAAAAACATCACTTGAAAACCAACAGGAGGAGAAGGAATTATCTCACCGTCGGGGACGCGCGCGTCGGCGACTGCGGCGGACAGCACTCCGTCTTGGCGAAGGAGACGAAGATCATAGGATTTGATGATGGCGGGACGCCACGCACAATTCGTGACACGGGTGCCCGTGCCCTTCTTCTTCCCGCCGGCGGCGGTGCTGGTGCCCGCAGCGGCGGAGCCGCCCTTCTTCTTCGTCGCAACAGCAGTTGCCGCTAAATCGACCGGAGCACCTCCTTTCTTCTTCCCCATTGCGTGGCGACAATGCGACCGAAGGAAGTAGCTAGGAAAAGTGCGGAGCTGGTCCAGCGCCACGGAAGAAAAAGAGCGCAGAGAAAACAGTGGAGCAGCGGCAATGGCGATGGAAGCAAAGGATGAATGAGAGCAGATGAGAAATTACCGTCGCAGCGTCACTACTTAACCCCTAGAAGATGCAATCCAACGGCTCAGAAAAACCCTACTGGACGCGTGGCAATCATCGTTCTAGACACGTGGAGGAGCGGAAACGCGAACCGTCCCCCCACTGCTACCATTACGCGCGGAAATCGAGGAGGCACGGTTAAAATAAAGATTACGCACGCCCAGTCAAATCAAAGTCAGGGAGTGGGACCCACTACTCGTCACATCTCATCAAACTCGCTCACGCGGGCAACTGATGTCATGAAATTGTCAGCACTGACGTCATCAAAGCTACACAGCAGAAGACTTCGACTACTTTAGTCCTTGCTCGAGTCTTCGACTCCACCAAGCACTCGGGGGCTACTCCCATAGGGAGCGCTGGTCGCGCACCCTACGATTTTTTCTTCTTCTTTTTGCAGGAACATGGACAATCAAGGCAAACCCAACCACTCGAAACACAGTTCGACCATGGACATGGGTTACTCCCATAGGGAGCGCCAGAAACAAATTCGACTGAAACAAGCAAACAAAAGACAACAGCAGTCGCGAACATTTTTTAGTCCCTGCCTGAGTCTTCGACTTAACCAGGTACTCGGGGGATACTCCCATAGGGAGCGCCGGTCGCACACCCTATGATTATTTGTACAAAGTACTGTGTGTTGATAACATCCACACTCAAATTTTATGGCGACACCGCCTCATAATTTTTCCTACAAAGAGACTGTGTCTCCTGGGTCACCCAAATCGTCTCCGCGATGAAAAAATTCGGATGTCGCGCTTACATCGTGAAGATAAGACCTGGATAAGGCCTGGCAACGCATCTTCTACGCACTACTAGAAATATATCCGTGCCTACAGGTACGATGAACATGCCTCAACGGACGCGTCGAGTGCTCACACCCATATAACTGGAATTCGAATCTTGTAAGACCTCTGTGGCTTGAGTCGAGTTACACTAGCACTTTTCCGGATTCGAGTCCGGGGACTCGAGTTTGAGTAGATTGTGTTGTTTTACCCTAAGGTAGTTAACTGATACCGATGCATCGGTTAAATTAGGCACGCACATCAACAATCCCTATGACACAAACAAAGCAGTCGAATCTGCGATTCCACTGGACACTCGGGGGCTACTGACATGGGTATACCCTACAGGTACTCGAGCTTGGTATATACGGCTTGAATACAGTGGAAGCCTACGGTGTCGCTAAGGCCCAAGGGAGGACTCGAGTGACCTACGGACTCTCGATTGCTTGAAGAACAAGAAGAAGCTAAAGATAGAAAGTTCAAAGGGGAAAACCCTAACCTGTAACCGACTCGACCTGCTACCAGAGACCTAGCCTATCTATATAAAGGCTTGGAGGGGGCAGCGATAAGGACACACGCAACCCTAGTTTCCACAAACCTTGCCAGATTGCATCTGCTCACCATTGTAATCTTCGATTCCTTCGATAATTCCACGAGCAGACAAGCAGGAGTAGGGACCTCTATGAGGCTTGAATCTGGGTAAATCTTTGAGTCCCCTATGTGCTTGTTTGCTAGCCGATAGATGTCTCCAGCGCTCCCTCCTTCTCCAAAACCCAAGTCCATAACAATGGGCATTGATGAGTTAAACCCTCGTCAGCAAGCAATTACTATCTTCCACACAATACGTTTAATCCTTTGTTTTCAGCAAAACCGGTGAGATGGACAACCTCACTGTAAGTTGGGGCAAAGTTATGTGGTTGTGTTGTGCAGGATTCCAAGTTGGAAGACAACACCTTGGAGTTGTTTCCTTGCTCCTACTGGTTCGATAACCTTGGTTTCATCACTGAGGGAAAATATGTTGTTGTGCTCATCATACCTTCCTCTTGGGGTTCCCAACAAGCTCATCACTTTTTGACCAATCAAGCTTATTTTCTGGCGTTGTTGCCGGGGTGTCAAGGATAGCTTTACAAGGGGAGACCTTCATAACCAATCTCTTTACTTGGTTTTTTGTTTTGCTTAGTTTATTTTTTCTTTGTTTGCTTGTTTCTTTTATCAACAACATAAAAAATTAGTAGTTCTAGTTTGCTTCTTGATATTAAAACACACACAAAAAAATAGTCTCTATCTCAAATTGCTATTATGTCTAGCATTTCTCCAATCACTATGTCACCTGAGGAAATGATTTTTACTTTCAAACAAGGAATTGAAGAGAGTTTCAAAGAAGCTTGGTCTAGAATCTCTGAATTACATGCAAAAACTGAACCTAAAATGACTCTAAGCTTGTTTCTTAGCAGTTTTTACTTTGGAACTGCTCTATGCTATAGATATGCTTTGGATGCTATAGTAGGAGGAGATTTCCTCGAATGTAATGAGGGTGAAACTTTTAATGCCATAAAGAAGTTGGTCTCAACATATAACTTGCCTAGCAAATCTGATTCCTCTTTCATAAACATATTTGCTAGATTAAACACTCTTGAAGCCAACATAGCTAGTTTAAAAGATTGCTATAACATGCTTAGAGAGCATCATGATTATGTTCCAATAAACTTTGAACCCTCAACATGGCTTCCTACAGTAAAAGTTGTTATAAATAATGAAACTTTTTATGCTCGTTGTGATATCATGTCTGAATTCTGCCTTATGCCTAAAGATCTATATGAATCTTTAAATCTTTGGGGACTTTCTGAAGGGGGGGAAGAAATATATATTGCTAGTAATGCCACAATATTACCCATTGGAATAGCTGAAGGAGTGTTTACAAAGATTCTAGGGAAAGTGGTGTGTACTGATTATCTTGTTATTGAATGTGTAGGAAAAGGACAAATTACACTTGGAAGATCCCTATTAAAACTCCTTGGAGCTATAATAGAGGTGGAGAAGGGCATCATGCATTTTGCTTCTCCACCAAACAATCATACATTCCCCAAGGATAAGAATAAAGGTAAGAGAGGTAGGAGCAAGAAATCTGGTTTTAATGCTTCTTCATTTGAGAATACTTGATTCTTTTCTTGCTTCTTATGCGTAGCTCAAAGGCGTTAAAGAAAAGCACTTATTGGGAGATAACCCAAATTTTGTTAGGAATCTTTTTGTGGAGTCTTGGAAGTTATTACCTCTATAATAACCGTTCCTTATCATTTTTGTGTGATTTTTGTGCCAAGAGTAACCTCTAATGAGAGAGAAGAAAGACTTGGGAAAGTTGCTGTCCCGAAACAGATTTTTGTGCTTCGCTGGAAAAATTCGTGAAAAATCTCTCTACGTCAGTTTGAGATGTAATTTTTTGCGCTTCTGCCTCAGGTTGTTATCCAACTTTCGTCAGTTCAACACTATTCGATTTGAGAAATAGAAGGTCTTTGAAAAAATTGGTTTTTACCTGCTGGTCTGTTTTGTCAGATTTCTGCCATTATTTACATTTGTCTCTTAAATCTCTTTCTCTTTGAGTTCTTGCCAAAATTCTTGAACTTTTTAAAGGAAGTTCTATAGTAGCTTCTGTTTTAATGAAGGTTTTATGTGTTCAGAAGAAACCAAAAGACTTATTATCTTGACTGCACTAATGTTGCTAATGAAGATTGTGTGAAGTTTTGTATGAAGGAAAATTTAAAGTGTAGGGAAGAGTAATGTGATAAGATGAAGTATGGACAAAAGATCAAGCTTGGGGATGCCACCGGTGTCACCCCAAGAAATATTCAATAAGTACAAGCGTCAAAGCTTGGGGAGGCCCAAGGCATCCCTTCTTCATCAATAAAAATCTCAGGTTTCTTCCAAGCACTTCATTTTTATTGTTTCATGCACAGTTGTGTTGTTCTTGGAGCGTCTTTGTTTTCGTTTTTAGTTTTTGTTTGCTTGGTTTGCTTAAATAAAGTTGGTTTGACGCCCGCATTCATACATTAGTTTTCAAATAAGTTGATTTGGATTGGAAAAGAGTAGGAAAGTTCATGCTTAAGTGGTATAAAAGGAGCTTGTTTTTGACTGTGACTTAGGCTTTATCATTTCATGCTTGATATTGATTTGTCTTTATTCTTAGTGATTATTGTTGTAGCATGACATGTTATAAACAATTGAGATTGCTTAATGTGCCTTGAAAGAATCATGCATTGTTTTAGCATATAAAAGCATAATATTGTGGTTTTCTCCTTTAATGCTTTATTTGGGTTGACTTGGCGCATTCTCACATGATGTTAAGACTATGCCAAGTCACCATAGCCTCTTTGATCATTTAGTTTTCGACTTGTAATATCACTTTATGCTTTAATTAATGATGTCTTGTCGCTTTGCATGATTATGGTCATTATGTCTCTCTTAGTTGGTCGCTCCTAGTCTTTTGCTAGCCTCCATACCAAGTATGAGTTCCACCCATGCATACAACTCCAAATAAAACCAAGTTATTACAAGGAGTCCACCATACATACCTATTAGCATTTGCTATTCCAAGTATATTCATGTTTTTTCTACTTTCTGAATTAAACTTGTTATGTGAAAATTAGTGATTAAAGCTATCACGAACATGATGGCACACTTTACTTTTCTTGCACTTAATAAACTTGAACCATTGTGCCCATCTATGTTGCGTATGTGCTTGCGTCTTGTAAGTTGTGAATTAGCAGAACCATGTTATCATAGGGAACGCTTTCAACATTGCACTTTATTTAGTTGATATCATGTTCTTTTGCTTATGGATCCCGGTGGTGTGAAATGAAAGGGGAGCTTGTAAGTCTCATGGAGTTCATATATGTGTTAGTGAAATGCCTGGGCGGCTGGTCTAATCAATGCCTAATCATGGTGGAAATCTGCAGCGTAACCATAGTGAGCAATCTATGAAGCATCCTCTATATGAAAAAAAGCCTATGCAAATAGGAAAGAAAAAAAGGGAGAGAAAAAAAGAGGCATATGCAAATAGGAAATAAAAGGATGCTGAGATGCTCATTGTCTACTTGCCTTGTCATTTTGATATGGGGATTCTTCTGTATCATCGGGCAAGGGGTACCCCATTGGCGGTTCTCTATGATACACATGTACTTACAATGACAAGAACTTACTTGCAACTAAACTTGAGTAGCATGAGGAATGGTGCTCGTAAATAAGGGGCATGAGATTTTCAGCTTATAACTTGTCAAGCATATTCTCATATTTGTTCACTTTAACCTTAACCACCTAAATATGCTTATGATAGGAGCAATGAGAGCTGAAAGCTAATAAGTACCATAATTTTTGGAAGCTCTTTATGATACTTGAATCCTTGCTTCCTTCTATGAAGGGCCTTACTTTTACTTTTATGTTGAGTCTCCATCTTCTATCTTTATGCACCTATTGAGAGAGCATAGTGGCCATTCTTAGTTTAATGTGCATTGTCCCAAAACTTGTTGATTGATTCATCACTTTGATATTGCTTATTCTTAAACTATTTATATCTAGTCACCCTTATGAACTTTGAAGGTGGCCTATACATTTATTTTTTGCTACACTATGAGGGACAAGCTGAATACCATTTTCATTATGTTTTCTATAAGTGAAACAAACAAACGTCTTTCAAAGCATTGTTATTCATGCATCTTTTATTTGTATTGTTTCATGTTACAACATAGTTGCTATGTCTTATTGTTAGAATATATCTTTCATTCTATGTTAAAGTACTATGATCCCACCTATCAATGTTTTACAAATACCTTGATCAAGATTATGATGGTGCATGACACTGATGGCTCTGTGTATGGCGCCCAGAAAAGTGCTGGTGCGTGGTTGATGTAGAGCTTGTTGGGAACCCCAAGAGGAAGGTATGATGAGCACAACAGCAAGTTTCCCTCAGTAATGAAACCAAGGTTTAATCGAACCAGTAGGAGCAAGGAAACACCCCAAAGGTGTTACTAGTTGAGCTTTGGCAGGGCGCACTACCGGTGCTAGTAGCAACGTGGAGACCTGCACAACACAACCACAGAACTTTGTCCCCAACTTGCGATGAGGTTGTCAATCTCACTGTGTTTTGCGGAAAACAAAGGATTAAAAGTATCGAATGGAAAGAAGTAAAAGTTTCCAGAAAGTAAACACAAAACAACAAAAGATTGTAGATTGTATGTAAAGAAAAAGGACCGGGATCTATAGTTCACTAGAGGTGGCTCTCCTTAGATAGATAACATGCTGGGTTAACAAATTACAGCGGGGCAATTGACAAACACCGAGAAAGCAATACATGCATATACTAATCATCTTGACTCCTCTGAGACTTGATTGGGCATTACAACATAATACATAGACCACCATCCAACTGCATCTATGACTAATAATCCACCTTCAGGTTATCATCTGAACCCCCTCCAGTATTAAGTTGCAAGCAACAGACTATTGCTTTACGAACTGCGTGTAAAGTAAACAATATGATTGTTCTATGAACAAAGGATTGTTGTTTTCTCCCTAGTAGGAACTGCACATCTAGTACCTTAGAGATTTCTGTCACTTCCCTAGATTACCAGAGGCATGAACCCACTATCGAGCATAAATACTAACTCTTGGAGTTGCTAGCATCTACTTGGCCAAGATAGCTACTAACAACGGAAAGCATGCAAGATCTCAAGACATGATAGAATCAATAATCAATCTGAAATAGCATCTCAGTATCCATCGGATCCCCACAAACACAACATGTATGAATTACAAAAGATGATCTTGATCATGAACGGAGCTCACAAGATCTAAACATGAAAGCACAAAGGAGGAGAACCAACCATCTAGCTACTACATGGATTTGTAGTCCAAGGATGAACTACTCACGCATCACACCGGAGGCTTGCATGGTGATGAAGAAGGCCTCTAGGGTGAATTCCCCTCTCCGGCAGGGTGCCGGGAAGAGCTTCAGATCCCTCCCAATCTAGGGATGGAGATGACCGCGGCTACAGACTCTTTCGTGGATTTTCGATCGGGTATTTAGGGTTTTCGTCCCGAGGGCATTATATAGGCGGAAGGAGAGGCCGAGGGGGTGCCTGGGCTGGCCACACCACCCCCTGGCGCGGGTCAGGCCTGGCCACGCGGCCATGTGGTGTGGCCGCCCTCTGGCCCTTCTCCGTCTCGTATTCTGGCACTTGATCCCTTCCAGAAAAATAGGCACTTTGGCTTTTGTCCCGTCCAATTCCGAGAATATTCATTTTCTGACTTTCCTGGAACCAAAAACAGCAGAAAACAGGCAGTTGGCACTGTGGCTCTTATTAATAGGTTAGTCCAAGAAATCATATGAAAACTACTCCAAAGTTGGAACAAAACACAAGAAAGTGGATAAAACCAAGCATGGAACATCAAAAATTATAGATAGATTTGCAATGTATCAACATCCCCAAGCTTAACTCCTGCTCGTCCTCGAGTAGGTAAGTGATAAAAAGAAATAATTTTTGAGGTGACATGCACCATCAAAGACTTGATCAAAGTTTTTGCAAAACTCAAAGTTGGGATCATAGTACTTCAATCATAACATGAAAGACAAAGTTCTAGCAATAAGCAAATAAACTACGATGCAACTTGAAAAGGCACAAACAAAATATTCATGAATAACAATGCCTTGCAAGACGTTTGTTTGTTTCATATAAAGAAAACATAGCATAATAGTATTCAGCTTGTCCCTCAATAGAGTAGCAAATATAAATGCATAGGACACCTTCAAAGTTCATAAGAGTGACTAGATACAATAGTTTAAAACAAGCAATAACAAGTTATGCATCAATCAACTAGTCTTGGGACAATGCACATAGAACTAAGAATTGCCACTATGCTCTCAAAGTAGGTGCATAAAGATAGAAGGCGGAGACTCCATGTGATGGTGTAAGAAAGGCCTTTTTGTAAAAGGAAGTAGGGATTCAAGTCTCATAAAGAGCTTCCAAAAATTATGGTACTTATAGCTTTCAGCTCTCATTGCCCCTATCATAAGCATCTTGAAGGTGATTAAGGTTAAAGTGACACAACTAAGAGGATATGCTTGACAAGTTATAAACCGAAATCTCATGCCCCTTACTTACGAAGACCGATCCTCATGCTACTCAACTTCAGTCACGAGTAAGCTCTTGTCATTGTAAGTATATGTGTATCATTAAGAACCGCCAACGGGGTACCCCTTCCACATGATACGGGAGCTTTCCCATAATCAAAATGACAAGGCAAGTCGACAATGAGCATCTCAGAGATCTTTTTATTTGCTATTTGCATAGGTTTTTATTGAGGATGCTTCATAGAGTGATCATTATGGTGATGCTGCAAGTTTTCACCATGATTAGGCATGGCTTAGGCTAGCGGCCCACGTGTTTCTCTAACACACATACAAACTCCATGATCTTACAAGTTCCACTTTTACTTCACACCGCCGGGATCCGTAAGCAAAAGAACATGACATCAACGGGGTACAAAGTACAAGTGCAATGTTGAAAGCATTCCCCATGAAACATGGTTCTGCTAATTTCAACTTATAAAGCGCAAGCATATACACAACAAAGAAGGACCCAATGGTTCAAGTTTATTAGAGGCAAAAAGTAAAGTGTGCCATCAAGTTCGTGAGAGCTTTAATCACTAGTTTTCTCATAACAAGTGGAAGGTAAACAAAAGCATGAATATACTTGGAATAGCATAAGCTAGTAGGTAGGTATGGTGGACTCTTTGGAATAACTTGGTTTAGGGAGTTGGATGCATGAGTGGAACTCATACTTTGTTGTGGAGGCTAGCAAAAGACTGGGAGCGACAAACTAAGAGAGCAATAATGGCCATAATCATGCAGAGCGACAAAACATCATTGATAAAAGCATAAAGTGATACTACAAGTTGAAAACTAAAGGACCATAAAGGCTTATGGTGACTTGAGATAGTCATAACATGGTGTGAGCATGCGCCAAGTCAACCCAAATAAAGCATCAAAGGAGAATACCACTATACAATGCTTTAATATGCTAAAACAACGCATGATTCATCCAAGGAACATTAAGAAACCTCAATTGTTTATAACAAGTCATGCTACAGAAAAGAATACAAAGCCTAAAGCCAAAACAATATCAAGCATGGCATGACAAAGCATATGCCACAATCAAAAACAAGCTCTCTTTACGACTTAAGCATGAACTTTCCTACTCTTTTCCAATCCAAACCAAACTATTTGAAAACCAATGCATGAAAGAGGGGTTCCAACCAATTTATTCAGAAAACTAAGCAAACCAAGCAAACTAAAAACCAAAACAAAAACGAAAAAGAAGACGCTCCAAGAAAAACACAATTATGCATGAAACAATAAAAATGAAGCGTTTGGAAGAAACCTGGGATTTTTATTGATGAAGAAGGGGATGCCTTGGGCATCCCCAAGATTTGACGCTTTTACTTCTTGGATATTTCTTGGAGTGACACGCGTGGCATCCCCAAGCTTGAGCTTTAGTCCATCCTTCATCTCATTACTCATTCCTTCCATACACCTGAAAATTTTCCTTTATACAAAACTTCACACAATCTCATTAGCAATATTAGTGCACTTAAGATAAATAAGTCTCAAGGTTCAGTTCTAACACCAAATAAACTTCCATTAGAACTCTAGCTACTGTAGCACTTTCCTCAAAAAGCTCAATTCCCCAAAGGAACTCAAGAAGGAACTAACAAGAAGCAAATGCAGAAAAATGGCAGAAATCTATCAAAACAGACCAGCAGGTAAAGACGAATTTTTTCGAAGACCTTCTGTTGCTCAAATCAAAAAGTGTTGAACTAACTAAAGTTGTATAGCAACCTGGGTCAGAATCAAAAAAAATTACAGCTCAATCCGACATACAGAGCTCTCTTGGGAATTTTTACGGTGAAGCACAGAAATCTGTTTCGGGACAGCAACTTTCCCAATCATTACTTCACTCTCATTAGAGGTTACTCTTTGCACAAAAAGCAAATAAAAATGATAAGGAGAGGTTATTACAGAGGTAATAACTTCCAAGACTGAACTAAAACTCTTGGGTTATCTCCCAACAAGTACTTTTATTTAACGCCTTTAAGTTAGGCATAAGAAGCAAAGAAAGAATCAAGTGTTCTCAAATGAAGAAGCATGAAGACCAAATTTTGTTTTCATAGGAGAAGCAAAAGAAATCTTTTATCTCTTTTTGGGGAAGTTTTCTATACCTTTCTTAAGTGGGAGTTGATATTTAATGGTGCCTTCTTTCATATCAATGATGGCATCAACAGTTCTAAGAAAAGGTCTTCCCAAAGTAATAGGACAAGAAGCATTGTATTCAACATCCAAAACATAGAAATCAACGGGGACATAGGAATCGTTAACCATAATAAGAACATCATTGGGACTCCCCATGAGTTTCTTTTTAGCATTATCATCAAGTGGGACATTCAAATAACAATCTTCAAGAGGAGGCAAATCAAGCAATTCATAAATCCTTCTAGGCATAATAGAAACACTAATATCACGATCACACAAAGCTTTGAAATCGAAGTCATTCACTTTCATATTAATGATGGGTTCACAACCATCTTCTTGTTTTATAGGAATAGAAGCTTTATGTTTCATCTTTTCTTCATTAATCTTTATGAGAGCATCAGTAATGTGTTTTGTAAAAGCCATGTTCATAGCACTAGCATTACGACTTTTAGCAAGCTTTTGTAGGAACTTAATAACTTCAGAGATGTTGCAACCATCAAGATCAAAATCAACTTTATCATCTAAAGTAGTAGAACTATTAGTAGCCTCAACACTAGTGGTAGTGATAGTAGAAACACTAATGTTTCTAGCAATTTCATCTTCTCTTTCCCACTTAGCATGTAATTCAGCTAATAGTCTAACATTTTCATCAATTCTTACTTGTATAGCATTAGTAGCTACAAAGGGATTGTCATTAGTTTCAGGTTTAGCAGCCATTTTATTAATCAATGAAGATTGAGCTTCAGATAGAGAGGATATATTCCTTTCAACATTAGAGAGTTTCAATTGTAAACTAGGAATTTCCCTATTTAGACTCTCAAGTTGATGGCTAATGTTCTTCAAAATGATAGATTGTTCCTCCATAGTTTTAGTAAATAACTTATTTTGCTCGTATTGCATTTGCATGAAGTTTTTTGTGGCTCTTTCAACTTCTAAGATTCTTCCTTCACTAGTCAATTCAGATTTACCATTGTTGGGAGGGTATGGCTTATAATTGTTGTTACCAAAATTGTTCCTATAAGCATTATTACCATAAGCATTGTTGCCAAAGTTGTTATTTCTTATGAAGTTCACATCAACTTGCTCTTCTTGAGCAACCAAAGAGGCTAAAGGAACATTATTTGGATCAATATGGGATTTCCCATTAACAAGCATAGACATAATAATATCAATCTTATCACTCAAGAAGGAAGTTTTCTCAACAGAATTTACCTTCTTACCTTGTGGAGCTCTCTCAGTATGCCATTCAGAATAATTAACCATCATATTGTCCAATAGTTTTGTTGCAGCACCCAAAGTGATGGTCATAAAGGTACCTCCAGCAGCTGAATCCAATAGGTTCCTTGAAGAATAGTTCAATTCTGCATAAAAAGTTTGGATGATCATCCAAGCAGTCAGTCCATGAGTGGGACAATTCTTTACCAAAGATTTCATTCTTTCCCAAGCTTGAGCAACATGCTCATTATCAAGTTGTTTAAACTTCATTATTTCACTTCTCATGGATATAATCTTAGTAGGAGGATAGTATTTTCCAATAAAGGCATCTTTGCACTTAGTCCAAGAAGCAATACTATTCCTAGTTAAGGAATTCAACCACTCTTTAGCTTTTCCTCTCAAAGAGAAAGGAAATAATTTCAGTTTAATAATATCACCATCTATATCCCTATTCTTTTGCATCTCACAAAGTTCAACAAAGTTATTTAGATGGGAAGCAGCATCTTCATTACCAATACCAGAAAATTGTTCTCTCATAACAAGATTGAGCAAAGCAGGTTTTATCTCAAAGAAAGTATTTTCAGCCACAGGTGGAGCAATAGGTGTGCTCATAAAATCATTGTTGTTGGTGCTAGTGAAGTCACGCAACTTAGTGTTTTCAAGAGTAGTCATTTTTTTGGGTTTTCAAATAAGAAAGCAAGCAAGTAAAACTAATTTATGATACTTGAATCCTTGCTTCCTTCTTTGAAGGGCCTTACTTTTACTTTTATGTTGAGTCTCCATCTTCTATCTATATGCACCTATTGAGAGAGTATAGTGGCCATTCTTAGTTTAATGTGCATTGTCCCAAAACTTGTTGATTGATTCATAACTTTGATATTGCTTGTTCTTAAACTATTTATATCTAGTCACCCTTATGAACTTTGAAGGTGGCCTATACAGTTATTTTTTGCTACACTATGAGGGCAAGCTGAATACCATTTTCATTATGTTTTCTATAAGTGAAACAAACAAACGTCTTTCAAAGCATTGTTATTCATGCATCTTTTATTTGTATTGTTTCATGTTACAACATAGTTGCTATATCTTATTGTTAGAACTATATCTTTCATTCTATGTTGAAGTACTATGATCCCAGCTATCAATGTTTTACAAATACCTTGATCAAGATTATGATGGTGCATGAGACTGATGGCTCCGTGTATGGCGCCCAGAAAAGTGCTGGTGCGTGGTTGATGTAGAGCTCGTTGGGAACCCCAAGAGGAAGGTATGCTGAGCATAGCAGCAAGTTTCCCTCAGTAATGAAACCAAGGTTTAATCGAACCAGTAGGAGCAAGGAAACACCCCAAAGGTGTTACTAGCTGAGTTTTGGTAGGGCGCAGTACCGGTGCTAGTAGCAACGTGGAGACATGCACAACACAACCACAGAACTTTGTCCCCAACTTGCAATGAGGTTGTCAATCTCACCGTGTTTTTCGGAAAACAAAGGATTAAACGTATCAATTGGAAAGAAGTAAAAGTTTGCAGAAAGTAAACACAAAACAGTAAAATATTGCAGATTGTATGTAAAGAAAAAGGATCGGGATCCATAGTTCACTAGAGGTGGCTCTCCTTAGATAGATAACATGCTGGGTTAACAAATTATAGCGGGGCAATTGACAAACACCGAGAAAGCAATACATGCATATACTAATCATCTTGACTCCTCTGAGACTTGATTGGGCATTACAACATAATACATAGACCGCCATCCAACTGCATCTATGACTAATAATCCACCTTCAGGTTATCATCCGAACCCCCTCCAGTATTAAGTTGCAAGCAACAGATTATTGCTTTACGAACTGTGTGTAAAGTAAACAATATGATTGTTCTATGAACAAAGGATTGTTGTTTTCTCCCTAGTAGCAACAGCACATCTAGTACCTTAGAGATTTCTGTCACTTCCCTAGATTACCAGAGGCATGAACCCACTATCTAGCATAAATACTAACTCTTGGAGTTGCTAGCATCTACTTGGCCAAGATAGCTACTAACAACGGAAAGCATGCAAGATCTCAAATAACAAAGACATGATAGAATCAATAATCAATCTGAAATAGCATCTCAATATCCATCGGATCCCCGCAAACACAACATGTATGAATTACAAAAGATGATCTTGATCATGAACGGAGCTCACAAGATCTAAACATGAAAGCACAAAGGAGGAGAAACCAGCCATCTAGCTACTACATGGATCCGTAGTCCAAGGATGAACTACTCATGCATCACACCGGAGGCTTGCATGGTGATGAAGAAGGCCTCCAGGGTGAATTCCCCTCTCCGGCAGGGTGCCGGGAAGAGCTTCAGATCCCTCCCGATCTAGGGATGGAGATGACGGCGGCTATAGACTCTTTCGTGGATTTTTGATCGGGTACTTAGGGTTTTCGTCCCGAGGGCATCTTATAGTCGGAAGGGGGGCGAGGGGGTGCCTGGGCTGGCCACACCACCCCCTAGCGCGGGCCAGGCCTGGCCACATGGCCAGGTGGTGTGGCCGCCCTCTTGCCCCTCTCCGTCTCGTATTCTGGCACTTGATCACTTCCGGAAAAATAGGCACTTTGGCTTTTATCCCGTCCAATTCCGAGAATATTCATTTTCTGACTTTCCTGGAACCAAAAACAGCAGAAAACAGGCAGCTGGCACTGCGGCTCTTGTTAGTAGGTTAGTCCAAGAAATCATATGAAAAGTACTCCTAAGTTGGAACAAAACACAAGAAAGTGGATAAAACCAAGCATGGACATCAAAAATTATAGATACATTTGCAATGTATCAGACACCTCAAAAATTATTCTTTTTTATCACTTACCTACTCGAGGACGACCAGGAGTTAAGCTTGGGGATGTTGATACGTTGTAAATGTATCTATAATTTTTGATGTTCTATGCTTGTTTTATATTTACTTTCTTATGTTTTATCCACACTTCGGAGTATTTTTACACATTTTCCGGAACTAACCTATTAACAAGATGCTACAGTGCCAGTTGCCTGTTTTTTGCTGTGTTTGGTTTCAGAAAAGCTAGTAAGGAAATATTCTCGGAATTGGACCAGACAAAATCCCAAGTTAATATTTCACCAGAAGCAATACGAAGTCCGGAGCAGAGACGAAGTGGTGCACCAGGGCGACCACACTTGGTGGCGGCGCGGCCAGCCCTAGCCGCGCCACCAGGGTGTGTGCACCCCCTGGTACTCCACCGACCTTGCCTCTTCGCCTATATATTTCCTCCAGGACGAAAATCCTAAGTACCCGATCAAAATTCCACGGAAGAGTCTGTAGCCGCCGCCATCTCCATCCCTAGATCGGGAGGGATCTGAAGCTCTTATCGGCACCCTGCTGGAGGGGAGAGATCACCCTGGAGGCCTTCTTCATCACCATGCCTTGCTCCGATGTGATGCGTGAGTAGTTCATCCCTGGACTACGGGTCCATGTAGTAGCTAAGTGGTTGGTTCTTCTCCTTTGTGCTACCATGGTTAGATCTTGTGAGCTCCGTTCATGATCAAGATCATCTATTTGTAATCCTACATGTTGTGTTTGTGGGGATCCGATGGATAATGAGATGCTATTTCAGATTGATTATTGATTCTATCATGTCTATGTTATTTGTGATCTTGCATGCTTTCCATTGTTAGTAACTATCTTGGCCGAGTATATGCTAGCAACTCCAAGAGGGAGTATTTATGCTCGATAGTGGGTTCATGCCTCTAGGAATCTGGGGAAGTGACAGAAATATCTAAGGTACTAGATGTGTTGTTGATACTAGGGAGAAAACAACAATCCTTTGTTCATAGAACAATCGTATTGTTTACTTTACACACTTTGCTTAATGCAATTATCTGTTGCTTGCAACTTAATACTAGAGGGGGTTCGGATGATAACCTGAAGGTGGATTATTAGTAATAGATGCAGTTGGATTACGGTCTATGTATAATGTTGTAATGCCCAATCAAATCTCATAGGAGTCAAGATGATTAGTATATGCATGTATGCTTTCTCGGTTTCTGTCAATTGCCCTGTTGTAATTTGTTCACCCAACATGTCAACTATCTTAAGGGGAATCACCTCTAGTGAACTATGGACCTCGGTCCATTCTTTACCATCAATCTACAATCTATTTACTGATTTCTGTTTACTTTCTCCAAGCAATTACTATCTTCCACACAATATGTTTAATCCTTTGTTTTTCAGCAAAACCGGTGAGATTGACAACCTCACTGTAAGTTGGGGCAAAGTTCTGTGGTTGTGTTGTGCAGGATTCCAAGTTGGAAGACAACACCTTGCAGTTGTTTCCTTGCTCCTACTGGTTCGATAACTCTGGTTTCATCACTGAGGGAAAATTTGCTGCTATGCTCATCATACCTTCGTCATGTGGTTCCCAACGAGCTCATCACTTTTTGAGCCATTAGGTGCCGATCGGCATCACAGCGCCGTGCTTGATCAGGCGCGACGCCGGGATGTAGATGCTGGGCAGCATCTGTAAGATCCTGCCGGTGGCGATCGGCCAATCGATTGGTGTGTAGGGTCTCGCCGCAGAACTCAGGCCAGACCGGCCAGGCCCCAAGGTGGGCGCCACTATCGTGGGAATGGCCACGCCAGTCGCTGCCATGGGCAGCGATTGATAGAATCGGGGGCGAGAGCTGCCAGCCATCTACGGTGCGAGATGGGGGCGGTTGCACATGGATTTATCCAGGTTCGGCCCCCGGAGGGTAAATACCTACTCCTGCTACATTAGATTGATGGAGAGCGAGTTACAAGGATTACGAGCTCGGCGTCTAAGCAGCAAGTCGCTCAAAGGGGTGTATGATGGAACGTAATTGCTCAAGCTACCCTAGGGAGGCTTATATAGAGGGTACCTCGCTAGGGTTTATATACAACAGAACTAGTTATGGATTCGGAGGCTTTTGGTCTAATCCGACTAGGCTTCAGTTATGCTCCTGGGCCTTCAGTCTCCAGTCACCAGGCCTTCTTCTCCGTCGTGTTCCAGTCGCCATCTTGCAAGCCCACTCACAAGGTCTTCGGCCCACCCAGAACGGTCTGTTGGGCATACCCCATTTGGCATATCCCCATCAGGGTAAACAAGTTGTCTCTCGACCAGTCAGTGCTCCTGCTCCTCCACCATCGTGGTGACTCTCATATCCACGGGCCTATTCTGAATGGCCCTAGATGTGAGGTACCAGTTTTGCTCGAATTCCACATGATTATATGGCCTCAGAGCTACTAATATACCATCTTACTTTAGCCAAGAAGAGTCCATATTTAGTCATCAGGTTTTAGTGGAAGACCAGAGTAGTACACTTGAGGATCTTACTAATCCTTAGTGGAGGTGTGAGATTGGTGAGAAGATAGCTCAAGGGGCGAGTACCTCTCATAACCTAGTTAGGTAGGCAGCTAACCGAAATGGTAGGCTATGCTCACTTGAACCAATAATGTTTGATACATTCCCACATTCAGATGCATACAGGTGCATACAAGAATGTTTGATAACATCTAAGAAAAAAGAATGTTTGATAATCTAGTTGCATACAAGAATGTAAGAGTGTACTGTTATTACTAGAAGCTTGATCTGATGGCATGGTTTGGATGGCACTCTCTACCAGATGGTCTGAATGACAAAGGGCATGCTTGATCTTGTGGGAGCAGAACCCGAATATTTTCCTTTTCTTGATTTTAAGGTGCTTCGTGCTAAATTTATGTACCTTGATGTAATTTCCCCACCTAGGTCCTTGATGTAAAATGTACTCCCACCGTCCATGTCAAATTCGAACCTAAAAGTAAGTGGTCAAATTTAAGTGAATTTAGGGTTAATTATTAATGAGTATGGACATTCTTGAATTTCCAACCGAACGACCAAGGGCATGGCCATATCTACATCATACTTTATGCTGATGATGATCCCATGTCCAAGAATTTGCATCCCGCCAAATTTGGCCATATATTTTGAAAACAAACTAAATAAAGTAGTATGAAGAGTATGGCTTGATCAGCTGCTCTCTCGAGAAGGAGACGGACCCGACTATTTCCCTTGCTTAATTTTAGGGTGCTTCGTGTTAATGTAAGGACATCATTGTAATTTTCTCCCTTTTTAGGGCCTTGATGTAAATTATACTCCCACCTTCTGTGATGTTCCCATATTTGGGAGTAAATGGGTGAATCATGGCATGGTAACAATTTTTCCACTCGGAGTTTCCAACCATTAGGAAAAGAAAAATCAATTTTCCAAGTAACAGGAGTGTATTTTCTGTAAAGCAAGTAGGAAGAATATGTATTTTCTATAGAAAAACAAAAAGAAAAATAGAAACTATGAGAATAGAGGAGGCATCTCGAGAGAGTAGCGAAGAGGAGGAGTTGAAGGCGGTTCGATATCAGAGCAAAGTTGTGATGGCTTCCTGACATGAGGTACAGGGTATAGTCACCTAGTAGTACTAGTAGTATGGAACTAGTAGTAAATTTTAGGACCTTTACTATATATACACGCAAAAAAATTATGTTTTCTCTCTCCTTCACTGCCTCATCACCATCCCCACACCCCGGCTAGCTGATCTCTCCCTCGTTCAAAACGTGCCGCTGCGCACGTGTGTCGACCTACCTTGTCGGTGGCTTTGTGTCAGTATCAAGCGTGTTGTGTTGGTGTGCAGAAGAAGGAACCATTTTGGGGCTTGGCGGCAAAAGGTACAGTACTCATACTATTATTAGATTCGAAGTTCAAACTTTCCTGGTTTCAAAATTTTCACTTCCTTCCCAAACATCCGGAGGGAAGGTTATTCAAAATATAGTGGTGCACAAGGGATTGTTTATACTATATGCAGTACATCCCATCGCATTCGATGCACTCCATTATGATCTGGCTAGCTTTACCACTACTCCGTAGTACTCCATTCTCGTTCCATTTCACACCCTGCATAGAGGAAGCCACCAAGCACACCCGCAACACGCTGGTTCGAAAGTACAGTAGGAGTAGTATGAAGGGTATGGCTCAGCCGCTCGCTCGAGAAGGACCCGAACTCGACTGATTTTCATTTCTTCATTTTAGGGCCCTTTGTGCTAAATGTATGGACCTCTATGTAATTTTCTATTTTTTGAGGTCTTCGATGTAAATTGTACTCCCACCGACCTTCTCAAATTTTAAATAAAAGTAAGCGTGATAGATTGCTCTTAAAATTTTCAAAAAATCTTTTGAAGCTAAGCAGGAATTTGGTACATCGAAAACCACTGAAAGTTCTCAAAACTTCATGTTCTTGCTATGCATCCGCATCCCGACAAAGTTGACATGGTTTTGATAACATTTCGAATAAAGAATAAAAAGTATAATATTTTTTTGTGGCATCATTTTACGTGTATCCAGAAACACGCATTATAAAAAGTATAATACAAACATTATTAATTTTTCTTTTGTGTCGATAATACTTTATGTTGATGATCCCATATCCAAGAATTTTCATGCCGCCAAATTTGGCCATATTTTGAAACAAACAAAGAGGAAGTAGTATGAAGAGTATGGCTTGATCAGCTTCTCTCTCGAGAAGGAGCCAAACCTGACCGCTCTCCTTGCTTAATTTTAGGGTGCTTCATGCTAAATGTATGGACATCGATGTAATTTTACCTTTTTAGGTCCTTGATGTAAAATATACTCACACCACCCATGTAAAACTCGAACCTAAAAGAAGTGGTCAAATTTAGACGTATTTAATGTTATTAGTTGTCAATGAGTATGAACATTCTTCCACTTCAAGATGAATGACCAAGGTCATGGCCATATCTACATCATACTTTATGTTGATGATTCATGATCCAATATCCAAGAATTTTCATGACGCCAAATATGGCCATATTTTGAAAACAAACAAAGAGTAAGTACTATGAAGAGTATGACTCGATCAACTTGTCTCTCGAGAAGGAGCCAAACCTGACTGTTTTCCTTCCTTAATTTTAGGGTGCTTCGTGTTAAATGTATGGATGTCGATGTAATTTAACCTTTTTTAGGTCCTTGATGTAAAATGTACTCCCACCATCCGTGTTAAATTAGAACCTAAAAGCAAGTGGTAACATTTAAACGTATTTAAGATTATTAGTTGTCGATGAGTATGAACATTCTTAAATTTCAAGCCGAATGACCAAGGTCATGGCCATATTCTACATCATACTTTATGCTGATGATGATTCCATATCCAAGAATTTGCATGCCGCCAAATTTGGCCATATATTTTGAAAACAAATGAAGAGGAAGTAGTATGAAGATTGTGGCTCGATCAGCTGCTCTCTCGAGAAGCAGCCGAACCCGGCTATTTTCCTTGCTTAATTTTAGGGTACTTCATGCTAAATGTAAGGACCTCAATGGAATTTCCCCTTTTTAGGTCCTTGATGTAAATTTTACTCCCACCGTCCATGTAAAATTTGAACCTAAAAGCAAGTGTTAAAATTTAAACGTATTTAAGCTTAGTTGTGAATGAGTATGAACATTCTTGGATTTCAAGCCGAACGACCAAGGTCATGGACATACCTACATCATACCTTATGATGATGATTTATGATCCCATATCCAAGAATTTCCATGGCGCCAAATTTGGCCATATTTTGAAAACAAATGAAGAAGAAGTAGTATGAAGAGTATGGCTCGGTCAGGTTCTCTCTTGAGAAGGAGGCAAACCCGACTATTTTCCTTTGCTTAATTTTAAGGTGCTTTGTGCTAAATTTATGTACCTCGATGTAATTTTGCGCTTTTACGTCCTTGATGTAAAATTTACTCCCACCGTCCGTGTAAAATTCGAACGTAAAAGTAAGTGCTAAAATTTAAGTGAATTTAGGGTTAGTTGTCAATGAGTATGAACATTCTTGGATTTCAAGCCAAACGACCAAGGTCATGGCCATATCTACATCATACTTTATGTTGATGACGATCCCATGTCCAAGAATTTGCATGCTGAGAAATTTGGCCATATATTTTGAAAACAAACAAAGAGAAAGCGGTATGAAGAGTATGGCTCGATCAACTGCTCTCTCGAGAAGGAGCCAGACCCGACTATTTCCCTTGCTTAATTTTAGGGTGCTTCGTGCTAAATGTAAGGACCTCGATGTAAATTTCTCCCTTTTTAGGTTCTTTATGTAAATTGTACTCCCACTGTCCTTGATGCTCCCATATTTGGGAGTAAATGGGTGAATCGTGGCATGGTAACAATGTTTCCACTCGAAGTTTCCAACCATTAGGAAAAGAAGAAAAATCAATTTTCCAAGTGACGGGAGTGTATTTTCTATAAAGCAAGTAGGAAGAATATGTATTTTCTGTCGCAAAAAAACAAAGAGAAAGAAGATAAACTATGAGCACAGAGGAGGCATCTCGAGAGAGCAACGAAGACAAGAAGTTGAAGGCGGTGCGAATTCAGAGCAAAGCTGTGATGGCTTCCTGAAACGAGGTACATGGTACAGTCACCTAGTAGTACTAGTAGTACGAAACTAGTAGTAAATTTCAGGACCGTTACTATATATGAACACAAAACAAATTATATTTTCTCTCTCCTTCACTGCCTCATCACCATCACCACACTCAGGCTAGCTGATCTCGTCCTCGTCCAAAACGTGGTGCTGCGCACGTGTGTCGACCTGCCTTGTCGGCACCTCCGTGTCAGTATTACGTGTGATGCGTTGGTGTGCATAAGAAGGAACCAGTTTGGGGCTTGGAAGAAAAAGGTATAGTACTCATACTATTATTAAAGTCGGAGTTCAAACTTTCCCAATTTCAAAATTTTCACTTCCTTCCCAAACATCCGGAGGGAAGGTTATACAAAAGATAGTGGTGCATAAGGGATTGTTTATACTATATGCAATACATCCCATCACATTCAATGCACTCGATTATGATCTGGCCAGCTTTACCACTACTCCGTAGTACTCCATTCTCGTTCCATTTCGCACCCTGCGAAGAGGAAGCCACCAAGCACACCCGCAACACGCTGGTTCGAAAGTACAGTAGGAGTAGTATGAAGGGTATGGCTCAGCCGCTTGCTCGAGAAGGACCCGGACCCGACTGATTTTCATTTCTTCATTTTAGGGCCCTTTGTGCTAAATGTATGGACCTCTATGTAATTTTCTATTTTTTGAGGTCTTCGATGTAAACTGTACTCCCACCGACCTTCTCAAATTTTAACTAAAAGTAAGCGCTATAGATTGCTCTTAAAATTTTCAAAAAATCTTTTGAAGCTAAGCAGGAATTTGGTACATCGAAAACCACTAAAAGTTCTCAAAAAGTCATGTTCTTGCTATGCATCCGCATCCCGAGAAAGTTGACATGGTTTTGATAATATTTCAAATAAAGAATAACAAGTATAATATTTTTGTGACATCATGTTATGTGTATCTGGAAACACGCATTATAAAAAGTATAATACAAACATTATTAATTATTCTTTGGTTTCGATAATACTTTATGTTGATGATCCCAAATCCAAGAATTTGCATGCCGCCAAATTTGGCCATATTTTGAAAACAAACAAAGAGGAAGTAGTCTAAATAGTATGGCTCGATCAGCTTCTCTCTCGATAAGGAGCCAAACTTGACTGTTCTCCTTGCTTAATTTTAGGGTGCTTCATGCTAAATGTATGGACGTCGATGTAATTTTACATTTTTTAGGTCCTTGATGAAAAATGTACTTCCACAGCCCGTGTAAAAAGTAGAACCTAAAAGCAAGTGGTCAAATTGAAACGTATTTAAGATTATTAATTGTCAATGAGTATGAACATTCTTGCATTTCAAGACGAACGACCAGGGTCATAGCCATATCTACATCATACTTTATGTTGATGATTCATGATCCCATATCCAAGAATTTTCTTGCCGCCAAATTTTTCCATATTTTGAAAACAAACAAAGAGAAAGTAGTATGAAGAATTGGCTCGATCAGCTTATCTCTCGAGAAGGAGCCAAACCTGACTGTTTTCCTTGCTTAATTTTAGGGAGCTTTGTGCTAATTGTATGGATGTCGATGTAATTTAACCTTCTTTAGGTCCTTGATGTAAAATGTGCTCCCATCGTCCATGTTAAATTCGAAACTAAAAGCAAGTGGTAACATTTAAACGTATTTAAGATTATATTTGTCGATGAGTATGAACATTCTTGCATTTCAAGCCGAATGACCAAGGTCATGGCCATATCTACATCATAATTTATGCTGATGATGATCACATATCCAAGAATTTCATACCACCAAAATTGGCCATATTTTGAAAACAAACGAAGAGGAAGTACTATGAAGTGTATGGCTCGATTAGCTACCCTCTCGAGAAAGAGCCGAACCCGATTGTTTTCTTTGCTTAATTTTAGGGCACTTCATGCTAAATGTATGGATATCAATGTAATTTCCCCTTTTAGGTCCTTTATGTAACATGTACTCCCACTGTCCGTGTAAAATTTGACCCTAAAAGTTAGTGGTAAAATTTAAATGAATTTAAGGTTAGTTGTGAATGAGTATGAACAATCTTGGATTTCAAGCCGAACGACCAAGGTCATGGCCATATCCTCATCATACTTTATGCCGATGATTCATGGTCCCATATCCAATAATTTGCATGTTGCCAAATTTGGCATATTTTGAAAATAAACAAAGGGGAACTAGTCTGAAGAGTATTGCTCGATCAGCTTCTCTCTCGAGAAGGAGCCAAACCTGACTGTTTTCCCTGCTTAATTTTAGGGTGGTTCGTGCTAAATGTATGGACCTCGATGTAATTTTCCCCCTTTTTAGGTCCTTGTTGTAAAATGTACTCCCATCGTCCGTGTAAAATTCGAACCTAAAAGTAAGTGGTAAAATTTAAAAGAATTTAAGGTTAGTTGTGAATGAGTATGGATATTCTTGGATTTCAAGATGAACGACCAAGGTCATGGCCATATCTACATCATACTTTATACTGATGATTCATGGTCGCATATCCAAGAATTTGCATGCCGCCAAATTTTGCCATATTTTGAAAAGAAATGAAGACAAAGTAGTATGAAGAGTATGGCTCGATCAGCTTCTCTCTCGAGAAGGAGCCAAACCTGACTATTTTGCTTCCTTAATTTAGGGGTGCTTCGTGCTAAATGTATGGACATCAATGTAATTTTACCTTTTATTAGGTCCTTGATGTAAAATGTACTCCCACCGTCGGTGTTAATTTCGAACTTAAAAGCAAGTGGTAAAATTTGAAGGTATTTAAGATTATTAGTTGTCAATGACTATGAACATTCTTCCATTTCAAGCCGAACGACCAAGGTCATGGCCATATCTACATCATACTTTATGTTGATGATGATCACATATCCAAGAATTTCATACCACCAAAATTGGCCATATTTTGAAAACAAACGAAGAGGAAGTACTATGAAGTGTATGGTTCGATTAGCTACTCTCTCGAGAAGGAGCCGAACCTGATTTTTTTATTTGCTTAATTTTAGGGTATTTCATGCTAAATGTATGGACCTCGATGTAATTTTCCCCTTTTTAGGTCCTTGATGTAAAATGTACTCCCATCGTTCGTGTAAAATTCGAACCTAAAAGTTAGTGGTAAAATTTAAATGAATTTAAGGTTAGTTGTGAATGAGTATGAACATTCTTGGATTTCAAGCCGAACAACTAGGGTCATGGCCATATCTACATCATACTTTATGCTGATGATGATCCCACATCCAAGAATTTGCATGCCGCCAAATTTGGCCATATATTTTGAAAAAAAAACAAAGAGAAAGTAGTATGAAGAGTATGCCTCGATCAACTTCTCTCTCGAGAGGGTGCTGAACCCGACTATTTTCCTTGCTTAATTTTACGGTGTGTCATGCTAAATGTATGGAACTCAATGTAATTTCCCCCTTCTTAGGTCCTTGATGTAAATTGTACTCCCATCGTCCGTGTATAAAATTCTAACCTAAAAGTAAGTGTTAAAATTTAAACGTATTTAAACTTAGTTGTCAATGAGTATAAATATTCTTGGATTTCAAGCCGAACGACCAAGGTCATGGCCATATCTATATCATACTTTATGCTGATGATTCATGAAACCATAGCCAAGAATTAGCATGCCGCCAAAATTAGGCCATATTTTAAAAACAAACGAAGAGTAAGTAGTATGAAGAGTATGGCTCAATTAGCTTCTCTCCTGAGAAGGAGCCAAACCCAACTTTTTTAATTTCTTAATTTTAGGGTGCTTCGTGTTAAACGTAAGGATCTCGATGTAATTTCCCCCTTTTTAGGTTCTTGATGTAAAATGTTATCAACACCCAGATTTTTAATCCCAGATGCCTATTATGCCATACATCGCAATCCCAGGATTACCATTTTTGCGAGACATAACAGATTGGATATCATAGTACCTCATCCATTACAAACCATAATAAGGTCTTACACAAATAAAGGATCTCATGATCCAGTCTTAGTACAATCAAGTAGCGGAATAAATAGCATAGCGGTGGGGTCCATCTTCAGAGTCACAGGCAATGCTGATGATGGGAGATAGTCCTAGTTATCATAGCCGTCCTGCTGTCCTTTATCTTGGTAGTCCTCTTCATAGTCTGGCCATAGGAATGCCCAGGGACAAAGCCATGAGTACTCTTTAAGTACTCGCAAACTATTACTAACAAGTAAGATAGTTCTAGTAGGAATGCTAAGTTCTAAGTTTATTTGTAAAGCTTAGGAAACCTAAGCTGAGTTCAGAAACAAAGAAAGATAAAATAAAGTTCTAAATCACCTAAGTGGGAACTTAGTCATCATAATCACAACTCTGTTGTGGTCAAGTCATGTCACAATTCATTTCATAAGTCATTTTGAAAACATCTGACAACGGAACAGTATGGCCACTCCAATTGTCCATAACCGCAGATGCGGCTATTCGAATAGTTTGACACTCTGTAGAGGTGGTACACTTTCACCACAAGATTCAATACATCTGTCAGGGATAACCCTGAATCATCATACTTAGTATGCAGATAATCAAACATAACCTTTCCTTTACACACTCTAGTATAAGCACCTCTCCTATGAGTATGGCCTCCCAGCCATGACCATTTGTCATCCTGGGCACTGCATAGGTGGACAACATTGAGAGGTAGCCTCAGCTCAAATCTCTCCCACGAGGGAACTAATACTAATGCATATAAACTTCCGGCTAAACCTTACCCAATTTAGGTATTGGGGTTGTACGGTAAAATTGGAATGGTATCGCATCCGAACCCAACCATCAGTTTTATAAAAGGGCTAAGGCTCATGCCTTAACATTTTCATCATCATCATAAACCATTTTTGTTTCTCAACACATGTCAAAACATTTCAATAGAATGACTCATCATTCCAAGGTTTTCACAAATCATTTTCACCAAGTATTCCAATGTAAAGTGATCAAGTTTTTGGTGCAACTCTAATGTACTAAGTTAAGAGTGTTCACTAAGGTGGTATGCTAATATCAATCTCATTCCATAGAATGACATCTAAGCCTAGCTAGATAGGCCAAGTTTTATACTCTTTATGCTATCTTTAAACAAGTAAAGGACTTTGGTAAAGGTAAAGGAAGTAGAGCTTGTAAGTAAAACTTGGGGTAGGTAATAGTCAACTTGGTATAACCAAAGCATGCCTAATGCATTTTCTCAAGCTAAGGGGGGGCAAGTGTTAACTTGCTTAGCCAAAGCTTGCCTTGATTAGTGTAGTTGTTGAAATTCTCGTCCTCCTCTTCTTCGTAGAACTCCTCCTCATAGACTTGGTCAGTACTATCGTCTATAATACATACGGAATACACAATCACCAAACAATACTTAACTAGTCTACTTAGAACACTAAGGCACACATTTGATGATCTAGTATTATCACAACCATCACAAGGTTTAATGAACTAGTTTCATTCTTTTGATTTGAGAAAAGTAATTTCTGTTCACTGAAATTAACTAAGATTTAATATTCTCCAATTAAAATATGGGATCATGTGGACACATATCCTCACCACATATTCTAACATATTGGAATGTGATTTAAAGGTTGGATTACATTTTAATAAGTTTAAGTTTAATAATTAATGATTTAAAGTTACTAGAAATGTCTATATAGCATTATTTTGGTACTAGTCCAAAGTAAATGCATGTAAACCTCAATATTATTACATATTCAGATAGGTATGGTTAAATGTGATTTTAGAGAGTTGGAATCAACTCAAAACCTATTATGGTTGATTTTATAAAAATGTTTTAATGTGCAAAAGCTTCTGTCTTGTTATTTTTACTAGGAGCGGTCTCTAACTCTAAATGATTTTAATTCAACGGGCTTGGATAGAGATTTTATTAGATTTCCAAGAAAATTGGAATCACTCCATTTGGATTTGTAAAAATCTCTGAGTTGATTTTTAAACTAAGGGACAGATTCTAGTTTAAGTCTAATAAGAAAAATCCTAATTTGAATTAACTGGGTCGCACGGGAAACTAATTGGGCCGGCCCAGATTCACTCCGCAGCGTAGAGGACAACTGACAGGAGGGGTCCACATGTCAGCGGTACATCTCACGCGAAGCGGTACGGGGTGATACGGACCGCGGGATTAGAACTAGATCAATGGCTCACGGTCGTCGTTGATGACGGACTCGTCGCCGGCGAGACTGAATCCTAGCGGCTCGGTGGGAGTGTAGTAGGGACGTACCAGGGCTCCAGATAGTGCGTTGAGGCAGGCAAACAAACGAGTAGACGACAACAAGATCAGGCGAAGTCGCGGCAGAGGATGTGGTGGACGAAATCAACGGCAGCGTCTCCTCCTCTGCTGCGGCGGTCTCCGGCTCAATTCCGGCGAGAGGCTGCTCAAACTACTCCGGCGAGAGGTGGGGAAGGACTGGTGGAGATAGGGGAGTTGAATGGTGTGGCGATTGAGGCTGGGGAAGGCCTCCTTATGTAGGCTCGAGGAGGGGACCGAAGGGGCGACGGCGAGCTCGTTGGTGACGACGATACAGGGTGCTATCGGCATGGGCGGTGTAGGCGGACGGTGGCTTGCCTCCTGGTGGTCCTCTACGGCTTTATGGCGCAGCTAGGGGCGGTATCAATCGGTCGGGAGCGTCGCGTGCTCTGGGAGACAGAGGTGGTGCTCGACACAGTTCCCGGTGAGTGTGGGTTGAGCGGCGGGTTACGACCGTGTCTGGCGGCGTAAGGGGGTCGAGGCGGAGCGGCGCGCGCGGTCTATGGTCGAGGCACGGTATGTGGCGTCCTGGCGGTGATGGCGCTCAGGTGTGCTCTGGCGCAGCGTAGAGAGGCATGGGCGCGAGCGAGTGGAGGTGGTCCATGGGATGGCTGTGGCTGTGGGGTGGACAGAGGAGTGCGGTAGGGTTAGGCAGAGCTATTGGTGGTGCTCGAACGGCGCGGCACGGTCTGGGGAGCGTTGCCCATGTTCGGCTGGCGGTGACCAAAAACGGGCGGCGCGGCACTGCTGCTCTAGGCCGGTTAGTATCTTAGTTATGGGCTGGTTAGAGTTGGGGGAGACATGGGGACCAAATGGAGGCCAATTACTCGACAAAGCATTGATCCATCAATAGTATTTGTTAGGCAGAAAAATTGTGCATGCTACCTGTTCGACCAAACGGCTGCAAGAAGAAAACTTTTGAATTTTGAGATGAAATTTTGTGGAGTGGTTTGTCACATGCTTAAACATCTGTGGTTGCTAGGATTTGTTAAATGGAATTCATTTGAGTGGTTTTTGAAAAAGTGTGATCTAGACATATGAACTAGATTCTATTTTCAATTATCATTTAAAATTAGAGTTTGAATATTTTTGGAAGATCACAAAGTAGGCCTTGGCACATATTAACTTGTACTATCAAGGGGTGCAAATATCCACAATTGTTTCTGTTGGAATTTGAGTGCTAGGAATACCCAAAGTGGGTTAGGTGATTGAAATGGCAAAAGTGAACATTTCCTTTATTCAATTATTTTTGATTTCTTTTTCTTTGGTTTTTGCTTGGGAATGATCTAGATGATGTGACATTCATCATAGAACCATTTTACAACCATTAGAACAAACAATCATGGCATTTCAAACAACTCCTATGTTAAATGCACACACATATGAATGCTTAGAGGTTTTTAATGGAAAAGGTTTTGTTAACCCTAAATTAGGTAGATTTGAATCTTAATAACCTTGATTAAAGTTTTGGGATGTTACAAACCTTCCCCCCTTAAACAGAATCTTGTCCCGAGATTTAAGAAAGAAAACTAGGAACTAAAGAGATCTGGGAACTCAGTCCTAATGTAATCTTCTCGCTCCCAAGTGGCTTCTTCTTCGGTATGGTTGCTCCATTGAATCTTGAGAAATTTGATACTCCGGGTCCTTGTGGTTCTGTAGGCTTCCTCCAAGATACGGATGGGCACTACATGATGTGTCAGATCCTTGTTGATATCAACAGCTCGGTGATTGATGTTCTTGAAAACTTCGGTTTTCTCCAGCACTTCTAAGCATTTGCGAAGTAACGAGATATGGAACACATTGTGGATGGATGACATCTCTTCTGGCAGTTCCAGTTGATACGATACTTCTCCTCGACGATTCAGAATCTTGAAGGGTCCGATATATCTAGGGGCTAAGTTTCCTTTCAGACTAAGACATTGGGTTCCCTTCAATGGTGAAACCTTGAGATACACAAAATCTTCGACATTGAAAGTCAGGTCTCTCCTTCTCTTGTCAACATAACTCTTTTGTCTGGATTGGGCGGTCTTGAGGTGCTCACGGACTTTTTGAACCTTCTCTTCGGCTTCTCAGAGAATGTTGGGTCCAAAAATCTGACTCTCTCCTACTTGTGACCAATTCAAAGGGGTACGACACTTTCTTCCGTATAGGAACTCAAATGGTGCCATTTGCAAACTGGCTTGATAACTGTTGTTGTATGAGAATTCTGCGAAAGGCAGACAATCTTCCCATTTTGATCCGTACTCTAACACACAAGCTCTCAACATATCCTCTAGGATTTGGTTGACTCTCTCAGTCTGTCCATCGGTCTGCGGGTGATAAGCGGTACTGAAATTCAACTTGGTACCTAATCCTTCTTGGACTTTCTACCAAAATCTCGAGGTAAATTGGGTTCCTCGATCCGACACTATGGTCTTGGGGGTTCCATGGAGACTAACAATTCTAGCAAAGTACAACTCTGCTAGCTTCGAACTCTAGTAGGTTGTCTTGACAGGTATAAAATGAGCTACCTTGGACAGTCTATCAATGATGACCCAGATTGAGTCATTTCCCCTACTAGAAGTAGGTAAACCGGTGATCAAGTCCATTCCGACGGAATCCCATTTCCATTGCAGAATCTGCAATGGTTGCAACAGTCCTGCGGGCCTCTGATGTTCAGCTTTGACTCTCTGACAGATATCATACTTGGCGATGTAGCTTCCGATTTCTCTCTTCATCTTCTGCCACCAAAATTGCTCCTTCAAATCCTGATAAATCTTCGCTCCTCCGGGGTGGATAGAATAAAGAGTATCATGAGATTCTTGCATGATAACTTGCTTCAGCTCTGAATCTGCTGGCACACATATACGTCCTTTGTACCACAGAACTCCTTCTTCTCCTTCAGTGAATCCAGGTACCTTTCCTGTACCAATACGACGCTTGATTCCGTCGATACTTTCATTTTCCTTCTGGACTTCCTTGATTTGGCTAATCAAAGTGGGTTGAAGTTCAATGCTAGCTAAAAATCCTTTACTAACTAGCTTAGTTCTAAACTGCTCCAACTGCTCATACAAACTAGGTTGCTTATCCTTGATCATGGTGTTTAACCTACACGGTAATCTGCTAAGAGCTTCCGCTACCACATTGGCTTTGTCGGGGTGATAGTGAATGTCAAGGTCATAATCCTTGATTAACTCTATCCATCTCCTTTGCCTCATATTCAGCTCCTTCTGAGTGAAAATATACTTCAAGCTTTTATGATCTGAGTAAATCTCACAGCGATTACCCATAAGATAATGACGCCATGTCTTCAATGCCAAAACTACGGCTGCTAACTCAAGATCATGGGTAGGGTAGTTCTGCTCATGCTGCTTCAGTTGTCGAGACAGATATGCGATGACTTTGCCTTCTTGCATCAATACACATCCGAGACCAATCTTGGATGCATCAGAATACACATCAAACGGCTTCTTGATATCTGGCATGATCAATATTGGGGTTGAAATCAATCTCTTCTTGAGCACTTGAAAATTGGCTTCACATTTGTCGGTCCATTCGAACTTTTTGTCCTTCTTCAACAATTGGGTCATGGGTCTTCCTATGCTCGAAAATCCTTCTACGAACTTGCGGTAATATCCCGCTAATCCGAGAAATGCACGGACTTGGGTTTGAGTAGTTGGGGCTTCCCATTCTTCGACATCTTTGATCTTGGCGGGATCAACAGCGACTCCTCCGGCATACACAATATGTCCTAGGAATCCTACTTCTTTCAGCCAAAACTCACATTTGCTGAACTTGGCATACAACCGATGCTCTCTAAGGGTTTCAAGGATGATTCTCAAATGTTGGTCATGCTCTTCTTCTGACTTGGAGTAGATAAGGATATCATCGATAAACAACAACGACAAACTTATCCAGAAATTTCATAAAGATCTTATTCATGAGATTCTGAAATAAGCAGGGGCATTGGTTAATCCAAAAGACATGACCATATACTCGTATAATCCACAACGAGTAGTAAAGGCGGTCTTTGGAATATCCGTTGCACGAATCTTAAGTTGGTGATAACCAGTCCTAAGATCAATCTTAGAGAACACATTAGTTCTAGTCAACTAATCAAATAGATCCTCTATCTTTGGCAAAGGGTACTTGTTCTTGATGGTGACGTCATTCAGCTTCCGGTAATCTGTGCACAAACGGTTGCCTCCATCTTTCTTGTCGACGAATAACACTGGCGATCTCCATGGCGATGCGCTTGGTTGAATCAAGCATGTTTCCAACATAGCATCCAACTGCTTCTTCAATTCTAGTAGCTCTGAGGGGTTCATACTATAGGGTCTCTAGGCTATGGGTTTTGTTCCGGGGATTAGTTCAAATAATGAACTCAATATCCCTATCCGGGGGCATACCGGACAATTCATCTGGGAATACGCCGGGGTATTCATAGACTACTCTGACTTGGTCAATGGTGGGTAGGGCTAGACTCTTGTTGCACTTGAATTGACGGGGCAAGGTTTCAGAGATATGCTCTACTGAGACTCCAGAGCTATTGGTCATGGTGATGGCTTTCTTAGCATAGTCAATCAAACCTTTATGCTTTGACATCCAATCCGTTCCTAGTACTACTTCCAAACCTTTGGTTCCAAGTACTATTAGATTGGCATAAAAATCTATCCCATGTATTCTGATAGGCACAGCTTTGCAAATATTTCTAGCTTTTTTAGTTGAACCAGGGATTTGAACTATCATGACATGCTTCAAGTTAGTTGGGTGAATCTTACTAGTGCATGCAAATTTTTCGGTCACAAATGAGTGCGATGCTCCAGAATCAAACAACACTCTTGCTAAAACTGAGTTGACAGAAAACATACCCAGCACTACATCTGGTGCTTCTTGGGCTTCTTCGGCGTTCATGCGGAAGAGACGGCCATTGCGGTTGTGAGGGTTCCCTAGGGCGAATCTTCTTCCTGGTTGAACACGACGCTGTTGTTGAGCTGGGGCATTCACATTGGCAGTGGCGGCAATCTTCTTGGGACACTCATTGGAATAGTGACCCTTCACTCCACACTCGAAACAAGTAATCTGAGACTTGTCTTTCGCTGCAACGGGCACAACATTGCTTCCAGTTCTGGGTGTGGTGTTTTTGTTGTTGTTGTTGTTGTGCTTGGGAGGTGCACGATTGAAATTGCTGGAGTTGTCGGCGTGATTGTTGTTTCCTCCGGACTTCACATTTCCTTCACTACGGTTGGGGTAGCTTGGGCGAGACATTGGGGGTCGATTGTTCCGCGGAGTATATCACGCAGACGGGTTGGGACGGTACTTTTGGTGACTGTTGGATCTAGCTTGGTGCATCATACGACGTTTGCGGTTGTCGTTTGCTTGGTTGATCTTCCCTTCCATCTGAATAGCAGAGTCGACTAGCTCTTCGAGATCCTCAAAACGGATGTTGACGAGGACAGTCTGCATCTCATCATGCAGTCCGTTCAGGAATCTCTCCTTCTTCTTAGCCTCCATGTTGATCTCATCAGGTGCATACCTGGCAAAGGACAAGAATCTGTCATGGTACTCCACTATAGTCATTCTGCCTTGCTTCAACTCTCTGACTTCATCCCTCATTCGGGTGACTAGACCCTATGGCACGTGGGTGCGGCTGAACTTGATTTTGAAGGCTTCTCATGTAATCACTTGAACATGGTTCATTGTGCGAGTGTTGTTCCACCATGCTCTTGCATCTCCTGCCAAATAGTGGGTGGCAAAAAGAACTTTCTCGTTGGCATCCACTCCTGCTACTTCTAAGTCGTTCTTCATTGTCTGCAACCAATCATCAGCATCTAGTGGGTTTTTAGACTGGCTAAAGATTGGGGGATTAGTATTTTGGAAGTTTTTGAGTTTGGATCCATGATGATCCTGATTTCCATGGTTCTGGTTGTTGTGAGCCATTTGGGCGATCTGCTGCAAGGTGGCCAGATTTGCTTGGCGCTCTGCCCTACTAGCTTCACGGTCTGCAATGAGAATCTGCAGTATTGGGTCTTGAGATAAGCTACTCCCTCCTTGGTTTCCACGAGTCATCTGAAGATTGAGATATATAAAGGGGTAAGAGGGAAAGTTCTAAGGTTCATGGTTTTGTTTCCAAGCTAAAACTTTGAGTTTAACTCAGGTTTTGCAACTAATTTCTTTTCATTCATTCAAGCAAAGCACACGATACAAACACACACACACCACAACATCAAAGGAAAACAGATGGTTTTAAGAACCATTCTGCAAGCTACGATACAATGGGACCGATACTCCTCACTCTACGATAGTGCTCTAGTGCATCTACTCATCATCGATGAAGTCGGAGTCATCATCGTCGGTGTAGAAGTCCATGGCATCATCCTCCAGATAGTCATCATCATTGCTGAGGTAGGAGTCAATATCCCCTAGGATATATTCGCCTTCCTCTTCTTCTTCTTTTGCTGCAAGATGAGCTTCTTACTCCTGGATGGTCTTCTTGAGGTCGGCTACCTTCTTGCAAATACGGTCGATGGTGTGATCCTTCTTTGCATGTTGACGGCGAAGAGACTGACGATCCTTGACTAGCAGTGAAAAAGTCTGGGCCTTCTGGGCGGCAAGGGCGAGGTTGTGGTTGGCGAACTCTCTAGCATTGTCCAACTCCTTATGTCTGTCGTACAGTAGGAAGTCGAGGTTCTCCACTTGACGCTTCAATATTGGGTGACTTGGCATTTCTAGTGGCATTCCCGTGGAATCGTGCCTTGCATAGTGAACAAAGCGGGTTCCTTGGATTAGGTTGACACTCTGGGCGCAAAGACGTGCGAGAGCTTCATGCATTGCCCTGGCTAATCCATCTAGCCAGATGTTCTCTCTCACTAAGAACTGAATCCTCCCAGATAATGGTGCTTCTATCTTGCCGCGAAGATCAGTAGTTATTAGGCATTGTAAATCTCCTCTTGGTGGACCCGGGAGTTGAGCTCCAAGAAATTCCAGATGCGGACACTCCAAGAACTTCGACAGTGAATCAAGATCCCTCTCGAAGATCAGTTGGCCTCCGTTGCCCAACTGGTAGAACTTGCTGTATTGGGCTTCCATCTATAAGAATTTAGGATGAGAAAGTTAGTGAAGTTATCAAGTGTGTCAAAATTTTATGTAGTAATGTAAGAATTTAGAGGAACATGAATTTTTTTGAGAGAAAGAATTTCCAAGGATAAGAGTGGGAATAGTTTTTCATAAATACTCACTTTGGTTTTTGAAACTAAGTTTTTGTTCAGACATCCATTCTAACTAGGGTCTCCTATGGTCAGGATGGCTGTGATACCAACTAGTCAACACCCGGGACCATCTTCATAGTCACAGGCAATGCTGACGATGGGAGATAGTCCTAGTTATCATAGTCGTCCTGATGTCCTTCATCTTGGTAGTCCTCTTCATAGTCTGGCCATAGGAATAGCCAGGGACAAAGCCATGAGTACACTTTAAGTACTCACAAACTATTACTAACAAGTAAGATAGTTCTAGTAGGAATGCTAAGTTCTAAGTTTATTTGTAAAGCTTAGGAAACCTAAGCTGAGTTCAGAAACAAAGAAAGATAAAATAAAGTTCTAAATCACCTAAGTGGGAACTTAGTCATCATAGTCACAACTCTGTTGCGGTCAAGTCATGTCACAATTCATTTCATAAGTCATTTTGAAAAAATCTGACAACGAATAGTATAGCCACTCCAACTGTCCATAACAACGGACGTGGCTATTCAAATAGTTTGAAACTCTGCAGAGGTGGTACACTTTCACCACAAGATTCGATACATCTGTCAGGGATAACCCTGAATCATCATACTTAGTATGCAGATAATCAAACATAACCTTTCCTTTACACACTCTAGTATAAGCACCTCTCCTATGAGTATGGCCTCCCAGCCATGACCATCTGTCATCCTGGGCACTACATAGGTGGAGAACACTAAGAGGTAGCCTCAGCTCAAACCTCTCCCGCGAGGGAACTAATACTAATGCATATAAACTTCCGGCTAAGCCTTACCCAATTTAGGTATTGTGGTTGTACGGTAAAATTGGAATGGTATCGCATCCGAACCCAACCATCAGTTTTATAAAAGGGCTAAGGCTCATGCCTTAACATTTTCATCATCATCATAAACCATTTGTGTTTCTCAATACATGTCAAAACATTTCAATAGAATGACTCATCATTCCAAGGTTTTCACAAATCATTTTCACCAAGTATTCCCATCTAAAGTGATCAAGTTTTTGGTGTAACTCTAATCTACTAAGTTAAGAGTGTTCACTAAGGTGGGATGCTAATCCCAATATCATGCCATAGAATGACATCTAAGCCTAGCTAGATAGGCCAAGTTTTATACTCTTTATGTTATCTTTAAACAAGTAAAGGACTTTGGTAAAGGTAAAGGAAGTAAAGCTTGTAAGTAAAACTTGGGGTAGGTAATAGTCAACATGGTATAACCAAATCATGCCTAATGCATTTGCTCAAGTTAAGGGGGCAAGTGTTAACTTGCTTAGTTCTAGCTTGCCCTGATTAGTGCATTGGTTGAAATGCTCTTCCTCCTCTTCTTGGTAGAACTCCTCCTCCTCGTAGACTTGGTCGGTACTATCGTCTATAATACATACGAAATACACAATCACCAAACAATACTTAACTAGTCTACTTAGCACACTAAGGCACACATTTGATGATCTAGTATCATCACAACCATCACAAGGTTTAATGAACTAGTTTCATTCTTTTTATTTGAGAAAAGTAATTTCTACTCATTGAAATTAACTAAGATTTAATATTCTCCAATTAAAATATGGGATCATGTGTACACATGTCATCACCACATATTCTAAGATATGGGAATGTGATTTAAACGTTGGATCACATTTTAATAAGTTTATGTTTAATAATTAATGATTTAAAGTGACTAGAAATGCCTATATAGCATTATATTGGTACTAGTCCAAAGTCACTGCATGTAAACCTCAATATTATTACATATTCAGATAGGTATCATTAAATGTGATTTTTCAGAGTTGGAATCAACTCAAAAACTATTATGGTTGATTTTATAAAAAAAAATTGAATGTGCGAAAGCTTATGTTTTGTTATTTTTACTCGGGGAGATCTCTAACTCTAATGATTTAAATCCAACGGGCTTGGATAGAGATTTTCATTAGCTTTCCAAAAAAATTGGAATCACTCCATTTGGATTTTTAAAACTCTCTAAGTTGATTTTTAAACTAAGGGACAGATTCTAGTTTAAGTCTAAAAAGAAAAATCCTAATTTGAATTAACTGGGTCGCACGGGAAACTAATTGGGTCGGCCCAGATTCACTCCGTGGCGCAGAGGACAGCTGACAGGAGGGGTCCACATGTGAGCGGTGCATCTTACGCGAAGCGGTACGGGGCGATACGGACCGCGGGATTAGAACTAGATCAACGGCTAACGGTCGTCATCGACGACGGACTCGTCGCTGGCGAGACTAAACCCTAGCGGCTCGGTGGGTGTGTAGTGGGGATATACCAGGGCTCCAGCTAGGAAGCGAGGCGGGCAAACAAACGAGTAGACGACGTCGAGCTTAGGCAAAGTCGCGGCAGAGGCTGAGGTGGACGAAATCAACGGCAGCGTCTCCTCCTCTACTACAGCGGTCTCCGGCTCAATTCCGGCGAGAGGCTGCTCGAACTACTCCGGCAAGAGGTAGGGAAGAACTGGTGGAGAGAGGGGAGTTGAATGGTGTGGCGATTGAGGCTGGGGAAGGCTTCCTTATATAGGCTCGAGGAGGGGACCGAAGGGGCGACGGCGAGCTCGTCGGTGACGACAATACAAGGTGCTATCCGCATGGGAGGCATAGGCGGACGGTGGCTTGCCTCCTGGTGGTCCTCTATGGCTATATGGCACAGCTAGGGTGCTGGCAATCGGTCGGGAGCGTCGCGCGCTCTGGGAGACAGAGGTGGTGCTCGACGCAGCTCCCGGCGAGTGTGGGTTGAGCGGCGGGTGACGGCCATGTCTGGCAGGGTGAGGGGGTCGAGGCGGAGCGGCGTGTGCGGTCTGTGGTCGAGGCGCGGTCTGTGGTGTGCTAGCGGTGATGGCGCTCTGGCGTGCTATGGCGCGGCGCAGAGAGTCATGGGCCCAAGCGAGTGGAGGTGGTCCAGGGGCTGGCTGTGGCCGTGGGGTGGACAGGGGAGTGCGGTAGGGTTGGGCGGAGCTAGTGGTAGAGCTGGAACGGCGAGGCGCGGTCTGGTAAGCGTTGCCCACGTTCAGCCGGCGGTGACCAAAAACGGGCGGCGCAGCACTGCTGCTCTAGGCCAGTTAGTAGCTTAGTTATGGGCTGGTTAGAGTTAGGGGAGACAAGGGGACCAAATGGAGGCCAATTACTCGACAAAGCATTGATCCATCAATAGTGTTTGTTAGGCAGAAAAATTGTGCATGCCACCTATTCGACCAAATGGTCGCAGGAAGAAAACTTTTGAATTTTGAGATGAAATTTTGTGGAGTGGTTTGTCACATGCTAAAACATATGTGGTTGCTAGGATTTCTTAAATGGAATTTATTTGAGTGGTTTTTGAAAAAGTGTGATCTAGACATATGAACTAGATTCTATTTTCAATTGTCATTTAAAATTAGAGTTTGAATATTTTTGGAATATCACAAAGTGGGCCTTGGCACATCTTAACTTGTACTAGAAAGGGGTGCAAAGATCCACAATTGTTTCTATTGGAATTTGAGTGCTAGGAATACCCAAAGTGGGTTAGGTGATTGAAATGGTAAAAGTGACCATTACCTTTATTTAATTCTTTTTTATTTCTTTTTCTTTGGTTTTTGCTTGGGAATGACCTAGATGATGTGACATTCATCATAGAACCATTTTGCAACCATTAGAACAAACAATCATGGCATCTCAAACAACTCCTATGTTAAATGCACACACATATGAATACTTAGAGGTTTTTAATGGAAAAAGGTTTTGTTAACCCTAAATTGGGTACATTTGAATCTTAATAACCTTGATTAAAGTTTTGGGATGTTACAAATGTACTCCCATCGTCCATGTAAAATTTGAACCTAAAAGTAAGTGGTAAATGCCGCTCTATCCCTCTCGCCCGTGTATAAATAGAGGCCACCCCAACCCCAATTCCCCACACCATCTCACTCCCCTCTGTCTCAGAAACCTTCCACACCTCTCCCTAGATCAAGGCGAGCACCACATCACCGGAATTTCACCTGAGCCCGCCACTGTAGAGGAGAAGAGGAACTGGAGCTAGGAGCCGCCCCAGGAGTCACCGCAACCACCATTCGACTCGCCGTCCACGACAACCTCATTCGCCCCCATCGCCGACCATAGCTGGAGCCCTGGTGATTCCCCACATACACCCACCGTCGCGTTAGGGTTCGTTTCTCGCCGGAGCTGTGCGACGGAGACGACGATGCTCAAACGTCGATCGCGCTCTAATCGCACGGCCCATATTAAAACTTACCGCTTCGCATTAGCTGAGTCGCAGACGAGTAGGACCCGCCTGTCAGCAGCCCGCTGCGCGCGCGCCGTGTAGCTAGGCCGGTCCAATTAATTTCCCGCGCAGAGCCCGCCGATTCAAATAAACTTTTCCCATTTTAGTTAAAACTAGATTATGTCAGTAGATTCAAAAATCAATTCAAAGAGATTCACTAAACCAAATTGCATGATTCCAATTTGGTTAGAAAGGTATTCAAAATATCTATCCAAGCCTGTTGGATTCAAACCATTTGGAATTATAGATCACCTATACCAAAAAAACAAAACAAAGGCTTTTGCCACTTCAAACATTTTTCAAAAAATCAACCATATATGCTTTTGAGTTGATTCCAACTCTCAAAAATCACATTTAACAAGATCTATCTGAATATGTAAAAATATGTAGGTTTACATGCAGTGATCTTGGACTAGTACTAAAAGAATGTTATATAGGCATTTCTAGTCACTTTAATTTTATTAAATAGTGATTTTAAACTTTATAAAATATGACCAACAATTTAAATCACATTCCCAAGTATTAGAATATGTGGTGATTACATGTATCAACATGATCCCATATTTTAATTGGAGAATATTAAATCTTAAGTCTTTTTCAATGAGTAGAAATTACTTTCCCAAAATAAGATAAATAAGACTAGGTCTTTATTTCATGTGATGTTTGTGATGATGCTATATCATCAAGTGTGAGCCTTAGTGTGCTAAATAGAAGTAGTTAAGTATTTTTTGGTGATTTTGTACCTCGTATTCATTTATAGACGCTAGTACCGACCCGGGATGCGAGGAGGAGTACTACGAAGAAGAAGAAGAAGAAGTAGAAGAAGAAGTAGAAGAAGAAGAAGAGAACTTAAACCACTTCACTACTCAAGGCAAGCTAGAACTATGCAAGCTAACACTTGCAAACTTGATAACCTATGAAAGATGCATGAGGCATGCTTTAGTTATACAACTTTGATTATACCAATCCCAAGTTTTACTTGCAAGCTTTATTATTTTACTTTTACCAAAGTTATTTACCTTTAGTTAGTAATTTGTGAGTATTGGAAAAAAAAGGATAGATACCATAAACAGTATAAAACTAGGCCTAAGTAGTTATACTTAGATGCCATAAAAAGCATAAAACTAGAGTTGGATAGTTACACTTAATTAGCACCCCTTGATAGTGACACCCTCATTTCTAGTTGCTAGTGCTAAACTACTACTGATCACTTAGATGGGAATACTTGGATAAAATGATAATGAAAACCTTGGAATGATGGTTCATTCTATTGAAATATTTTGACATGTGTTATGAACACAAAATGAGTTGATGGTGAAACTTCTTGAGGCATGAGCCTTAGTTTTGATAAAAACTGATGGTTGGGTTCGGATGTGATACCATTCCGATTTTACCGTACAACCACAATACCTAAATTGGGTAGGGCTTAACTAGAAGTTTATATGCCTTAGTATGGGTTCCCTCGTGGAAAGAGGTTGAGTTGAGGCTACCTCGTGAGTGTGAATGTCCACCTATGCAGTGCCTAGGATGGCAGATGGCCATGGCTGGGAGGCCAAGCTCATAAGGGAGGTGCCTATACTAGAGTGTGTAATTGAAAGGTTATGATTGATTATCCGCATACTAAGTATGATGATTCAGGGTTATCCCTGATGGATGTATCGAATTTTGTGGTGAAAGTGTACCACCTCTGCAGAGTGTAAAACTATTCGAATAGCTGTGTTCGCGATTATGGACAGTTGGAGTGGCCATACTATTCCATTGTCAGATGTTTTCAAATATGACTTGTGACTTGAACCATGACCTTGACTTGACCACAATAGGGTTGTGGACATGAAAACTAGGTTCCGACTTAGGTGATGTAGAAAAATTAAATTAGGTTCTTTACTTTTGAACTCTTATGAAATAAACCTGCCTTTTTGCAAATAAACCTAGAGCTTAAGGTTCCTACTAGAACTACCTTACTTGTTAGTGATAGTTCGCGAGTACTTAAAGAGTACTCGTGGATTTGTCCCTGGATATTCCCGTGGCCAGACTATGAGGAGGACTACCAGGAAGATGGACAGCAGGAGGTCTATGACAACTAGGATCATCGCCCATCATCATCATTGCATGTGACCTTGAAGATGGAACCCCTACTACGTTTAGGTTCCACTGCTTTGATTGTATTAAGACTGGATCATGAGATCCTTTATTTGTAAGACCTTTATTATGGTTTGTAATGGATTATGTACTGTGGTACCAATTCTATTATGTCTCACAAAAATGGTAATCATGGGATTGCGAGGTATGGCATAACAGGCATCTGGGATTAAAAATCCGGGTGTTGACAAGTTGGTATCAGAGCCATCCTGACCATAGGAGACCCTAGTTAGAATGGACGTCTGAACAAAAACTTAGATTCAAAACAAAAGAAGTGAGTATTTATGAAAAACTATTCCCACTCTTATCCTTGAAATTCTTTCAAAAAAATCATATTCCTCAAAAATTCTAGCAATCCTACATAAAAATTTGATACACTTGATCACCCCACTAACTTGCTCACCCTAAATTCTTATAGATGGAGGTCAAGTATAGCAAATTCTACCAGCTGGGCAATGGAGGCCACCTGATCTTTGAGAGGGATCTAGATGCACTTGCAGAGTATCTTGAGAGCCTGCACCCGGAGTTCTTCGAGGCACAACTCAACGATCACGTGGGAGGAGATCTACAGTGGCTGATAGTTGCAGATATCGGAGGCAAGATGGAAGCACCCACATCGGAGAAGATCCAATTCAGATTGAGGGAGAACAACTGGCTAGACGGACTAGCTAGGGCCATGCAAGAAGCTCTTGCTCGTCTGTGTGGGCAAAACATCAACCAGATCATCGGAACTCGCTTTGCTCACTACACAAGGTGTGATTCTATGGGGATGCCCTTAGAGATGTCAGGACACCCGGAGCTGAAGCACCAGGTGGATAATATCGACTTCATGTTGTATGATAGACGGATGGAGCTGGACAATGCCCGTGCCTACGCCAACCATAACAAGGCCATTTCAGTCAGGAAGGATCAGACCCTCACAATCCTTGCCAAGGAGCGCCATTCACTTCGTCGTCAGCGGGACAAGAAGGATCGCATCATCGATCGTCTTCACAAGAAGGTGGTCACTCTCGAGAAGACCATCCGTGAACAAGAGATCTAGCTTGAAGCAAAGGAGGAGGAAGGTGAAGATATCCATGGTGATCTCTACTCTTACATCAGTGATGATGACGACTACATGGAGGACGATGCCATGGAGTTCCCACATTGATGAGGAGGATACAGCCTTCATTGATGATGATTAGATGCACTTGAGAACTACCGTAGGAATGAGTTGTATCTGGTCCCATTGTATCGTAGTTTCACATAATGGTTCTTAAAACCATCTATTTTCTATTTGTGTGTTGTGGTGTGTGTTGTATTGTGTGCTTGGACTGAATGAAAGAATGAGAGGAAGTTGTTAGTTTTCAAAAACCTGAGTCAAACTCCAAGTTTAAAGCTTTTGAAACAAAACCATGAACCTTAGAGATTTCCCTCTTATCTCATTATCTATATCAATCTTTAGATGACTCGTGGAAATCCCGGAGGAAGCAGCTCATCTCAGGACCCAATGCTGTAGATTCTGCAAATGTTAGTTTCTGACCGTGAAGCTAGTAGAGCCGAACGTCAAGCCAACTTAGCCACTCTCCAACAGATAGCTCAGATAGCCCACAATAATCAAGGCCACAGAAACTAGGATAACCATGGATCCAAGCTCAAGAACTTTCAAAACACTAATCCCCCTATATTTAATAAGTCTGAAGAGCCCTTAGATGTTGATGACTGGTTGCAAATCATGGAGAACAACTTAGAGGTCGTAGGAGTTGAGGCCAATGAAAAAGTATTGTTTGCTACCCATTATCTGGCAGGTGATGCAAGAGCATGGTGGAATAGCACTCGTACCATGAATGGAGGTCATATGATGACTTGGGATGAGTTCAAAATCAAGTTCAACAGGACTCATGTGCCCCAGGTCTGATTAAGAGGATAAGGGATGAGTTCAGGGAATTGAAGCAAGGAAGGATGACTGTGGTTGAGTACCGTGACAAATTTCTATCACTAACTAGATATGCCCCTGATGAGATTGACACAGAAGCAAAGAAGAAAGAGAGATTCATGAACGGACTGCATGATGAGATATAAACCGTGCTAGTCAACATTCCCTTTGATGATATTGAAGCTTTGGTGGACTCTGCCATTTAGATGGAAGGGAAGATAAACCAAGCCAATGACAACCGCAAGCGCAAGATGATGCACCAGCCTGGATCCCACCATACACAGAAGTATCACCCCAACCCATCTGCAGGATATGCCCCAAGAAACAACAGACCCCCTATGTATTGTCCAAACTATCCCAATCGTAGCGAAGGAAACTTGACGTCTGGAGGAAATCATAACAAAACCCTGGCAATTCCAATAACTTCAACCGTGCACCGCCCAAGTCCAATAACAACAACAACAACAATATTGCCCTAAGGACTGGAAGAAATGTTGTGCCTATTGCAGGAAAAGGCAAGTCCCTGATTACTTGCTTTGAATTCAGAGTCAAGGGTCACTACTCCAACGAGTGCCCGAAGAAGCTTGCAGAAGCCCGCAATGTGAATGCACCCGCTCAGCAGCAATGCCGTGTTCAGCCTGGAAGGAGATTTGCCCTAGGGAACTCGCTCAACCGCAACGGCCGCCTGTTCCACAAGAATGCTGAAGAAGCTCAGGAAGCGCGAAATGTCATGTTGGGTATGTTTTCTGTTAACTCGATACTTGCAAGAGTGTCATTTGATTCTAGAGCATCACACTCGTTTCTTACAGAAGAATTTGCATGCACTAGTAAGATTCAACCAACGAAATTGAAGCATGTTATGATAGTTCAAATACCTGGTTCAACCACCAAAGCTAGAAAATTTTGCAAGGTTGTACCTATCAGAATCCATGGAATAGATTTTTATGCTAACCTAATAGTACTTGGAACCAAAGGTTTGGAAGTAGTACTAGGAATGGATTGGATGTCGAAACATAAAGGATTAATCGACTGTGCCAAGAAAGCCATAACCATGACCAGTAGCACTGGAGTATCAGTAGAGCATGTATCTGAGACACTACCCCGTCAATTCAAATGCAACAAGAGTCTACCCCAACTAACCCTAGACCAAGTCAGAGTAGTCTGTGAATACCCCGACGTGTTCCCAGATGAATTGCCCGGTATGCCCCCAGATCGGGATATCGAGTTCATCATTGAACTAGTTCCTGGAACTGGACCCATAGCTCAGAGACCTTATAGTATGAACCCCTCTGAATTAGTGGAGCTGAAGAAGCAACTTGATGCTATGCTGGAGAAAGGTGTGATTCAACCAAGTGCATCGCCATGGAGATCGCCTGTTTTGTTCGTGGATAAGAAAGATGGAGGTAACCGTTTGTGCACGGATTTCCGGAACCTGACTGATGTCACCATCAAGAACAAGTACCCACTGCCAAAGATAGAAGATCTGTTTGACCAGTTGACTGGTGCCAGAGTGTTTTCTAAGATTGATCTTAGAACTGGTTATCATCAACTCAAGATTCCTGCAACCGATATTCCAAAGACCGCCTTCACAACCAGATATGGATTGTATGAGTATATTGTCATGTCTTTTGGATTAACCAATGCCCCCGCTTATTTCATGAATAAGATTTTTATGAACTTCCTAGATAAGTTTGTTGTTGTTTTTATCGATGATATTCTGATATATTCCAAGTCAGAAGAAGACCATGAGCTACACCAAAGAACCATCCTTGAAACCCTTAGAGAACATCAGTTGTATGCCAAGTTTACCAATGTGAGTTCTGGTTAAAGGAAGTAGGATTCCTAGGACATAATGTGTTGGCAGGAGTAATTGTTGTTGATCCCACCAAGATTAAGGATGTTGAAGAATGGAAAACCCCAACCACACAAACCCAAGTCCGCGCATTTCTCGGATTAGCGGGATATTACCGCAAGTTCGTAGAAGGATTTTCAAGCATCGCAAGACCACTGACTCGGCTATTGAAGAAAGATCAGAAGTTCGAATGGACGGACAAATGTGAAGCAAGTTTTCAAGAGCTCAAGAAGAGATTGATTTTAGCCCCAATTTTGATTATGCCAGATATCAAGAAGCCTTTTGATGTGTATTGTGATGCATCCAAGATTGGTATCGGATGTGTGTTGATGCAAGAAGGCAAGGTCATATCATATCTGTCCACACAACTGAAGCAACATGAGCAAAACTACCCTACCCATGACTTAGAACTAGCAGCCGTAGTTTTAGCTTTGAAGACCTGGCGTCATTACCTTATGGGTAACCGCTGTGAGATTTATTCGGATCACAAGAGTCTGAAGTATATTTTCACCTAGAAGGAGCTGAATATGAGGTAAAGGAGATGGATAGAGTTAATCAAGGATTATGACCTTGACATTCACTATCACCCCGGCAAAGCCAATGTGGTAGCGGATGCTCTTACCAAACTGCCGTGTAGATTAAACACCATGATAAAAGAAGCCCAGCCAAGTTTACATGAAGTGTTGGAGCAGTTTAGAACGGAGCTAGTTAGCAAAGGAGTCCTAGCCAGTATTGAACTTCAACCCACTTTGATCAGTCAGATCAAGGGAGCCCAGAAAGGAAATGCAAGTATCGACGGAATCAAGCGTCATATCGGTACATGGAAGGTACCCGGATTCACCGAAGATGAAGAAGGAGTTTAGTGGTACATAGGACGTATCTGTGTGCCAGCAGATTCGGAGTTGAAACAAGTCATTATGCAGGAAGCATGTGATACTATTTATTCTATCCATCTCGGAGGAACGAAGATGTATCGGGATTCGAAGGAGCAATTTTTGTGGCACAAGATGAAGAGAGAAATCGGAAGCTACATAGCCAAGTGTGATATATGTCAGAGAGTCAAAGCGGAACATCAGCGATCCGCAAGACTTTTGCAACCATTGCAGATTCTAGAATGGAAATGGGATTCTGTCAGAATGGATTTCATCACCGGTGTGCCTACATCTAGTAGGGGGAATGACTCTATTTGGGTCATAGTTGATAGATTGTCCAAGGTAGCCCATTTTGTACATGTCAAGACCACCTACCAGAGTTCGAAGCTAGCAGAGTTGTACATTGCTAGAATCGTTAGTTTGCATGGAACCCCTAAGACCATAGTATCGGATCGAGGAACCCAGTTTACCTCAAGATTTTGGCAGAAAGTCCAAGAAGGATTAGGAACCAAGTTGAACTTCAGCACAGCCTATCACCCGCAAACCGATGGACAAACTGAAAGAGTTAACCAAATCTTAGAAGATATGTTGAGAGCTTGTGTGCTAGAATATGGATCAAATTGGGAAGATTGTCTGCCTTCCGTAGAATTCTCATACAACAATAGTTATCAAGCTAGTTTGCAAATGGCCTCCTTTGAATTTCTGTATGGAAGGAAGTGTCGTACCCCCTTGAATTGGTCACAAGTAGGAGAGAGTAAGATCTTCGGACCGACATCCTACGAGAAGCCGAAGAGAAGGTTCACAAAGTCTGTGAACACCTCAAGACCGCCCAATCCAGACAGAAGAGATATGCTGACAAGAGACGTCGAGATCTGACCTTCAATGTTGGAGATTTTGTATATCTCAAAGTATCACCCTTGAAAGGAATGCAATGTTTTCAACTGAAAGGGAAGTTAGCCCCCAGATATATAGGGCCCTTCAAGATTTTGAATCGCCGAGGATAAGTATCTTATCAACTAGACCTACCGGAGGAGATGTCAGCCATACATAATGTGTTCCATATCTCGTTACTTCGCAAATGCTTAGAAGTTCCGGAGAAGACCGGAGTTTTCAAGAATATCAATCACCGAGCCATAGATATCAACAAGGATCTAACCTATCATGAAGTACCCATTCGTATTTTGGAAGAAGCCTTCAGGACCACCAGGACCCGGAGTATCAAGTTTCTGAAGATCAAGTGGAGCAACCATACTGAAGAAGGAGCTACTTGGGAGCGAGAAGATTATATTAGGACTGAGTTTCCAAATCTCTTTAGTTCCTAGTTTTTCTTAAATCTCGAGACGAGATTTTGTTTAAGGAGGGAAGGTTTGTAACACCCCAAAAATATTAATCAAGATTATCAAGTTCTAATGACCCAAGTTTAGGGTTAACAAAAAAAATTCTTATTAAATTAATATGAGTGTATGTGTGAATTGCATTAGTGTATGAATGAGTGCAATTGCCATGTTTGATTGCTAAAAATGATAAGGAATGGTTTAAAGATGAATACTACATCATCTAGGGCATTTACAAACAAAATCAAAAGAAAAGAAAAGAAAATATGAATCATAGAATCAAATGGTCATTTGGACCAAATTTATCCACTAGACCACTTTGAGTGTTTCTAGTCAAAGATTTCTAATAGAAACTTTCCCAATTCTTTTCACCCCTTGCTAGACCAAGTAAAAGTGAACACAAGCCCACTTTGCAAACTAACAGAAACAAATTACAAATATATTTAAAGGACATTGCAAAATTGAATCAAGTTCATATGCATAGATCACCATTTTTCAAAACCCACTCAAATCAATTCACCTTGGCAAACCCAAGCAACCTTAGACTATCAAGCAAGTACTCAGAACACTCACCAAAGTTTAGCCAAAAATTCAAATCTTGAGTTTATGCGGCCATTTGGTAGTGATGAATCACCACTAGTGCCTTAAATCTCTCCCCTGGTCTCTCCTAGCCCCTAGCATTGCAGTGGACACACTCCCCATTTGCCTTTTATACTAGTCCCATGCTGCCCGAGCTCACCGTGTCGGTCGACCAAGGACCGCTCTCAATAGACCGCGCCGCCCACGATGTCCAGGAGACAGGCGCCACACCACCGCCGCCCTTTGTCCACCCCTCGACCGTAGGAAAGCTATTGACCAGCCGTGTTCGCTGCGCCCACTTCTCTGTCTGTCATGCCGAGAGCACGCCAGAGCGCCACAGCCGACACACGCACACACACCATGCCTCGCCCTCACCGTGTGTGCCTACACTCACCGTGACCCTAGCTACCCCCCAGACACGCCCGTTCGCCGCCGCGCAGACCGTAGCCACTGTGCACCGTCCCGAACGCCGCCGTTTATGCCCAGAGCATGGACCATTCTCGACCACCCCTTGCCACACCATCACTCACATGATGATCGCCCAAAAGCACCGCGTCGACCCCTACCCACAGCCATGCCGCTAGCTCACTGCAACGATGTCGCCGACGAGCCCGAGCCATGCCGCTCTATCCCTCTCGCCCATGTATAAATAGAGGCCACCCAAGCCCCAATTTGCAACACCATCTCACTCCCCTCTCTCTCAGACACCTTCCACACCTCTCCCCGAAGCAAGGCGAGCACCACATCGCCGGAATTTCAACGGAGCCCGCCGTTGTAGAGGAGAAGAGGAACTGGAGCTAGGAGCCGCCCTAGGAGCCGTCGCAACCACCATTCGACTCGCCGTCCACGACAAACTCATTCACCCCCCATCGCCGACCTTAGCTAGACCCTGGTGAGCCCCCACCTACCCCCGTCGTCGCGTTAGGGTTCATTTCTCGCCGGAGCTATGCGACGGAGACGACGATGCTCAGCCATCGATTGCGCTCTAATCGCACGGCCTAGATTGAAACTTACCGCTTCGCGTAAGCTGAGTCACTAATGAGTAGGACCCGCCTGTCAGCAGCCCGCTGCGCGCGCGCCGTGTAGCTGGGCCGGTCCAATTAATTTCCTGTGCATAGCCCGTCGATTCAAATAGACTTTTCCCATTTTAGTTAAAACAAGATTCTGTCAGTATATTAAATAATCAATTCAAAGATATTTACTGCACCAAATTGCATGATTTTATTTTAGTTAGAATGATATTCAAAATATATATCCAAGCCCATTGGATTCAAACCATTTGGAATTATAGATCACCTATACCAAAAATAACAAAACAGAGGCTTTTTCCACTTCAAACATTTTTCAAAAAACAACCATAAATGCTTTTGAGTTGATTCCAACTCTCAAAAATCACATTTGATAATATCTATATGAATATGTAAAAATATGTAGGTTTACATGTAGTGATATTGGACTAGTACTAAAAGAATACTATACAGGCATTTCTAGTCATTTTAATTTTATTAACTAGTAATTTTAAACTTTATAAAATATGACCAATACTTTAAATCACATTCCCAAGTATTATAATATGTGGTGATGCCATGTGTAAACATGATCCCATATTTTAATTGGAGAATATTAAATCTTAAGTCTTTTTCAATGAGTAGAAATTACTTTTCCAAAATAAGATAAATAAGACTAGGTCTTTATTTCATGTGATGTTTGTGATGATGCTAGATCATCAAGTATGAGCCTTAGTGTGCTAAATATAATTAGTTAAGTATTGTTTGGTGATTGTGTACCTCGTATTCATTTATAGACGCTAGTACCGACCTGGGATACGAGGAGGAGGAGTACTACGAAGAAGAAGAAGAAGAAGAAGAGAACTTCAACCACTTCACTACTCAAGGCAAGCTAGAACTATGCAAGATAACACTTGCAAACTTGGTAACCTATGCAAGATGCATGAGGCATGCTTTAGTTATACAACTTTGATTATACCAATCCCAAGTTTTACTTGCAAGCTTTATTCATTTACTTTTACCAAAGTTCTTTACCTTTAGGTATTAATTTGTGAGTATTGGAAAAATAGGATAGATACCATAAATAGTATAAAACTAGGCCTAAGTAGTTATACTTAGATGCCATAAAAAGCATAAAACCAGAGTTGGATAGTTACACTTGATTAGCACCCCTTAATAGTGACACCCTCATTGCTAGTTGCTAGTGCTAAACTACTACTGATCACTTAGATGGGAATACTTGGAGAAAATGATTTTGAAAACCTTGGAATGATGGTTCATTCTATTGAAATGTTTTGACATGTGTTATGAACACAAAATGAGTTGATGGTGAAACTTCTTGAGGAATGAGCCTTAGTTTTGATAAAAACGGATGGTTGGGTTCGGATGCGATACCATTCCAATTTTACCGTACAACCACAATACCTGAATTGGGTAGGGCTTAACTGGAAGTTTATATGCCTTAGTATGGGTTCCCTCGCGGAAAGAGGTTGAGCTGAGGCTACCTCGTGAGTGGGAATGTCCACCTATGAAGTGCCCAGGATGGCAGATGGCCATGGCTGGGAGGCCAAGCTCATAGGGAGGTGCCTATACTAGAGTGTAATTGAAAGGTTATGATTGATTATCCGCATACTAAGTATGATGATTCAGGGTTATCCCTGACGGATGTATCAAATTTTGTGGTGAAAGTGTGCCACCTCTGCAGAGTGTAAAACTATTCGAATGCCGCATCCGCGGTTATGGACAGTTGGAGTGGCCATACTATTCCGTTGTCAAATGTTTTCAAAAATGACTTGTGAATTGAACCATGACCTTGACTTGACCACAACAGGGTTATGGACATGAAAACTAGGTTCCCACTTAAGTGATGTAGAAAAATTAAATTAGGTTCTTTACTTTTGAACTCTTAAGAAATAAACCTGGCTTTTTGCAAATAAACCTAGAGCTTAAGATTCCTACTAGAACTACCTTACTTGTTAGTGATAGTTTGCAAGTACTTAAAGAGTACTCATGGCTTTGTCTCTGGCTATTCCCATGGCCAGACTATGAGGAGGACTACTAGGAAGATGGACAACAGGAGGTTTATGACAACTAGGATCATCTCCCATCGTCAGCATTGCCTGTGACCTTGAAGATGGAGCCCCTACTACGTTTACTTTCCGCTGCTTTGATTGTATTAAGACTGGATCATGAGATCCTTTATTTGTAAGACCTTTATTATGGTTTGTAATGGATGATGTACTGTGGTAGCAATTCTGTTATGTCTCGTAAAAATGGTAATCCTGGGATTGCGAGGTATGGCATAACAGGCATCTGGGATTAAAAATCTGGGTGTTGACATAAACACTTTGCCTTCGGATCGGTGATAGAAGGTGTAGACAGTTGGTTTTTTGGGTATCCTATGAAGATGCATTTTTCCGCTTTGGGTTCGATCTTATCAGGTTGAAGTTTCTTCACATAAGCATCGCATCCCCAAACTTTTAAAAATGACAACTTAGGTTTGTTACCAAACCATAATTCATATGGTGTCGTTTCAATGGATTTTGATGGTGCCCTATTTAAAGTGAATGCAGCAGTCTCTAATGCATGACCCCAAAAAGACTATGACAAATCTGTAAGTGACATCATAGATCGTACCATATCCAATAAGGTTTGATTATGACGTTCGGATACACCATTACGCTGTGGTGTTCTGGTGGGAGTGAGTTGTGAACAATTCCATATTGTCTCATGTGTGTGCCAAACTCGTAGCTAAGATATTCTCCTCCACGATCGGATCGTAGAAACTTGATCTTACGGTTACGATGATTTTCTACTTCACTATTAAATTCTTTTAACTTTTCAAATGTTTCAGACTTGTGTTTCATTAAGTAAATATACCCATATCTACTTAAATCATCCATGAAGGTTACACAATAACGATATCCGCCATGTGCCGACACACTCATCGGACCACATACATCGGTATGTATTATTTCCAACAAGTCGGTCGCATGTTCCATTGTTCCGGAGAACGGATTTCTAGCCATCTTGCCCATAAGGCATGGTTCACATGTTTCAAATGATTCATAATCAAGTGATTCAAGCAGTCCATCAGAATGGAGCTTCTTCATGCGCTTTACACCAATATGACCCAAATGGCAATGACACAAATATGCAGCAATATCATCATTCAACTTAATTCTTTTGGAATTCACATTATGAATATGTGTACTACTAATATCAAGATTCAAGACAAATAAACCATTCAACAAAGGTGTGTGACCATAAAAGATGTTATTCATATAAAAGGAACAACCATTGTTCTCCGATACCAATGAATAACCGTCTTGCATTAAACTTGATCCAGACATGATGTTCATGCTCAACACAGGCACATAATAACAATTATTTAGGTTTATTGTCAATCCCGATGGTAGATGAAGTAGCAGCATCCTGACGGTGATCACATCAACCTTCGATCCATTGCCTATCCACATCGTCACTTCATCCTTAGCTAGTGGTCGACTATTCCTTAGTCCTTGTTTCAATTTACATATATTAGCAACTGAACCGGTATCAAATACCCAGGTACTACTTTGACTACTAGTAAGGTACACATCAATAATAAGTATATCTTATATACCTTTGTTCACTTTCTCGGCCTTCTTATCTGCCAAGTACTTTGGGTAGTTCCACCTCCAGTGTCCAGCCTCCTTGTAGTAAAAGAATTAAGTATCAGTCTGAGGGCCTCCCTTGGTTTTCTTCTCAGGCGTGGGAACAGACTTGCCGTCCTTCTTGAGGTTACCCTTGGGCTTGCCCCTCAGCCCTTTTTCTTGAAACTGGTGGTTTTATGGACCATCAACACTTGATGTTCCATTTTGATGTCTACCTCGGCAGTCTTAATGCTCCTCCATTTTAGCGCTAAAGAACTTTTCTAAGATCTCATATCTCTCCGCACGGATTTGGTCCCCAAACATAGTTTTGAGTTCCTCCACCATGACATCAGGATCAGTAGGTTCAAAAAGCTTTTGGAGCTCGGGTTCCAACGATTGGAGCATTGCGCACCGCACAAGAGTGTAGTCATCAAACTTTGTGTCATACACATTGTGCTCTTCCCGAGTCGCAGTTTCTGTAGGGGCGTCACCTAACGAACCGTCAAGTACATATGACATTTTTATGCCTACGAGGATAATCCTCAAATTGCGGTGCCAGTTGGTGAAGTTAGACCCATTGTCTAGCAGCTTTTCTTTCTCAAGGAATGCATTGAAATTGAATGCAGGTGGTGCCATGATCTAGAAAGTAATTTCAAAGGCTATTTAGACTATATTTATAACAGATAGAGTTCAAGCTAATTCAAAATTACTTATGTGAGCTCCCACTCAAAATGACATTCCTCTAGTCATTATAGTGATTACACGAACCAAATTCACTATGCCACGACCTATCATCAAGAGTGGTGGCGTAGCTCCAATGGCGAGCATCGTATGGGTCATCACATCCCCATATGACTCATGCTTTACCTTTTGGTTCATGTTCCGAGGCCATGTCTGTACATGTTAGGCTCGTCAAGTAAGAACCTTAGTATTTGCGTATGTAAAACTGTCTTACACCCGTTGTATGCGAACGTAGAATCTATCACACCCGATTATCATGTGGTGCTTCGAGACGACGGACTTCCTTAACGGTGCATACTAAGGAAGAACATCTTATTATCCTGATATTTAGTGGGAGGTATCATCTTATAGTGCTACCAAGGCAATGAAATACTACTTAGGCGATCAAATAAAATGCAACATAAGATGCATCAAAGGATAATCATCACATGCATATTTTTTTTTGTGAAAAAAAATAACCATATGGCTCATATGGTTGTTTTACAATAAAACACATTGCATACAACAACATTTGTATCACAGACCATATCACATCACATGCCCTGCAAAAACAAGTTAGACACCTCTAATTTATTTTTGCATATTTTACGCAGTTATGGGCTTTCTAGGATAGAACCTTCAGCCACAACGGTGATAACCAAGTTATTAAGCAGACCGTTGTAAATCAGATATCAACTATAGTGGGAGAGATAGACACCTGCTAGCCACTTATGCAAAACGAGTTGCATGTCAAGCGTGGAACAGGTCTCGTGTGCGAGGACATGTAAAGTTTGTCCGAGCCGCTTCATCCCACTATGCCACCAATATTCGAAATATAAGAGATTTGCAATAACAAGACTTATCAAGACCCACATCTCCATGTGTTCTAACCTTACAAAGAATCTACGCATAGACATAGCTCTGATACCATTGATGGGGTTCGTTGCATAAAAAACAAAAAATCCTACGGTTTGCAGCTACCAAGACCGAATCTAGGCAATTTTTTAATGGTTATAGATGGACTCACCATCATAGACCGTAAGTGGGATAATGTTCCTACAAACAAATGTGGTTTATGTAGATGGTACACGACCGTCCTCAAGGACATGCAGACGATCAGCGCCATAGACGGGTAGCGCCTCCGTAATTGGCCACACGTTTGGTGTGCCAATGACTCCTGATCCCTTGCTCCAGCCGGGCAGCGGAAGTAGCGGATTCCCGGGAAATCCAACAGTGCTACACCATGGTAGTGGTGGTGGAGGGGAAGGTTTAGATAAGGGCTTCATCGAGCATATTTTCTAGTGGCAATGGACAAGCCAAGCAAGGGGGGGACGATACCACCCTTAGGGCATATGAGAGATCTTGTGAGAGAGAGTGTGGAGAGGAGGAGGCCACCTCCTTTTATAGGCGCCATCGGGCTGCTCCCTCCCCTCCTCTCATTCAATCTCTATTAAAGCACTTTAATTCCCTCAAAATTCTATCCATTAAAGCACTTTAATTCCCTTAAAGGTATTTCCATTCAAGCACTTTAATTCCCTTAAAGGTCTTTCCATTAAAGCACTTTAATTCCATTTTAATGCAACTCAATTTAATGAACACTTCATTTAATGAGTACTTCATTTAATGTACACATTAAAATTTTGATCCCTTGCTTTGTTTTGATAACCCAAAACTATTTTGGCAGATTCGGCAAAACAATTTTCTATAGCAGAACAATTTTCTGTGATGTCCATTGACTTCCCCTCTATTCCCTATCTTCTCAAACGCGTCGATTAACATTAAGTGTGTCTCCCTACGGGTTCGAGAACTATGTAGACATGATCGAGACTTTCTCCGATCAATAATCATTAGCGGGACCTGAAGATCCATAACGACTCCCACTAGTTCCACGAAAATCAGATGATCGTCTGAACCTCTTTCGCTGTAGTTGATGTTTCCATTTTGGATCACTATTCTATATCATAATTTACTGTTTTTCATTGATATATTTCATATTAAGAGGTGATACTTATGTTATTTCATCTATTTTTGCATGGTTGATGACTTTTGGAGGATTGACCACTGAAGTCAGGATTCTGATGGAAAAGGCACTGTTTGGAGGCAAAATTCGTGAAGATCAGAAAATCCCGGAAAATATATGGAAAATCCTATTTTTCTAGAAGACGAAGGAAGCCAGAAGGATAAGTGGAGATGGGCCATAGGGGGCCCACACCACCCCCTGGCACGGGCCAGCCTTGGCCGCGCCACCAGGTGGTGTGGCCACCCTGGCCCACCTCTGGCATCGCCCTTTGGCATATATAATCCCCTCGAAACCCTAAGACTCGGGGGAGCAACCACAGAAAGATTCTGCCGCCTCTACGGGGTGGAAAACTACAAAGAGAGAAAGAGCTCTTCGGCAGGCAGAAATCTGCCGGGGAAATTCCTTCCCGTAGAGGGGAGATCATCGCCATCAACACCGTCATCAAGCTGGACTTCATCGGGATCATCATCATCATCTTCATCAGCACTCTCATCACCACTCCATACCTCTGTAACAATTGGGTTGAATCTTGCATAGTTCTTAGGGGAAACTTTCCCGGTGTTGATTACTTGTTGTAGTTGATGCTATTGAGTGGAACCATTGAATTATCATTCATGTTCAGATTGTTACTTGTCATTATTTCATCTCTAATCTTGATCCATATGATATCTCGTGAGTAGTTCATTTAGTTCTTGAGGACATGGGAGAAGTCATGTTGTTAGTAGTGGAATTGTGTTGACAAAGATTCAATAGTTTGATATTTAAGTTGTGGTGTTATTATTCTAGTGGTGTCATGTGAACATCGACTACATGATACTTCACCTTTATGGGCCTAGGGGAATGCATTGTGTATTTGGCTACTAATCGTAGGGGTTGCTAGAGTGACAGAAACCTAAACCCCCGTTAGGAAACCTTTGCACAAGAGAGTGTAGGATCTCAGAGTTTAAGGCTGTGGTTAGGTTTCTATCTTAATTACTTTCTTATTGTTGTGGATGCTTGCAAGGGGTATAATTACAAGTATGTATTAGTCCTAGGAAGGTCAATACTTATCCAACTAGAGAAGATTAATCAACTATATGAAGCGAAAGCACTTGACATTATTCCCATGTGTCCTCGAGAATGTTTGGTCATCTTAAGTAATACAACCGACTTGTCATGTGCTAAACAAAGGATGTGGCACTTGCTGCAATTATCATTATTGTCTTTTATTTACTCGCTCTTTACTTATCTGCATTATCAAAAACCCCTAAAAAACGTTTGCTAAGTATTTTCAGGGAATTCCTGATCCAAGCCACTCGTCAACACCTTCTTCTCCTTGTTGGGTTCGACACTCTTACTTATCAAAAATGCTGCGATACACCCCCTATACTTGTGGGTCATCAAGACTATTTTCTTGCGCCATTGTCAGGGAGTGAAGCGCTATTGGAGAGTGGAACTGGTAAAGGAAACTTCTACTATGAGCATTGTTTATTTTTGTTAAGTTACTTTATCTCAATATGGATAATTCACTTAGTTTCTTATTTTGTAATGCTACCACCACTTCTAAGGTAGTAGATGAACCACCACCTGCTGAAAATGATACTTTTAAGATACCTACAAGAATTTTTGATCGTGTTATGGATAACTACTATTTTGGAGATGGAACTGTCCATCCTGGTGATCATTTGATCTTTATACACGAATTATGGGGGTTGTTCAAGTGTGCAGGTATTACAACAGATCAAGTCAAGAAGTTATTCTCATTATCACTAAAAGGAAGAGCTAGGGAATGGTACAAGCTACTGAAGAATGGCCAATCTCTTGAATGGGAGGAAGTTTTACCCCTCTTTTATTCAAAATTTTATCCTCCTAGTGTGATTCATAAAGATCGGAATCAAATATACAACTTTTGGCCTCGTGATGGAGAGAGTACAGCTCAAGCTTGGGGGAGATTGAAGTTACTAATGCTCAAATGTCCTATTCATGAGCTCCCTAACAATATTATTGTCAATAACTTTTATGAAAGGCTTTCTCTTCATGATAAGGATCTATTGGATCCTTCTTGTGCTAGATCATTTACATGTATGGAAAAAGAAGCTAAATGGGATCTTCTAGACCGTATTCAAGCCAATGTTGAAGCATGGGAGAATGATAAAGGAAGAAAGTCAGGTATAAATTATGATTATGAATGCATTAAATCTTTTATGGGAATTGATGACTTTCATAATATTAGTAATGCTTATGGTCTTGATTCTCAAAGTATTGCAAATTATTTTAAGGCATTTGCTTCTTATATTGAAATTCCTAAAAAGAAATGGAATAAGTATCATGATCCATATAAAGATATTGTTAATTGTGTTCCTGCAAGAGATACTGAAGTTTATACTGCTAATCATATTTTACCTGAACCTTACATTGAGAAAATGCCTTTCCCGGTTAAGATAAAGGAACATCCTATGACATCTAGTATGGTTAATGAAAGTACAAACAAAGATGTAGAACCCAATGAACAAATATATGATGAACCTGTAGTAGCAAATATAAAAGACTTTGTCCCTAAAAATGTAGAAGATGGGCACATTATCCTTTGTAAGGATACTTCTAAAATTGTTTCACATCCTAATGGAACTAGGAAAGCTAGTGTCCATGTGTTTTCTGTCAGAATAAGTGATCATTGCTACAATGGTCCATGTGATAGTTATATCGTTAAATTTATGCATGATACTGAAAGTTACTATGAGAGAGGGAAAATTGTTCTTATGCATCTCAATAATATTAAGTTTCCTCGCTTTATGCTGAAAGTCTTTATGTTGCACTTGTTTTCTCTTCCTATGCTAGTAGCCTCTGGTTTCAACAATTAATTTTCTTACAAAATTACTTTGCATAGGAAGTGGGTCAGACATAAAAGTGTGTATATTTGCTTCTTGATGCTCTCTTTTACTTCAATTCATATTCTTATGTGAGCATCATTGAAATTTATCATGCATATCTTAATGGCTATAAAGAAAGAGCTTTTGGGAGACAACCCAATATATTTTCGCTTTCAGTTTATTTTTGTTTATTTGAGTCCTGGAAGTTATTGCTCCTGCAACAACCTCTCCTTATCCTTTTTGTTTGGTTTTTGTGTCAAGATCAGCCTCTAATGAGAGATAAGTAAGATTTGGGGAAGTTGCTGTCCCGAAACAGATTTTTGTACTTCACTATAAAAAATCGTGAAAAATACCAGAACATCGTACTGATCTGTAATTTTTAGTGTGCATGACCCAGGTTATTATTTAACTTTCGTTAGTTTTGCACTTTTTGATTTGAGCAACCGAAGATTTTCGAAAAAATTGATCTTTACCTGCTGGTCTATTTTGACAGATTTTTGCCATTTCTTCATTTGCCTCTTAAATCGGTTTCCTTTTTTGAATTCCCTTTGGGCTTTCAAGAGGAGTTGTTTCAGTAGCTTATGTTTTTATGGATTTTAGTTGAAATTGAACTTAAAGGTTTATTACCTCGCATGCACTAATCTTGCTAATGAGAATAGTGTGAAGTTTTGTGTGAAAGAAATTTCTAGGTTGTAGGAGAAAATGGTGTAATACGATGGTGAATGGTCAAAGACTCAAGCACTATATTTCTGGAGATTCTTACAATGAGGATACTGATGTTATTCAAGTCGTGACTCTAGAAAAATTTATTAAAGACCAAATTCAGAGACCTGCAGAGTTTGTTTTCGAATAGGTAACAGTTATGCAAACAAAAGATCCACGAAAAACTTTCCAAGTTATATTTTTTTGCAGTTTTTATCTAACATGGAAATTAATGAGTCAAAAGAGGGACGGAAATGGAGCCCGGGTGGCTAACACCACCCCGTGGCGCGGGCCCACCTGGCCGCACCACCAGGGGGTGTGGTCACCCCGGGGCCTGTCTCCGACCCGTTTTCTCCCAGTACTTTCCTTTTGTTGTTAAACTTCGTAATATATAATCCCCCGGATCTCCCGAGGTTCGTATATCGTGTTCTCATCGTATTTTTGTTTCGATCTATTTCTGATAGGCAGATTCTCAATTTTGGAGCCGCAATGTCTTCCTCTAGATCAGCTAAGGAGGATTCCTCGGTGGATGTCACCAACCCATACATGCATGAGTTGAAGATTCACCCCAAGGAGTTGTTGCTCGAAGGTGGTAAGGTACAGATAAAATAGGTTCAGGGCCCTAAAGGAGAAGGTAGTCTGGAGGACAGGATGGAAGCATTGGAGCAACAAGTCTTTAGGTACAAGAAGATGGGGGAACGTGAGGTGGATATCATCCATAAGATTAGTTCAGAACTCATCGCCGAGCACAAGAAGGAGACTACTGAGCTTAGGGATGAAATTATTTCACTCCATCGAACAATCAACCAACTACAAGCACAACTCTACGATGTGCAAAATCGAAATTGTGAGTATGAGGTTAGGTTTAAACAAATAAGTGCTGCTGCTAGTTTCAGGATGTTGGAAACCAAGATGTCTTTTGTTTATGGGGAGCCCTTACCTTGGAAGTCGGACGATGACGAGAGAACACCACCACCACCAAAGGAGTAATTCGTCATCAGGTTTTGGCATCCCCTTGGTTTGTTCCAAGCTTGGGGGAGTGTCGCGGTATCACATTTTTTACCTTTTATCTTTTTACCTTTTCAGTAGAGTCATATCATGAATGGAGAAGTTATCATATAGGATGGTTTGCATTATTGAAGTATCTCCCCTCTCGTTAGTTATCTATGTATCCCTTGGTGTGAGTTGCCATTATGGAATATTAATGAGAAGTTCTATCATTTACTCTTTGCACATCTTATATTAGTTTGCAATTTCTGTTATATGATTGATCTTGTTTTTAGTATTGGTATCACTTTGGAATCATTAAGTAAATTTAGTTGGTTTTGGCAAACCTGGCTCTGGTAAGTAGCAACACTATTTGAGAATTGAATGAGAAAGAGAAAAGTACTTTTAAGAAATATAATTTCATCATCTTTCTTTCTTGATTGGCTCATAAGCTTAGTATTCTCTAGTTTAGATCTTTTGTGCTTCCAAGGAAGATTGCATGTTTATTTTCATCACTTGTATGTTTGTTTGTTTCCTTCAACTCTTATGCTTGCTACCCAGCCTTTGTAGCCAAAAAGTTGTACTGAGAGGGAATGCTTCTCGTGCATCCAATCCTTAAACCAAAACCTATGCCATTTGTGTCCACCATACCTACCTATTAGCACTATTGTTATTCCAAATAAATTCATGTTTTTATCTACCTTCCGAATTAAACTTGGTATGTGAAAATTAGTGATTAAAGCTCTCACAAACTTGATGGCACACTATACTTTCTTGCACTTAATAAACTTGAACCATTATGCCCATCTATGTTGTGTATATGCTTGCACTTTGTAAGTTGTGAATTAGCAGAACCATGTTACCATGGGGAAAGCTTTCAACATTGCACTTTATTTAGTTGATATCATGTTCTTTTGCTTATGGATCCCGGCGGTGTGAAATAAAAGGGGAGCTTGTAAGCTCATGGAGTTTGTATATGTGTTAGAGAAACGGCTGGGCGGCTAGCCTAAGCCATGCATAATCATGGTGGAAACTTGCAGCATAACCAGAGTGAGCAATCTGTGAAGCATCCTCAATAAAAATAAAAAAACCATATGCAAATAGGAAATAAAAACCTATGCAAATAGGAAATAAAAGGATTGTTGATATGTTCATTGTTTGTTGCCTTGTCATTTTGATATGGGAAATTTCCTGTATCATGGGGCAAGGGGTACCCCGTTGGCGGTTCTCTATGATACACATGTACTTACAATGACAAGAAGGTACTCGTGACTAAAGTTGAGTAGCATGAGGTTCGGTACTCGTAAACAAGGGGTATGAGATTTTCAACTTATAACTTGTCAAGCATATCCATATATTTGTTCACTTTAACCTTAATCACCTAAAGATGCTTATGATAGGGGTAATGAGAGTTGAAAGCTAATAAGTACCATAATTTTTGGAAGATCTTTATGAAACATGAAATCCCTGCTTCCCTCTGCGAAGGGCCTATCTTTTACTTTTTAGATGAGTCAGTAAACCTATTCCTTTCTATCTCAAGCATGTATTTGAGTTGTTGTGTTTCAATCATTCATATGATGATTTATTCAATCATGTTTCTTATGTTCCTTGTTTTGCACACTGCTCTTATCTTAGTGAATATTACTTTGAAAGCTATCGCTGAAAACCCATTATGTTTGAACTCCTGCAAATTGTTAACTATTCTTTGACCAAGAACAAAGTTTGCCATTACCAATTATGATTTACTTTGTGTATCTTTATTGTGTTTCCTTTACTTATTGCAAGTTAGGTTATATAATAGTGAGTTGTCTTCTATTATGATTTATGTATTGATGAATGTGATGCTTCTTATCCGTATTATTTTATCGACACTTGATGTCTACGCACTTCTATTCTTGTAGACAGTTGTTGGGCCTCCAAGTGTAGAGGTTTGTAGAACAGCAGCAAGTTTTCCCTTAAGTGGATTACCCAAGGTTTATCGAACTCAGGGAGGAAGTGGTCAAAGGTATCCCTTTCAAACAGCCCTACAATCAAGATACAAGAAGTCTCTTGTGTCCCTAACACACCCAACACACTTGTCAGGTGTATATGTGCACTAGTTTAGCGAAGAGATAGTGAAATACAAGTGGTATGGATAATTATAAGTGGTAACGGTGCTAGAAAATAGCTTTATGGCGTGGAAAATACTAAAGACAAACTGAAATAAAGATGGAAGAAAGCAAACATGTAACAGATCTAATTGCGAACGATGTTTCAATGTTTAGAAACAAGGCCTAGGGATCATACTTTCACTAGTGAACACTCTCATATAAATATATTCTCTTTATGATACTACTCTCCGGTTGGACACTCTAATCGTTGGTAGGGCTATAACAACACACCTCAAAGTTCATCTTTCCCATCTAGATAACCCCACACCGTCACCTTGAGTACTAGATGGGTCCAACAAACACCACAATTTCATAAAGACATCCAACTCCAAATATAACTCATAACAAGTATTTGTAATCTGTAGCCTAAGTGCCACCATGGTGTGCACATTGTCAACTTCACACACATGGGGAGAGTAGAGATCTATTAAAGCACTTGAGTAGCAAGGTAGATCTAATTGATTACAAAGCTCATGATCACAATATGATCATGCATAGAGAGAGAGATGAACACATAGCTACCGGTAGAACCCTTAGCCTCGAGAGAGAACTACTCCCTCCTCATCATGGGAATCAGCAACGATGATGGAGATGGTGGTGGAGATCGATGGAGATGGCTCCGGGGGCACTTCCCCGTCCCGGCAGGGTGCCGGAACAGAGACTTTTTGTCCCCCGAATCTCCCCTTCGGTGGCGGCGGCGCTGCGGAACTTTTCGTGGCTGGAGGCTTGATGATTTAGGGTTTCTGTATCGGGAGGAATATATAGGCGAATGGGCGAGGTCGGTGGCCATCCAGGGGGCCCACACCATGCCCTGGCGCGGCCTGGGGGGACCCGCGCCTAGGGGTGGTTTGGCCACCCCGTGGTCCCCCTTTGTCTCTCCTTCTAGCTCCGTGAATCTTCCGGGAAAATAACGACTTTGGCTATTGTCCGGTCCAATTCCGAGAATATTCATTTTCTGACTTTCTGGAACCAAAAACAGCAGAAACCATGCAACTGGCACTGTGGCTCTTGTTAATAGGTTAGTCCAAGAAATCATATGAAAAGTACTCCAAAGTGTGGACAAAACATAAGAAAGTAGATAAAAACCAAGCATGGAACATCAAAAATTATGGATACATTAGCAACGTATCAACATCCCCAAGCTTAACTCCTGCCCATCCTCGAGTAGGTAAGTGATAAAAAAAATTTGAGGTGACATGCACCATCATAAACTTGATCAAATTATTTGTAAAACATTGATAGCTGGATCATAGTACTTCAATCAAAACATGAAAGATAAAGTTCTAACAATAAGACATAGCAACTATGTTACAACATGAAAAGGCACAAACAAAAGATTCATGAATAACAATTCTTTGCAAGACGTTTGTTTGTTTCATATAAAGAAAACAAGGCATAATAGCATTCAGCTTGTCCCTCATAGAGTAGCAAATATAAATGCATAGGACACCTTCAAAGTTCATAAGAGTGACTAGATACAAATAGTTTAAAATAAGCAATATCAAGTTATGCATCAATCAACTAGTCTTGGGACAATGCACATAGAACTAAGAATGGCCACTATGCTCTCAAAGTAGGTGCATAAAGGTAGAAGGTGGAGACTCAATATAATGGTGGAAGAAAGGCCTTCATATAAGGAAGTAGAGATTCAAGTTTCATAAAGAGCTTCCAAAAATTATGGTACTTATAGCTTTCAGCTCTCATTGCCCCTATCATAAGCATCTTGAAGGTGATTAAGGTTAAAGTGACACAACTAAGAGGATATGCTTGACAAGTTATAAACCGAAGTCTCATGCCCCTTACTTACGAAGACCGAACCTCATGCTACTCAACTTTAGTCACAAGTAAGCTCTTATCATTGTAAGTACATATGTATCATAAAGAACCGCCAACGGGGTACCCCTTGCATATGATACAGGAGCTATCCCATAATCAAAATGACAAGGAAAGCAGACAATGAGCATCTCAGCTATCTTTTTATTTGCTATTTGCATAGGTTTTGACTGAGGATGCTTCATAGAGTGCTCATTATCGTGATGCTGCAAGTTTCCACCATGATTAGGCATGGCTTAGGCTAGAGGCCCAGGCGTTTCTCTAACACACATACAAACTCCATGATCTTACAAGTTCCACTTTTATTTCACACCGCCGGGATCCATCAGCAAAAGAACATGATATCAACGGGGTACAAAGTATAGGTGCAATGTTGAAAGTGTTCCCCATGATACATGGTTCTGCTAACCTCAATTTATAAAGTGCAAGCATATACGCAACAAAGAAGGACCCAATGGTTCAACTTTATTAAGTGCAAGAAAGGTAAAGTGTTGCATCAAGTTCGTGAGAGCTTTAATCACGAGTTTTCTCATAACAAGTTTAATTTGGAAGTTAAACAAAAACATGAATATACTTGGAATAGCATAAGCTAATAGGTAGGTATGGTGGACTCTTTGTAATAACTTGGTTTTAGGAGTTGGATGCATGAGTAGAACTCATACTTGGTTGTGGAGGCTAGCAAAAGACTGGGAGCGACAAACTAAGAGAGCAATAATTGCCATAATCATGCAGAGCGACAAAACATCATTGATCAAAGAATAAAGTGATACTACAAGTTGAAAACTAAAGGATCATAAAGTCTTATGGTGACTTTGGATATTCATAACATGGTGTGAGCATGCGCCAAGTCAACCCAAATAAAACATCAAAGGAGAATACCACTATACTATGCTTTAATATGCTAAAACAACGCATGATTCATCCAAGGCAGATTAAGCAATCTCAATTGTTTATAACAAGTCATGCTACAGCAAAGCATACTAAGCATAAATCCAAAACAATATCAAGCATGGCATGACAAAGCATACGCCACAGTCAAAAACAAGCTCTCTTTACCACTTAAGCATGAACTTTCCTACTCTTTTTCAATCCAAACCAAACTATTTGAAAACCAATGTATGAAAGAGGGGGTCCAACCAATTTATTCAGGAAACTAAGCAAACCAAGAAAACGAAAAACCAAAACAAAAACAAAAAAGAAGATGCTCCAAGAACAACACAACTGTGCATGAAACAATAAAAATGAAGCGTTTGGAAGAAACCTGGGATTTTTATTGATGAAGAGGGGGATGCCTTGGGCATCCCCAAGCTTTGACGCTTGTACTTCTTGGATATTTCTTGGGGTGACACGCGTGGAATCCCCAAGCTTGAGCTTTAGTCCATCCTTCATCTCATTACTCATTCCTTCCATACACCTGAAATTTTTCCTTCATACAAAACTTCACACAATCTTTATTAGCAACATTAGTGCACTCAAGATAATAAGTCTTTAGGTTCAGTTCCAACACCAATAAAACTTCCATTAAAACACAAGCTACTGTAGCACTTCCCTCAAAAATCTCAATTCCCTGAAAGAACTCAAAAAGGAACCAACAAGAAGCAAATGCAAATAATGGCAAAATTTGTCAAAACAGACCAACGGGTAAAGAAGCATTTTTTCGAAGACCTTATATTGCTAAAATCAAAAAGTGTTGAACTAACAGAAGTTAGATAACAACCTGGGGAAGAAGGGCAAAAATTCACGCCTCAAAAAGACGTATAGAGATTTTACACGAATTTTTACGGTGAAGCACAAAAATCTGTTTTGGGACAGCAACTTTCCCAATCATTACTTATCTCTCATTAGAGGTTACTCTTGGCACAAAAAGCAAATAAAAAGGATAAGGAGCGGTTATTACTGAAGTAATAACTTACAAGACTCATCTAAAACTTTTGGGTTATCTCCCAATAAGTACTTTTCTTTAATGCCTTTAAGTTAGGCATGATAGTTTGAGAAGATGCTCACATAAGAAATATGAATTGAAGTAAAAGAGAGCATCAAGAAGCAAATTCAAAGCACATTTAAGTCTAACCCACTTCCTATGCATAGGAATCTTGTAAATAAACAAGTCATGAAAGCACAAAGCAACAAGCATAGTAAAGCAAAACAAGTGCAACTTCAAGACTTTCAACATAAAGAGGGGAAACCTAATATTGTTGAGATACATAAAACCAGGTTTCCCTCTCTCATAATAACTTTCAGTAGCATCCTGAATAAAATTAAATATAACTATCACATAAAACATTTTTATCATGAGCCACATGCATAAAAGAATTAATGATCTCCACATAAACATAGTCATTCTTATTAATTGAACTGGAAACAAATTCAACAAAATAGTTATCATTATTATTCTCATCAACATAATCATCAAATATAGGAGGAATATTGTAGTCATTTATTTTCTCCTCAATAGTAGGTGGACTAAAAATATCATATTCATCATTGTAATCATCATATATTGGAGGTTTGGTATCATCATAAGCAATAGAATAGCTATCTTCCAAAGTTGGGGAACTAAAAAGATCGTTTTCATAAAAACTAGCTTCCCCAAGCTTAGACTTTTCCATAGCATTAGCAATAATGGTGTACAAAGAATTCATACTAACAACATTGCTATTAGCATGCAAATAAAGTTCCATAGGTTTTTTAATTTTTCTTCAAACACTTCATGTCCTAAATCAAGATAAATACTATAAAGCTCTCTAATTTTTTATGTTTTCCATTAAGCCTAACTAGTGAAACTAAAAACAAGAAACAGAAAGATATAATTGCAGAATCTAAAGGAAATAACTTCGAGCACTCACACCGGAGGATGTGAGTACCTTTTACCTTACCTCCCCGGCAACGGCGCTAGAAAATACTTGCTAGCGCATGGTTGACGTGGGAGCTTCTTCTTCTTCAGTCCCCGGCAACAGCGCCAGAAAATAGCTTGATGTCTATGCACTTCTATTCTTGTAGACAGTTGTTGGGCCTCCAAGTGCAGAGGTTTGTAGAACAACAGCAAGTTTTCCCTTAAGTGGATTACCCAAGGTTTATCGAACTCAGGGAGGAAGTGGTCAAAGGTATCCCTCTCAAGCAACCCTGCAATTAAGATACAGGAAGTCTCTTGTGTCCCCAACACACCCAATACACTTGTCAGGTGCATAGGTGCACTAGTTCGGCGAAGAGATAGTGAAATACAAGTGGTATGGATAATTATAAGTGGTCACGGTGCTAGAAAATAGCTTGATGGAATGGAAGATACTAAAGGCAAACTGAAATAAAGATGGAAGCAAGCAAACATGTAACAGATCTAATTGCGAACGGTGTTTCAATGTTTAGAAACAAGGCCTAGGGATCATACTTTCACTAGTGAACACTCTCATATAAATATATTCTCTTTATGATACTACTCTTAACTACTCTCCGGTTGGACACTCTAATCGTTGGTAGGGCTATAACAGCACACCTCAAAGTTCATCTTTCCCATCTAGATAACACCACACCGTCACCTTGAGTACTAGATGGATCCAACAAACACCACAATTTCATAAAGACATCCAACTCCAAATATAACTCATAACAAGTATTTGTAATCTGTAGCCTAAGTGCCACCATGGTGTGCACGCTGTCAACTTCACACACATGGGGAGAGCAGAGATCTATTAAAGCACTTGAGTAGCAAGGTAGATCTAATTGATTACAAAGCTCATGATCACAATATGATCATGCATAGAGAGAGAGATGAACACATAGCTACCAGTAGAACCCTTAGCCTCGAGAGAGAACTACTCCCTTCTCATCATGAGAATCAGCAACGATGATGGAGATGGTGGTGGAGATCGATGGAGATGGCTCCAGAGCACTTCACCGTCCCAGCAGCGTGCCGGAACAGAGACTTTCTGTCCCCCGAATCTCCCTTTGGTGGCGGCGGCGCTGTGGAACTTTTCGTGGCTGGGGGCTTGATGATTTAGGGTTTCTGTATCGGGAGGAATATATAGGCAAAGGGATGAGGTCAGTGGCCAGCCAGGGGGGCACACCATGCCCTGGCGTGGCCTGGGGGACCCGCACCTAGGGGTGGTTTGGCCACCTTGTGGCCCCCCTTCGTCTCTCCTTCTGGCTCCATGAATCTTTCGGGAAAATAACGACTTTGGCTTTTGTCCGGTCCAATTTCGAGAATATTCATTTTTTGACTTTCTGGAACCAAAAACAGCAGAAAACAGGCAACTGGCACTGTGGCTCTTGTTAATAGGTTAGTCCAAGAAATCATATGAAAAGTACTCCAAAGTGTGGACAAAACATAAGAAAGTAGATAAAAACCAAGCATGGAACATCAAAAATTATGGATACGTTAGCAACGTATCAAAACTTCACTCCATAAACCTGAGGTCATGTTTATTAAGCTCAATTTTCGCTTGGGGACAAGCGAAGTCTAAGCTTGGGGGGAGTTGATATGTCCATTTTGCATCACTATTCTATATCATAATTTACTATTATTCATTGATATATTTCATATTAAGAGATGATACTTATGTTATTTCATCTATTTTTGCATGGTTGATGACTTTTGGAGGATGGACCACTGAAGTCAGGATTCTAATGGAAAAGGCACTATTTGGAGGAAAAATTCATGAATATCAGAAAATCCCGGAAAATATATGGAAAATCCTATTTTTCCAGAAGACGAAGGAAGCCAGAAGGAGAAGTGGAGATGGGCCACAGGGGGCCCACACCAACCCCTGGCGCGGGCTAGCCCTAGCCGTTCCACCAGGTGGTGTGGCCACCCTGGCCTACCTCTGGCATCGCCCTTTGGCGTATATAATACCCTCGAAACCCTAAGACTCGGGGGAGCGACAACAGAAAGATTCCGCCGCCTCTGTGGGGCGGAAAATTGCAGAGAGAGAAAGAGCTCTCCGACAGGCAGAAATCTACCAGGGAAATTCCTTCCCGAAGAGGGGAGATCATTGCCATCAACACTGTCATCAAGCTGGACTTCATCAGGATCATCATCATCTTCATCATCATCTTCATCAGCACTCTCATCACCACTCCATACCATTGTAACAATTGGGTTGAAACTTGCATAGTTCTTAGGGGAACTTTCCCGGTGTTGATTACTTGTTGTAGTTGATAGTATTGAGTGGAACCATTGAATTATTGTTCATGTTCAGATTGTTACTTATCATTATTTCATCTCTGATCTTCATCCATATTATGTCTTGTGAGTAGTTTGTTTAGTTCTTGAGGACATGGGAGAAGTCATGTTGTTAGTAGTGGAATTGTGTTGAGAAAGATTCAATAGTTTGATATTTAAGTTGTGGTGTTATTCTTCTAGTGGTGTCATGTGAACATCGACTACATTATACTTCACCTTTATGGTCCTAGGGGAATGCATTGTGTATTTGGCTACTAATCATAGGGGTTGCCGGAGTGACAGAAACCTAAACCCCTGTTAGGAAACCTTTGCACAAGGGAGTGTAGGATCTCAAAGTTTAAGGTTGTGGTTAGGTTTCTATCTTAATTACTTTCTTATAGTTGCAGATGCTTGCAAGGGGTATAATCACAAGTATGTATTAGTCCTAGGAAGGTCAGTACATTAGCACAGGTTCACCCACACAACACTTATCCAACTAGAGAAGTTTAATCAACTATATGAAGCGAAAACACTTGACAGTATTCCCATGTGTCCTCAAGAATGTTTGGTCATCTTAAGTAATACAACCAGCTTGTCCTTTACTAAAGAAAGGATTGGGACACTTGCTGCAATTATCATTATTGTCTTTTATTTACTCGCACTTTATTTATCTTCATTATCAAAAACCCTAAAAATACGTTTGCTACGTATTTACAGGGAATTCCTGATCCAAGACTCGTCAACACCTTCTGCTCCTCGTTGGGTTCGACACTCTTACTTATCGAAAATACTGTGATACACCCCCTATACTTGTGGGTCATCAGCAATCAAATACCTTTTGTCTCGCGATATATTACTTGTCCGAGATTCGATCAGTCGGTATCATCTATACCTTGCTTAATGTTGTTCTCGACAAGTACTCTTTTATCGTTCCTATGGTATGGCATTCTAGTGATCAAATTGCTTGCTTGCAAGGCTATGTCAATGTGATATCACCAAGAGGGCACTGAGTATATCCTTCCGTCATCTGAATGGACAAATCCCAATCTTGATCCACGAGCCTCAACTGATGCTTTCCAAAAAACTAACGACACCTTTAAAATCACCCAGTTACAGTGTGATGTTTGATGTAATCAAAGTACTCTTCCGGTGAAAGTGATTGACGTGATCTCATGGTCTAAGGACATTGAGTTACTACAAATGAGATAGCAATTTAAACTTGATGACGTGATCGTATTGCTACATCTACTGCGGGTGACTGTTCATCATATCATTCTCTAATGATATGACCCTGTTATTAACAACATCCAATGTTCATGATCAGGAAACCTTTGATCATCTATTAATCAACAAGCTAGTATAAAGAGAGGCTTTACTAGGAACCTTATCTGTTTATAATTCACAGATGTATTAACATTTCCTTATTAATACAATTCTAGCATGAAAAATAAACATCTGTTATAAACCTGGAATAGCATAATAACCACTTTATTATTGCCTCTCGGGCATATTCCTTTCATGCTTAACTATAGATCTACAACGCATGCCAGCGAGAACTCTACCTAGCTGCATATCTACCATCAAAATGGCTTGGATAAAAAGGGGGCAGAGCTTACCGCCATTACTGACCAGATGAGGCATGTAGATGCAGCAGATTGTTAAGCGAGGACCAGCAGGCATGAGCGACAAAGACACGGAGGTTGAGGTCACCCGGATCTATCCCTCCAAGAGATTCATCGTCGGTGTCAATGGTGAGTGAGAGATCCGTCACCAGCAGTGGAACCGTTGAGGGGGGAGTGAGAGAAGAGTGGAGAGGGAGAGTTGTCGGTGGTGGGTACTGACGGGATTTATGGCACATGTTGCTCACGCGAGCGGTGGGGCCTTTTTCACTTGCTTGAGCCAGGATCTAGGGAAATGGCCGATTCGGGCATTGTCACTGAGCATGCATCTGGACTGCATTGAGACTCATGTGGGCCACATCGCAGAGGTCCTGCGAGCAATCAATCAACCCATTTTTAGCACATATGGCCTATCCCAGAGGACTACATGCTACCAAACGCGCCCCTAGGCTTACACTTAACGGCGAGATCGGTAGCAAAGAGTTGGGAGTGTCAAAGCAGGGCGCATGCAACATTAGCAGGAACACGAATGGGTAAGGATGGAAGTGGCTAACCCTTACGGTACCCTCTACCCTCTTTAGAACAAGAAATGAACTACTTTTTTTTGCAAATCAGAACTTTTTGAGAAATCTAGTTCATTTGTTTGTACTAGACTAAAAATAGGGTACTCTAAAGTTAGGGGAATGACCCCCGGGTAGGCCAAGGCAGGCTCGACTGGCTGGCTCTAGGAGCGCTATGCCGGATGGACACAAGACAAAGGACCAAAACCAGGTGGACCGCTCCAACCGATCGGCCCTCGAGGTTTCCCGGCTGGCCCGTCTAGCCGGCTGGCCAGAAGAACCGGCTAGGTGGCCGCTTCTACCCGGCCGCCTCGCATCCGCTAGCCAGTATACAGAGGGGTACGCTCCTCGCTGAGCACCCCTCTGATTGGACAGGCTGGCGCGCTGCCCTGCCAGTGCTACAAGACAACTGCACCAAAGTGCCAAATCTGGAAGCTGAGGAGAGCGCTCTCGTCTGACCGCTAAAGCACCAGCTGATGAGTAAAGCGCCGCATGACAAGTAAAGCACCGGGTGACGCCCAAAGAACCATCACTGGGACATTGTAGCGATGTCCCCTTGTACTGGAGGCTTGACTGGGTCCTGGCCCACCGGCAGGGCCCATCCAGCCAGCTCGCTTTGTAAACCTGAGGCCCAAACAGTAAACCCTAGAACCCAAATTGTAACCTACCTCCCCCAACCAATATATAAGGGAGGGTAGAGCTAGGGTTCTAGGTAGGCTCAAGTAGATTCAAGTTCATTCTCATAGTTCATCTTCTTCATCTAGATCTCCATAGCAGCTAGGGAAACAGCTCAAGGAGCACTAGTACTGGGCATTCGCCCCCAATATAGTAGATCCTTGTAGGAGTAGGAATGTTACCTAGACAAGAGGGCTCCGAACCTGGGTACATCGTTGTGTCTGCAGTATTTGTGCCCAACCCATTGCGAGTAGCCACCGATAGCATCCTGATTGTCCCCTCTTATGCCATCCCCGATGGCACTGCCGTGTTCCACACCACGATAGTTGGCGCCTACCGTGGGGCACAACGCTTCGGCTAGGGTCATCTTTCGCATGGGACTTCCGCTTGTCGCCGGTGAGCGAGTCGCCTCCGGCCCCGTCCTCACTCTCGGCTCCTTCAACTGCATCATTGACAACACGTCTTGCTTTACCAGGGAAACCTTCCCTAGTGGCGGCTCCGTCATGCACTTTGGAAAGCACCACGTCTACGTCGCCACCATCGCCGAGGCCTTCCCTCGCGAGTTCGTCTCCAGCGCACCGCCTGGCTTCTCCGCTCCATGCATCGCCAGGGGCAGTGTCAAGGTCATGATGGCCGGCTCAGGCAAGGGCTATCACCCACCTCTAGAGCGCAACGTGGGAGGCAACAGCTCCGCTTCAAGTGAACAAGATCAAGATCCGCTGACCACCTCCATCCATCACCTCCACAACCCCATCATCCCCGAGGCAGATCCAGCAGTTGCTGCGGCCACACTGGAGGCCACACGCCAAAACCTTTAGGAGGAAGCCAACAAGGTCACCGCCCATCAGCGCCGCCTAAACGCAACCATGCGTGAGTACAACACTGCACATGGCTTCTCCTGCCTGCCTGGTGCAAACCGGCAGATTCTGCCCTAGGGCCATAACCTTGGCTCGGAGCTGGACCATGTTGCTGACCCCCGCACACTCGCGGTTCAGCCGGTTTACAGTACCCCCGCTAAGGACATGAGGGCTGCAGAAGCAGCCACCACTGAGCTGGGCCACCTTGAGGGCGATGAGCTACGTTGCCAGCAGGCGCACGTCCAGCTCCTCGTCGCAACAGCCAACAAGCAGCAGTCCGAGGCAGGTGCAAGCCTTGGGGGAAACAGCAAGAGCCAGCCACCTCGCCGGATGGCGGATCCGGCGGCTGGCGGCAGCAAGGCCTCCTCTCCAAACGGGACAAGGAAAAACATCCATCCACGCGGCGGATTGGCTGGTCGCGGGCATCATCAGCACGACGCGACGGTGGTCACTAGCAGAAATCGAGCTCCAGCTGACAGAGCCAGATAGGGGCAACGCCATCAACCGGCTGACAAAGCCGAAATAAGCCTCGCGTCGCCCAAGTCCCACCTGACGGGGAGACTTGGCCCACGTGAGCCGGAAACATGCGACGCACGTGCATGCATTGACCTCCTCATACAATCGTGTGCGCTGGAGGAAGAAAGTCTAGCCAGCCCCAGATGTTTCGGGCCGTGCATCCAAAATTAACCATTTGCAAAGGGATTTTCGCTCCCAAGGGATACACCAAAGTACGACGGATCGGTCAAGCCAGAAGACTGGCGGGTGGACTATGTCACCATAGTGGGCATAGCTACCAGCAACTGACGAGTGGTGGTGCCTTACGCCCCCTTCCGACTTGGCCAGAACCTGGCTGATCAGTCTCCCCGACAACAACATCAACGCCAGGGTCGACTTTGAGGAAGCATTCATTCGCAACTTCACCGGCACCTACAAGCGGCTTGGGCAAGCTTGCGAGCTCGCCTTATCCATTCAAGGCAAGGACGAGTCCAACCGCTCCTACCTCACCCGGTGGACCAGCATGCATATCTCCTACGAGGGGGTGCGCGAGCATCAGGTAATTGACTTCTTTGTTAATGGTTGCAAAGACGGCACAATGCTAAAGCAAGATCTCAGCCGGGTGGAACCCGAAACCATGGCCCAGCCCATGGCCATCATAGAGAAGTACGCCACCACCGACGCGGCAATGAAGAAGGCCATCATGGTGGATGACCAAGGGCAAACCATTGTGGATAACTCCACGGACCAGCGCCAGCCGGATGGGCATCATAATAGCTCTAGGTGGCATGGCCATGACAACCGCCATGGCAAAAGAAAGGACGACCAGCTGGACAACCATTACAGGTACAAGCAGGTAGCAACCGTCCAAGAAGATCCGACTACAGGCAGCAGTCGGAGGCAGAAGCCTGATGACTGGCCACCACGGACCAAGTACACCATTGAATCGATGCTTGATGACCCGTGCAATTTCCATAGTGGTGGCAACAAGCCGGCTACGCACACAACCCGCCAGTGCACCTGGACCAAGAGGATGGCCGAGGTTTGTGGGTTACCACCGCCACTGTCGTCACTGCCTCTGCCAGCCTGTGACCAACAGGACAACCGCGAACTCTAGAACCGCCAGGACAAGGACGATGGTGATTACCCTCACCGGGTGGGAAACTACCACATTTTCACCACCGAGCCGGACACCAAGGATAGCAAGAGGCGTCCTGAGGCGGAGGTGAACGCAATTCTTCCCCCCGTTCCTCGGTACCTAAACTGGTCTGAGCAAGAGATCACGTGGAGCAGGAAGGACCAGCCGGCTGTGCTGCCACACCCAGGAACCTACCCGATGGTCCTAGATCCTATCATCATCTCCAAGAAGCACTCCTGAAGATTCTCACGCGTCCTCGTGGATGGGGCAGCAGCATCAACCTCCTGTATCGCAACTCGTTGGACCGGCTCGGCATCAGCGAGTCCCAGCTGGAGCGATCCAACACCTCCTTCCACGGAGTTGTTCCAGGTCCATCGCATTCGCCCATCAGCAATATCCAGTTGGACGTCATCTTCGGCATGGAGGGAAACTTCCGCCGCGAGCCCATCTGGTTTGAGGTGGTTAACCTCTCCAGTGCATATCATGTAATCCTTGGACGCCCAGTGCTCACCAAGTTCATGGTGGTCCCCAGGCCTAAGGTGGTAATCACTATCGCTGGTGACTACAGGCGTTCAGTGGAATGTTCCACAGATGACTCCAAGCTAGCCGAGGCCATGATCATCGTGGAAGAGAAGCGCATCATCATGCAGAACATAGTGGCCCTACAGGCGGAAATGCTGGCTAGCGAGCCAAAGCCAGTAGGAGAGGCACAGTTCAAGCCATCCAAGGGCACCAAGAAGATTTTTCTCAACAAGGCCAAGCCGGACAAGTTCGTCCTGGTCGGACACAGCAAATAGGAAAGCATGCTCGTCGACTTCCTCCGTGAGAATCGGGATATCTTCGCATGGTCCCCCAAGGACATGCCTGGTGTTCCGATGGATCTTGCCGAGCACTCTTTACATGTCAGGACGGATGCAAAGTCGGTCAAGCAATATCTATGCCACTTCCCTGAGGAGAAGAGAAGAACAATTGGTGAAGAAATCACCTAGATCCTTGCAGCTAGATTCATCATGGAGGTTTTCCACTTGGAATGGCTGGCAAACCTAGTGCTGGTGCTAAAGAAGAACAAGACTTGGTGCATGTGTGTTGACTACACCATCCTCAACAAAGCATGCCCCAAAGATCCGTTCGCCCTGCCAAGGATAGATCAAGTGATCGACTCCACAGCCAGCTGCAAACTGTTGTCGTTTCTGGACGCGTATTCCGGCTACCACCAGATCCGACTGAACCCCACCAATCAAATCAAGACAGCATTCATCACCCCACATGGGCTTACTACTACACCACCATGCCATTTGGACTGAAAAATGTAGGGGCTACGTACAAGCGCTGCATGCAGAAGTGCCTGCAATCACAGATCGGTAGAAACGTACACGCCTACATGGAGATGTGGTGGTCAAGACAAAGGAGCAACGAACACTCCTCGAAGACCTGAAGGAAACATTCGCCAACCTCTACAGGTTCCAGATGAAGCTGAAGCCGGAGAAGTGTGTGTTCGACATTCTAGACGACCAACTCCTCAGTTTTCTCGTCTTAGAATGAGGAATCGAGGCCAACCCAGAGAAGATCGTCGCAATCGAGCGCATGCAGCCGCCACAGAATCTGCACGACATGCAGAAGTTCACCGGGTGCCTAGCCTCCCTCAGACGGTTCGTTAGCCGGCTAGGTGAGAAAGTACTCCTGTTGCACCAGGTGATGAAGAAAACGGACAAGTTCCTCTAGACGGTGCAGGCGGACGAGGCTTTCCGCGACCTCAAGCGCATGCTATCCTCCCCAACAATAATGGCGGCCCCCACTGCAAAGGAGCCAATGTTGATGTACATTGCAGCTACCAACCAGTTCGTCGGTGTCGTGCTCGTGGTTGAGAGGTCGGAAGAAGGGAAGGCGCAGCCGGTCCAGCATCCCGTGTACTACCTGAGCGAGGTACTCTTGCTCTCGAAGCAGAATTACCCCCACTACCAGAAGCTAGTGTATGGCATGTACATGGCCACCAAGAAACTGAAGCACTACTTTCAAGAGCACTCCATCCGGGTGGTGGCGCTAGCACCACTTTCGAAAATCATCGGCAATAGGGACGCAATGGGACGGGTGGCGAAATGGGCAATAGAGCTTGCTGCTCACTACATCCGATACGAGCCAAGTATGGCGATCAAGTCTCAGGCCCTGGCGGATTTCCTTGTTGATTGGGCAGAATCATAGTACCTGCCGTCATGCCCTTACTCCACGCACTGGAAGCTACACTTTGACAACTCCAAGATGTACAGGAGACCCGGAGCCGGAGTCGTCATGACCTCTCTAAAAGGATACCGGCTGGAGTACATGTTGCAGATCTACTTCTGTGCATCCAACAACGTCGCCGAGTACGTAGCGATTGTCCATGGCCTCAAAATGGCAAAAGAGGTCGGCATCCGGCGCATCCTCTGCTTCAGCGACTCAGACTTGGTGGTACAGCAAGTATCAGGTGATTGGGACGCCAAGGACACAAACATGGCCCTGTACCGCTTCTTCATACGGTAGCTATGCACCTACTTTGAAGGGTGCGAGTTTCACCACGTCCCTCGAGCCAACAACGAGGCCGTGGACGCACTCGCCCGTGTCGAGTCAACAAGGAAAGCAATTCCACCTGGAGTCTCCCTCGAGCACCTACGCAAGCCATCCATCACGCCGTCTCTAGAATCTGACTCCATCATACTGCACGTGTACCCAAGGACTGCCAGCTCCAAGCGGCCATAGATTGTTGCAAAGCTCCCGGGGACTGCCGCATCAAACCCAAGGACTGTCGCACCAATCTTGGGACTGTCGTCTCTGCTCTTCCACCTGGCAGGCCACCCGACGAGCTTGAGCCAGTCACGTGCGAGGAAATCAAGCTGATCATGGAAACCGTGCATGCCACCCGGGAAACCCCTCATGGGCCAAGTCGTTCATGAACTTTCTGGCCAAAGGGGAGCTGCCCGACGAAGAGTTCGAGGCAAGGCAAGTAAAGTGCAGAGCAAGTGCGTATACCATCATCAACAACGAGCTGAACGAGCGCATCATCGGAGGAATCTATCAGGATTGCGTGAGCCAAGAGGAAGGAATCTGGCTACTGGTGGACATTCACCAAGGCGACTGCATCCACCATGCATCATCGCGAGCCATAGTGGAAAAGGCATTCCGCCACGGGTTCTACTGGCCTACTGCGCTGGAAGAAGCCGAGCAAATGGTGAAGGCATGCAATGGGTGCCAACGATTCAGCCAGCAAAAGCACACTCCGGCTGCGGCCCTCAAGACAATCCCCATCACCTGGCCATTTGCCGTCTGGGGGCTGGACATGGTCGGCCCTTCAAAACAGCGTGATCCGGCATGACACACGTGCTAGTGGTGGTGGACAAATTCACCAAGTGGACTGAGGTAGAGCCAATCAAGAAGCTGGACGGACCAAAAGTGATCAAGTTCTTCACAGACATCATCACATGCTTTGGCTACCCCAACAATATCATCACTAACAATGGCACGAACTTCACCAAAGGGGCCTTCGCGCGCTTCTACAGATAAACGGGCATCCGCCTAGACCTCGCCTCCATCACGCACCCCCAGTCCAATGGGCAGTGTGAGCGGGCAAACGGCATGGTCCTATCCGGAATAAAAACCCGGCTGATCGAGCCACTGATGAGATCCCCCGGATGCTGGATAGAAGAGTTGCCAGTTGTAAACCGCTCTACCGGCTACACGGCATTCTTCCTTGTCTATGGGGTGTAAGAGGTCCTTCCAACTGACATCGAGTTTGACACACCTCGCAAGCTGTTATACACAGAGCAGCAAGCCAAGGAAGCGGGCGAGGATAGCGTCGACCTCCTCGAAGAGTCGCGCAAACTGGCCTTGTCTAGATCTGCCATCTACCAGCAGAACTTGCACCACTACCATGCTAGCCGACTACACCACGTCTCGTTCCGAGAGGGTGACCTAGTGCTGCGACTGGTACAGAGCACCAAGGGGATGCACAAGATGTCTCCACCTTGGGAGGGGCCATTCATCATCAGCCGAGCGCTGCAGAACAACTCATACTATATGATTAATGCCCGCCAGCCGGCAAAGAACAAAATGGACCATTCCGACGAGGAAACTGAGCGCCCATGGAATGCGAACCTTCTTCGCCCATTTTAAACTTAAACAGAAGTGTATGTATCTTACTTTTATGTAATGAACAAGTTGAGGAGCCTCGCCACAGTCTCGGGGACTCCGTAATCATTTGGCATTTCTTGCTGCATCATTTGGCATTTTCCGACTGCATTATTTTTTAACCCTGGATCCGGCGATCTCTCCCGGGGACTTGCCGGGTAGCCTAGATGGCCGCACATTCCATACGGTGAAGTAATATATGCGGCTCTAAGGGCTTCCTCTTCGGTTCTGGTTGTAGACCGCAATCCGGCTGACAGATCTGGCAAGGGCAGAAAGCTCTAGGACCCCTACATGAAAAGTCATAAGGAAAACAAAAACGTCTGGACGTTCTGGTTGCGCTCGCTCGCTCGACACTGATAACAGAAATCTGAAGTATCGTGCAGTATGCTCACTAGCTACCCCTTCGATTCTGACTGCAGACCACAACCCGGCTCGCGGATGTCAAGGGCACAACTTAAATGGCCAATGCTCACTGAGAAAAGGACAAACTTGTTGGCATAGAGCAAAACATTAAACTTTCCAACCTTAATAAATGAGCTGCAAACTATATCCCCCTTATGCATACCTAACGCAGAAAACATTACTTGTGTTTAATTTTTTCAGGAGTCAAAATCCAAGACAAGCACCAGGGTTGGGTGCTAATCACCCCCAGATGGCAGAAGGTAGCAAGGAGCTTCGACCTGGTAGGATCCTCCAGCCGGCCCGAACCTCGGGGACTACACCCTATGGGTGCTCTCACGCGCCCCCACACAAAGACCTGCAAACAAAAAAGATAGATGAGAGCTTCGACCCGGCTGGATTCCCCAGCCGGCCTGAACCTCAGGGACTACACCCTATGGGTGTGCTCCCGCGCCCCCACACAGAAACAAGCATGCAACAAATGCAGGCCAACCAATCAGAAAGTGTGAGAATCAGAAGCACAAAACAAATATCCTACCACAAAGGAAGACTAAGCTTCCAACAGGATTCACAGTACTGCAAAGTTTTTCACGCAAGCTGACATCAAGTTTCACAGGAAACAAATACTCCTGGCATACCAGGGATCATGCATGGGGCTCAACAGAGGGATCATAGGTGTCTGTAGGAGGCTGGCTGCCGGAGGCGATGTCGGTTGAATCAGAGACTGGCACAGCGGGGGCATCAGTCTGCGCTGGAGCCGGAAGCGGGACAAAGCAGAATGCCTCTGGCCTTTCCAGGTCACTGAATTCTTGAGCCAGCTGGATGAAGCTCCCAATCTTGACACCGCAAGAGCAGATATCAGGAACCTCGGCGGCAGCTGGTCATAACTGGTCCCTTGCTGGAATCCTCAGGAAAGACTACGCAGATCCGCATCCGAATACCAGGACTTGAGCAGCGCAAGGACCATCTCTGAGCCTCCGTGCGCCGCCCACTCCCGCGACGCCTCAATGAGATCAGCAGCAGTCTAGAGCCAGGCAGCCAGCGCGTCGATGGTGGCAGGCGGGGAAGCTTCGGGCCAGAGAAAGGCGGCAACGTATAAGCCGGCCTAGCGTAGCCGGTTGGCCTCCTCGCTCACCACCGCGACCAGCTCCTCAGGGCATAGGTCGCATCCGGTCTCCTCCTCAGGCACGCAGTCGAGGGATTGGTCAATCGCCTCAGGATATTGAGCTGGACCTGGCCAGATAGCAATCATTATAAACTGGCTACAACCTGTGGAAGGAATTCAGCAGAGGAGAAGAAATGACTTACTGATAACAATCTTAGTGATCTGCTTCAGCTCCGCCTGCGAGGCCTTCTCCCAGGCCTTCGCATCCTTCAGAGCCTCTTCCTTCTTCTTGTATAGGTCCTCAAGGTTCTTGAGAGCGTCAGCGTGGATACCGGCAATTTCCTTGGCCTGGCCGGCTGCAATCTCCATCTTCTTTTGATTCTCCACCAGTTCATTAATCTGAGTCTGGCGAGTTTTGTTGGAGTCTTGCAGCCGAAGAACCTCCGCCTTCAGCCGCTCCATCTCACGCTCCCTGACCGTTATCATGGCTGCAGGAGGGTACCCGATGGTCAACAAAAAACATGAAAATTCGCGCAACTGGGAGGACATGGCAGAGCAAGCAATCTTACGCCCCAGGTTCTGCATATTCTTTGTCGCCTCAGCAAAAGCTTTCTGCAGAAAAGAAGAAGTGAAAAACAGGACGAGGAAACCGGCTGAGGGAAAAGAACAAAATCACGAGGAGATATTTACCTCCAACGAAGCCCCCATCGCCTTGGCCTGGCCAAGTCCCTGCTCCATCACCTCCACCAGGTGGCGCGCCTGGTCGAGGGCGATGGGCGCCGACTCGGAGAGCTGCGCCAGGACATTGTTCAGCGTCAGCATAGCCCAGGCTGGCCGCTAACTGGTGACCTGGAGGTCATCATCGTCGCTAGTGGTGACGTGCGATGCCTCCGCTGCCACCACCTGGGCCTCGATGCTCGCACCACCGGAGCCGGAAGCCGGCTACACAGAGGCTTCTAGCACCGCCTCCACAGGCTCCTCCACCTGGTAAGCGGCCGAACCTGCTTGAGCATCGCTCAGGACCGGGCCCATGCCCTCCGTCAGCCAGAGTGGAGGAACAACGGCATCGCCCCCAGCCACAAACATCTGAGAAAGTCTAGATGCGGCTGGGGTGTGATGCAGAGCGGAGGCAGCGGGTAGAGATGGCTCCGGTGCGGCCTCAGCAGCAGCCGGCGCGGTGGCAGATGGCGTAGCTGGCCTAGAAGGCCCCTCAGCTCCAACCGGAGCAAGGGGCACGGTGGCGATGGTCGCGGAGCCACCCAACAACATCGCCTCGTTGGACAAAGATAACAAAGCTAATCTACGCAAAGGACAAGTCGATAGTTGTACAGAGGAAGCCAAGTGCACATACCCGGCAATGCTGGGCGCGACAACCGCGGCCCTCAGCCGGCGAGACCTCTTCGCGCCACCACCCGCGGGGGCGGCTAGCCGAAGCCACATGCTTCCCCCTTTCCCTCGCCGAGGCGGCAGTGGTAGGAGGCGCATCCTCACCATGCGCGGCTACACTAGCAAAAATAAAGACATCAAGAATCCGGCTGAAGAAAATAGCCAAGAAAGCGAATGCAAGGAGAAAATACTCACCGAGCGGATCCTCGTAACCCTCGTTGGCCCGGGTGGGAAGCGCTCTGGCTCTATCTGCGGATACTTCTGCGGCTTGAGGTTAGCCGAGAAGAGGGGAAGCTCATGGCCACCCATGCCATTCTCCGCAAGCTGCACCATAAAAAACTACTCAAAAGGGGCAGATAAGGAGCAAGCAGAAAACCTTCAAGGAAAATCCACCTGGAACAAAAAGAGAACCAACCTTCGGCAGCAGGCGGCCCTGGTGGAACGGCTGGTAGGAGAAGCTCCAGGTCCTCCTTCAAGATCATGGCAAGCCACTCTCAGAGGAGCTCGTGCGGCACCTCTAGTTGGGAGACCCGCGTGGGGTCATGGGAGCCAGAGAGGTGGCACATTTTGTGCGACCGCTGCATCAGTGGAAGCAAGCGGCGTGTCATCCAGGACAAGGAGATGTCCCGGGAGGTGAGTCGCTCCCTCTCCACCAGCACATCTAGCCGGGTCGCCATCCGGTCCATGTCCGCGCGGTCCAGGCCTTCTGGGTAGACGGGATGTTGGCAAAGGGAGGCAGCCGGATCCAGTCGATGTTGGTGGCGTTGCACACGTAGATATACGAGCGCTGCCACAACTTCACTATGTCGGGGATGTCCAGCCGCGGCATCACGGACAACGGCCGCGGGTAGATGGTGCAACAGTCAGTCTTCGTTAGCGGCCCGTCCTTTCCCACCACCTAGACTTTGAAGTTGAAGAACTTGAGGAAGTTTGCCGCGTCCGGGCGAACCCCCAAGTAGGCCTCGCAGCAGGACACATGGTGCGGTAGCTGCGTAACAGCATTCGCCCCCAGATGATGAAGTTGGAGGTCGAACATACCAAAAAGATCAAGGACGAACTCGCTGGCAAGCCGAAGCCGCGGGCAAAGTGCACGAGGAAGACCACGACCTTGCCGGGCTGAGGGTTAGGGACCCACTCCCCCTCTAGCGCAAGGTGATGCTTCACCACCCGCTCCGACAGGATGAACCTCCCCCGCCGGTATTTGAGGATGAGATCCTCTGTGACGTAGGAGCCACACCAGCCTCCACCCTGCTCCGCCAGCATTTTGTCGGCTGCGGCGGCCATGGTGGAGAAGCGAGGGCCCGTCGTCATCGACAACCAAGAACTAGTGGCGCAAGGACAGAAAGAGGCAGAGTGCGAGAGCACAAGGAGCCAGATTGTAAAGCAGGAGCGGCAAGCAACAGGAGGAAGACGAAGTGGGGAAAACCCCCTCCCCTGTGGCCCTATTTATCGTCGCGGGTCAAGCACGCCCCCTGCGCTCCCCTCCAACACGTGGCAAGCAACTACTCCACTCCCCCCACGATGCTTCAGTTACAGATCCTATGCGCCAACACAACACCCGCAAAAGATCCCGCGGGCGTTACTGCAGGAGGCGAGGCGTGTGCACGATCCCCAAGAAACCGCAATGATGAAGATGTGCGCGCAATTACCAAAAACTGTCGTGGTAGACCAACAGGTCAAGCTGACGCGACTGCGCCAGAACCGCCAGATGTGGCTGACATAAGCACCGACCTTAGCAACCAGGCGACCCATCTCCCCTCTCCGGCTGCGGCAACCGGTCGATTCTATCGCCAGTCACACCCTATGGGTGGGCCACTGACTCCGTAGCCGGTGAATTCTAGCCGGGAAACAACAAACATCTCGAGCCGGAAAACGACGAGGACCTCAAGCTAAAATCAACAACAAGTTTTTTCATCACTGACCATTTAAATTCAATGAGCATGCAAGAACTTCTCCGCGGAGCGAAGCCCCAGCGTGCTCGGGGACTAGTGTCGGGGGGATGACCCCCTGGTAGACCAAGCCAGGCTCGACTGGCCGGCTCCAGGAGCGCTAGGCCGGATGGCCACAAGACAAAGGACCACAACCGGGTGGACCGCTCCAACCGGTCCGCCATCAAGGTTTCCCGGCTGGCCCGTCTAACTGGGTGGCTAGAAGAACCGGTTGGGTGGCCGCTTCTACCCGGCCGCCTCGGATCCGCTGGCCGGGATACGGAGGGGTGACGCTCCTTGCTGAGCGCCCCTCTGACTTGACAGGCTCGTGCTGCCCTGTCGGCGCCACAAGACAACTACGCCAAAGCTGGAAGTTGAGGAGAGCGCTGTCGGCTGACCGCTAAAGCACCAACTGATGAGTAAAGTGTCGCATGACAAGTAAAGCGTCGGGTGATGCCCAAAGCCCCAGCGCTGGGACACTGTAGCGTTGTCCCCCCTGTACTGGAGGCTTGACTGGGTCTTGGCCCACCGGCTGGGCCCATCTAGCCAGCCCGCTTTGTAAACCCAAGGCCCAAACAATAAACCATAGAACCCACATTGTAACCTACCTCCCCCAGCCAGTATATAAGGGATGGTAGAGCTAGGGTTCTAGGTAGGCTCAAGTAGATTCAAGCTCATACTCATAGTTCATCTTTTTCCTCTAGCTCTCCATAGCAGCTAGGGAAACAGCTTAAGGAGCACTTGTACTGTGCATTCACCCCCAATATAGTAGATCCTTGCAGGAGTAGGAGTATTACCTCAATAAGAGGGCTCCAAACCCGAGCACATCACTTTGTCTGCAGTATCTGTGTTCAATTCGTTGCGAGTAGCCACCTATAACATCCTTATTATCCCCTCTTATGCCATCCCGATGGCACTGCCGTGTTTCACATCACGATAGTTCCAAAGTTTCATCTCTACTAATGGGATTCCTTTTTATCAAGTCTTTCAGCTATTTGATTATTTCCGGGCGGTTCTTTTTTATCAAGTCTTTCAGTTATTGATTATTTCCGGGGTCTCTAGTAAACGCATGCCAAAACATGTTTTTAAGTAAGAACATTAGTTAAGTAATTTCGAAAGAACATGAAGATGGTGAAAATACAAAATAGATGTCGGAACAATGAGACCCATTGAAAATGTCTCACTGCCGAGAAATCGTGCGCATTCTACTAATTGTCAATGTGTTCTATGTATCGCAATTTAAACTTATGTGACACGCTTGCAACGTTCACAAAGGGTTAAATGCGCACAACATTATTATGTATTCAAGTTATATCTGAGAAATATGTCACAGGTTACACCACAAGAAACTTTATTCATTTGAATATGAATTCAGTGGTGTGACTTTTGAGGCACATAACCCACGTTTTGCTTGGTCAAAGATGAATCGCGAAATAGTATTCCACCTAAAATTAACAAAAATTATATTGTAATATTGACCAATATCATGTTGAGTTCGTGATGGTGTTCATCCATGCACAACTGTCAATGGAAAACGTGGTGCCCCGGTGGTAAAATCCTAGATCAGCAGCCATGGTTTGGAAGAACTTTTTACGTTTACATCACATACTATTTCAGACTCTTGGCGGTACTGCGTCATAGTATTTCCTCCCCTATTAAAATGTAACTGAAGTACAGTCAAATGTTCGTGAAGTAATGAGTATGTCATGATACTTGGAACTTCAGTCAGGTACTCCTCCACTTTGATGGGTAATTTTGCTTAGCTCCGTCTGATACACCAGAAATGGTGTTCTCGGGATGTTGCCTGGTCTGCACATGATGGAATGACTGCTGCCTTGAACTCATCCTCGCCCTCAAAAGCAAGGAGTTGGCCATCACGCTGACTGAACTAAAACCCATCAGAGCTCCAGCTATCGACGGAGTCAGCATCGTTCCTGTCACTGGCAACAATGCTCCAGCAGCAATGGGTAGCCCAACCTGCAAAATTTAATACCTCACCATATGAGGTCTCACAAGCAGAATTCAGGACATGCAAATATTTCTAATCTTAGTGTGACCTTTTCAAAACTGAGGTCCAACACTACCCTCGCAGTTGACAACTTATGCCACACTCAAGTACAGACGTACAACAGTTACACAATTAGCAGACATAAAAGAACACAGTCAAACTTCTCTGCCATTTCTATAATCTCAAGTAGTGAAAACTTGTAAAAACAAGCACGTAATGCCCATTACTTTAGTTTGATCAAATGAAACACACAAGCAAGTGATAAAGAGAAGAGAAATGGAACCATACAATGTTATACAGAAAAGCCCACCAAAGATTTTGCTTCACTGTTCTCATGGTTTCTTTACTCAACTCTAAAGCATCAACAAGCTGCATCAAAGAACCATCACAGCAGTTTATTAGGAAACTCGGCACAAAGAGGAAAACTGAATGAGTTTGGCAACGATATCAGGGAGTAGTATTTAAGAGCAGTGAGTAACTAACTTCAAGCTGCAGTGAATGAAATTACCTGAGATAACCTATTACCCATGAGAACAACTGAAGATACATCACTAGCTGCACCAACACCTCCACCCATTGCAATTCCAACGTCAGCTAAAGCCAGAGCTGCAGCATCATTGATGCCATCACCTACCATGGCAACTAACTTGTGCTCTTTCTGAAGTTTGGATATGAACTTCTTTTTCTCATGTGGTTTAACTTCAGAAATCACCTGATACCCATTTGATTATGTACACATGTAAATCATTCTGAAAATGCGATAAACGGTAAACAAATTATGGTAACAAAACAGATCCTAATGAACCAATACGAAATAACTCTTTTTTCATGCTGCCGTGTTCGCTTATTAGTCAGCCTGCTGCCACGTATTTTCCATGTTTGCGTCCGATGATCTCTTGTGGAGATTTCAGTTTACACTATCTTCAAACTGTGCTTCTTATTTTAGTAAAGTGAGAAGCATGCATTCTCAAAAATGGGAATAATTCTCAAGTTCCTGGGGACGAGAAATTGTTTAACCAAATGAAGTCAATTCACATATTTTTAGTTTGCCATCAGATTCTCAAGCATAATCAAGAATCTGTTTCCTACAAAGAAACATGGTATAAGAACTATATGACACATGCTATTGCTTAGTTTTTTTCTTCATGAAAAGTGGAGTATGGCTGTTTACCCTCTGAATTCACATTTTCAGGTAATTAACTAGCGGGAATTTTCTGCAGTACTAGGCTTATAAATTAATGGAATGGCATCATGTCCAATGCATCTTCTAAGACATATGGATCATACTTGTAGCTGGGTAACAGCAGAAGGGACAGCTTGCACCCGCAAAAATTGTAGTACTTCAATGCCACATAGTATTTCAGAAGTTTGATGTTTTACGACAGCAAACTATTCACAAGAATAAAATGTCCACATCAGCAAAGCAAAATTCAATCCATATTACCTTATCAGCCTGAATACCAACAACTGAAGCAACATTCATAGCAGCACTTTCCTTGTCCCCAGATAACATATACAGACTAATTCCCTGCTTAGATAGGGCATCGATAACTTGACGAGAATCTTCTCTGATCCTGTCCTCGAAACAAATCAGACCAGCTAGAGTACCATCCACTGCTACATATGCAACAGACTGGCCAAAATTTTCTGCTTTGGAAAATGGGTCGTGAACAACACCGTGCCTGAAATGAGGCAGTGGAATGTTTACTAGTGAACACAGTTCATCAACGTAACATACAGTTGCAGATCACATGGAGCTAGTGTAATGGAGAAGACAACTGATGCAGTACTCCAAACAAATTTGTATCACTAGAGGTGAGAAAAGATAGAAGTGACTAGTACATAATTAATAGTGGAAATACAAGACTAACAAACTTGGCATAGTGAAAGAACAGGGCTTACGGAGCACAATTATTGAATAAAATAATTCACTGTACCTCCTAATCCAGTCTAATGTCCCAACTGAAACCTGTTTCTCACCAATCATAGCTACAGCACCAGATCCTGGCTCTTCCATGTAGGAACCATCCTTTGCCTGTGACGGTATACATGGGAAATAGCAACATATAAGCGCAGTTAAATCTGCAACTACAATAGGGAATAGATTGTGCTATGAAACAGAAATGCAAATTAGGTGATCCCATACTATCATAATAGCGTGATTGAACAGAAAGTAATATGTCAACTGTTAAGTTAGCTAGAAAAAGGGTGTAAAATGTTTGTTTTTGTTTCAATCCTGCCGCAAGAATTGTTATGGACTTAAGGATATATCAGTTCGACGCAGATGATTTGAGTTCAGGTGGGAAAAAGTCACCCTAAAACTGCATTGTATTAGTCTGTTGGGGCAATTGGCATACTGAGGTCATTTTATCTCAGATTTATGTTGCACTTCTGCCGTGAGTACCTTCATATTGATGCAATTGGCAGCCTGAGCAGCTTCCATGATGGCTTTTCCAAGTGGGTGGTTTGTATTTGATTCCACTCCGGCAGCCAAACTCAGAACGTCACCTTCTGTCCATTCATCGTTCCAGTAATCCCTGATGACAAAAATATGGTTTATCAACAGGAAGGCCTCAGCAATAAACTTCACTTCCATAGCTGAGGCCTGAGGGTGCATGATGTTCCAAAAGTGATTAGTGTGATATACAAATTCAGAAAAGAGCATAAGAACCACTTAACTTTGTATTTACATCTCCCTCGCTGTGGGAAGCTATTACTTTAGTCACTACAGGTTTCCCGATCGTTAAAGTTCCAGTCTTGTCAAACACAATGGCATCAACTTCTGCGAATTTCTCCAAAACATCCCCACCCCGTAAAAGAAGTCCTCTCGTTGCACCTAATGAAGTACCAACCTGGAAACAATATATATGAGTTGTTGATAAGATGTTTATATAGGAAAAAGGAGGGCTATATCCCAAGTTCCATACCAGCACAGCAGTGGGCGTCGCAAGCCCAAGAGCACATGGGCAAGCAATTACCTGCACATAAATATCAATATTTATTTATAGCTGTTCACCAAGTAGAGCTCGTCATGTACAAAAAGTCTACTGAAAATGTGGGCAAATTGTAGGCAAGGAGAAATTAAATTCGAAAAATGCCCATCCAGAATCCTTATCTATAGTGCTTGGCCTGACTAAGACATTTCCTGGTTTTTGATGATGGTTATGAATCCTGGGGTTTCTAAATGGGAAAACAATAATGGGCATGGAGGATGTTATAGACTGAGAACCTGCAAATTTAATCCAAAAATACCACGATCTGTGTCATGAAAAAAAGGAAAAGATAAATTAAGTTATCTCTTCCTTTTTTCCTATAGAACACAATGATCACACTCTCCAACGAACATTTACTTGTCCACATCTTATCATTCCCTACCCCTATGCACTTGTTTCATCTTTTTGGGAAACCTCAAAATGCAAAACCACAACCCAAACCTTAGCTTTATTTTGGAGGGTGGTTTTGCACCCTGAAATTCCCAAAACAATTGAAGAGAAAAGGTAGAAGTATAGAATACTGCATAATGTACTTGCAAGACTTCGCATAAAAAATATAACAAATTTATTTCATGTATAAGAAAGTCAAGAACATTGATCTAGTATTTTCTTTATGTGACAGAATATTTATACTTTTGCATCATTTTTTGCAGGTTCTCGTGTTATAGTGTTCCATGCGCACGTAAAAACAACATTTTAGAACCCGAGAAAATGTAAAAAAAAACATCCAAAACCAGGCTAGGGTTTAAAGCAAGATTTTAGAAAGTTCAGAGTCTAAGATGAACATAATTATAGTGTACAATTTAAGTCGCACCAAGCACCACAGTTCAGGATTCATGAATGATTAAGATCAACGAATACAATATTACCATAATCGAACATTCAAAGTTCTTGATGAGTTGTACAGCTATATGTGAGGTACAGAGATTGACAGTTAAACCTTATGCAACTAAAGTCTTCTTGACACAAGAAATGATGAAAATATGGAGCTAAAAGCACGATTCAGCCAGTTATACCCAATGATATTATTTCCATTTTAATAAATTTATTTTTGAAATTAGAATCTTGAAATGAACCATATAAACTCATACACGTGCCTGCATTTCAGATAGGCATTTCTTCATGTCAATTATCTTCAAAGCTCAATAGCTGCATTTGAAATCAGAACATTTTTTTCTCAAGACAACTACCCCATTCAAAATAGTTAAAGTTTAACACTTATCCATAATTCCATATATTACCTTTAGCAAACCCCGTTACACTATTCATTCAAAGTAAATACATGTAACTAGATCGTTGCATATATATCCCCTGTATCATACCAGAACAGTGCAAGAAAGTTGCAGAGCCAGAGACATTGCACTGCCCTGCTGGATAGCAGCGGGTACAAGTTGTGAACCAAAAAGACTCCAGAACATATATGTAGCAGCAGAAAGGGCCATAACTCCATATGTAAAGTTCCCTGCGACCTGTAGTGTAATAAAAGAATTGGCAACCATAGTGTAAACCTGTAAGTAATTAAGGTTATGGTATGGTACAGGAAAGACATATAACATTGTATCCACTTATCAATGATCCATCAGCACTGTCCTGGATAGCACAGAAGGATGTAACAAATTCACTATGCAGCAACGTAGAAGAGAGCTACTACTAATAGTCTAAGGCCCGTTTGCAACATGGGACATAATCAAGATTCCTATGGGGCAGACTGTCCTGTTAAATTCCTGAGTTCTAAACAGGCCTTAATAAATAACAGAATCAATATTTCGAGTGATCAGGACCATAAGACACAGCAGCGAGTGCATAGATCATGTGAACAAACTAACGTTTTGGAACATGGTTAATATAACAGCCTAAGTGCTAAACAGGCTCAGTGTCTACTGAACTGATACAGTTTTCCTAAAATTTCCTATTTTAATCTTGTCTAGTTCAAAAAAAAATTATAGAAAGTAGTCAATTGCACATATTCCGTGATTATTTAGTCCACGAAACGGTACATGTGCAGAACTTGTGGACTAATATTGAACACCTTATCCACATGCAAAATGTTAAAGATTGCATAAATGTGTACATAAGGGTGACAGCCATCACAAATTATAAAAAAGAACAGATCAGCCTTATGTCAGATTATATATTAACACTAAACAGCTATTTTTACTATGCTGATCTCAGTTCCCAAATACCTTGTCTGCTAATCGTTGAACAGGAGCCTCCCTTGTCTGTGCTTCTTCCACTAAGTGAAGTATGTCAGACATGACAGTCTCGCCACCAGGTCTCCTAACTTCAACTGTGAGTTTACCATTTAAGTTAATGCTTCCTGCTGACACTTCTGCCTGACAAAAGAAACAAAGAATCATCACTATACAGCACGCAGCATAGATACTAACGCTTGCTTTCAATGAGCCAGAACACGCCAATATCTCCACATTAAGACAATAAGGTGGTTGAAAAAACATACCCCTGCAATCTTTGTAACAGGCATAGGTTCACCTGTCAAACTTGACTCATCAACAGTACTTCTTCCAGCTTTAACAAGACCATCTGCTGGAATGCGGTCCTAGACGGTGCATGAGTTAGCAAAGGTTATACTGGTAGGAGGGTAGGATGCGGTCATATATGAGCTGCCAGTTAAGGATATGACCACGTAAACAAATTTATATGTGTGTACTGGTATGCACTTGTATTTGTGTATCCGTTTATCATACAGGAAAATGAAAAGTTAACATTTATAACTGAAAAGATATGAAGCAATTGAACTATTACCCATGAAAAACTGTGCTGGACACTTAAATTAATGTGTGTGTTTGTCTGTGAATTCTATTTACTCACCCCAGGTAGCACTACTATATAGTCCCCAACAGCAAGGGTACCACATGGGACCTCTGTGAATGATGATTGCTCAGCATCACTATCCACAATTAGGCGAGCTTTTGATGGAAGAATGTTGAGTAATCCTGTCATATCACTAGCAGCTTTTAGCTTTGCCCTCTGCTCAAGATTCTTCCCTAGAAGCACAAAAGCTATTAACATAATTGGTTCCTCAAAAAATGTCTTCCATCCCTGCAGGAAAATCAGTGGGATAAAATAATAAGCATGGTACACTAAGGTCATATGTTAGGATGCAAAACTGTGAAATAACAGTATATAAAAATAGAGCACTTGTAGAATGAAATGGAACCTAAGTTATGACTTTGCTCAACTCTGCAACCAGAGACAAGGATGCAGTTATGGTAAGAGTACAAATTCCTGATTCTTCTGGTTTCATGTATCTGATGTCATGCATGCCACTATGCACCAAAAAAGTCCTTCCAGGAAGAAAGTAGGAATTACCAGCTTTGGAATGAAGGCTGCAACTGAACTGACTGCAAAAGACGACAGAGCGCCTAAACAAACCAACGTATTCATGTTTGGAGACCCCTTGAATAGACTCTTTAATCCATCAAGAATTAGTCGTCGACCAGGACCAACGAATGTAAATATTGAGAGCGACAAATGAAATCCAGTGGAATGAAGCAGGTGCATCCATGGTGCACTAACTCCAAAGAGGTGAGAAATATGTCCCACTAGGCAAACAGCACATAATGCCCAAGATACAGAAAGATCATGGCCTAAAAGAGAAATCATTGTCATGTTAATTACAGATTTGTCACCCTTTTTTGGTAATTAAATCTCAAACTTAGAGGAAGCTCGTAATACTGATGGTTAATTGTTAATGCAAATGAAGTTTACCACTTTGTTTCAGATGTCGAAGTTTTTCATCCATCTTTCTTTCAAAAACTTGCTGTGAACTGACTTTTGAAGAATCTGCAAGTATGATAGACATTTAAATGAGACTGGATACACTGGCGCATGGCAGAAAAAATTCGAGGGGGTTCCAGACTTTATCTAGAGTACAACGCAGTAAAAGGGAGAATTAAAAAGCTATTTCATCTGTCTTGAATTACAAAGTACAATGTGAACAACAACAACTCAACAAGACTACGAAATATACTCCCACCGTTCATATATATAGATGACGTTTTAGACTTTCTCTTTCTTGTTCGAGAATACATGACGTTTTCACCAATTTCAGGGCACATATTTGGTCATAGTTTCTATTATGCCCTTGCCTCCACCAGTCCACTTTATGAGTACTTACGAGTTACGAAGGACTTTAGGAGATTATTTGTGGGTACCCACATTGCACTCTTGTCTCTCCAGAGTAACATTTTAGCACGCAAGGCCAACAAAAGAAGTTGGATGAAGTTTTATCACTTGACCACACCCTTTTAAAATGCTAATCCTGGGTAAAAATTAAGAGTTTGGCAATGCACTGATAGCAACAGAATAATGAAATACAGAAAGAAGAGACTTGGCTGCCAGCATTCACATACTATGGGACTGGAACAACTGTGCATGCCATGAAGGTTCATCTCTGAGAAGGTTTACCACTCCTCTTGAACAAGGTTGAGTGCTAGTGTTGTCATTTTACCAGTTTTTTTCTTAAATTGGCATGTAAAAGTGAACAGATGGAGTGCCATATATCTGAAGCAAAGGTTGCTCAACTTCAGCAAATACTAACTGGACTTTTAAAATACCAACCATAGACCTCACTCAAAAGTTCATTGAACTGTCAAGTATCTATCGATGGACCTACTCATTAGTAGATTATACGCATTAGGGACAACTAGCAATGTCCAGAGTTCTAACCTATTGCTCAAACTGTCCTCACCACCCCACAATTAAACGGTATTAATTCAGCCTCACGACATTATCTGGTCAATCTTAACAGTTTACCTCGATGGCTGGATTTGTACCCACATGTTGTCAACTGGCTGGAGAGCTTCTCACCCAACCGCAGTTTCCAATCCTGCACAGCTCTATCTTCAGGCACTGCCCACACAACTGCCATCTCAGTGGCAAGGTTGACAGTTGCGGACTGCACCTGGGGCTGCAAAGATAAGCACACTCACTTACAAACACAGCTAGTGAACAAAAAGAAAGACCTCCGGAAAGCACTGCATTTGAGCCAGTGAGGCACGCTGATGCAAACTCACCTCACTCTCCAGAATGCGTTTAACGCTTGCTGCACATCCCCCACAAGACATCCCCTGCAATCAGATGTTCAGAAACCATCAAATGGCTAACATAGCTACAGATTATGTGCTTCTGTGGGAGTAGAAGAAAACATAGTTCTAACAACAGCATGAGAAGTTCTCCGAGCGATTTTAGCATACGAATTCGCGTACAGTGGAAGTATCGTGCTAACATTGATTTATGTACCGTCAAACTAGGTGCTACCAGTACCATCTAAGGACAAATTTTAACTGGGGCACGTGGAGAATAGGAAGGGTAATTATTCACAATTCACAAGCCATACCCCAACATCGAGGATTATGGTATCGGCCGTCTGCCCTGCCGCTTCCTCCGCCACCGCAGTCCCCTGGGAAGCACGCGGCCGCTTCCACCCGCCGCCGCCTCCATCGCCGCCACCCCCTCCATCACCATGCCCCCTACCACCTCCGCCGCCGGGAGGACCAGTCGACGCGAGGGGGGAAGCCGAGACGCTCGCGAACCAGCGGTGCGGCCCCGCGCGCGGGTAGGCGGGGCCGCGGAGCGCGAGGCGCGCGAGCGAGAGGAGGAGGAGGTCGCCGGGCACCGCGAGGCGCCGCTGCGCGGAAGCGGCAACGACAGGGGCGCGGCCGAGCGTGGCCGGTGGTGTGCGGCGGCGGAGGAGGGTGTGGTGCGGGGAAGAGGCGGGGAAGGCCCTGGAGCGATAGGAGATGGCCTTGGAGAGGGCGAGGAGGGGCGTGGCCGGGTCCATCCTCCGGAAGCTTCTAGAAGGGTCTAACGGCAGTAGCAGCATGTACCGGCGCGCGCCTCGGGCATTGCTTTGCTACTGCCGCTTTTGTGCGCGGCGGCGTCGAGTGCGGGAGGACGGAAAGTAGCGGAGGGTCGTGGACCGGTGGACGGGAGACAGGCCGTATGGCAGTACAGTTTAGAGCTAAGCTGCAGCGGTGGATTGGGTTGTGCGTTGTGACCGGTAGGCGCAAGAGCATCTCCGGCAGCGGAAGTACTCCAAACCTCCCCCAACGGGCTTTGGGGTTGCGGCCGCCCGCACCGGCGCCACAACCCGTGCCTGTAACTTGGACCGTTTACGAAAGGAAAATGTTTAAATTAAACCCTGAATTCGTCGGCAAAAGCTAAATAGAACTCTGAACTTGCAATCATCAAATTGGTACACCGAACTATTAAATCCCGAACTATTTCCAAACCTAAGTATGTTTGGCAGGCCGGAAAAACAGCATACCAGACCATGATAAGAACAAGACTAGCAGTCCCCTTAAAAGACCAACTCTTAAAACACGAGTAAGGGGCGTGGTATTTCCGTTGTACGGGTTGAGGAGTGCTGGCGCAGACCAGTTCCCGCAAACTCAACCCGTAAAACAGAATATTCTCTTTTACGGGCTCGGTTTACGGGGACTGTTCCGCGATCTGAACCCATAAAACAATGGTTTTTGGCAGTTTATCTCAATTTGCATATAAGAAATCATACAAGATACATCAAATATTCGAATCAATAAGCACAATAATCATCTAAATTATTACAACAATGTTTCTCGCAAATTACAACAATTGTTCATCTCACCCAATCAAACAAATAACAAATAACAAATGTTCTCGCCGGCAAACAATGGTTCATCTCACATATATAAGAATAGGAAATGGAAGAGTAAAACAAAGGTAGCTCATTGGCGCTGGCCATGCAGCTGCCAATGGTGCTCCATCAGATCTTGTTGGAGCCGATAATGAGTTTAGTTATCTTCAATCCTCCGATTCGTTTGAAGAAAAGCTTTAAGGAGATCGGGGTTTCTCTCGGGTTGCACACGTGTACCAACATTGTCGTAGAAACACAGCAAATTTAACCCTCTCTCATCCTCGAGGATCATGTTGTGTAGAATCACACAATATGTCATGATATTCACTAGGTTTTTTTGTCCCAAAAGCGAGGAGGACCCCGCACAATGGCAAATCTTGCTTGCAAAACACCGAAAGCTCTCTCAATGTCCTTGCGGGCTGACTCTTGTGCCTTGGTGAAAATAGCAGTTTTTCTTATTAAGGGCTGGCCATTCTTCTCTTTAGTGGATTTCACAAGAGTTTCCCACTCAGGATAAATGTCATCAGTTAAATAGTAGGCCATTGTGTACTCATTGTTTATGATTTTGTAGTTGCAAGTTGGGGCCTGACCATTAGCTAGTCTTGCAAACAAAGGAGATCTTTGTAAAACGTTGATATCATTGAGTTTCCTAGCAAACCAAAAAAAACATGTCAAATCCACAAGTCCTCTGATGCCACGGTCTCAAGCACAATGGTAGGATCATGGTTTTTCCCGCAATACATTCCATGCCATGCCTTTGGGCAATTTTTCCATGTCCAATGCATGCAATCAAGACTACCAAGCATTCTTGGCCAACCCCTTTTTTTATTCATCTCCATTAATCTTTTTGTATCATCTTGGCAAACCTACGCACGGCCTCCATGGTTGTATCTCTACCAATGTGAAGGTACTCATCGGTGTAGTCTTTGGGTATGCCATAGGCAATCACCCGCATGACAGCCGAGATCTTTTGCCAAGAACTAAATCCTAGGGTGCCAGCAGCGTTTTTGCGTTGCTTGAAGTAAATCGAGTTGGCCTCACAATCTTTCACTATTTTTTGGAACAAGGACTAACGCATTCGTTACCTTCTACGGAAGAGGCGTGGTGGGTATGTTGGTACCTCGGCAAAGTAGCCTTGCATGAGCTGGGCGTGGCCGAGCCCGCGGTTCTGCTGGATACAAATGCGCCCCATCTTCGACCCGAGCCTCCGATCCAGCAGCGCCTTGTGATACGTTGCAAATGTATCTATAATTTTTGATGTTACATGCTTATTTTATATCTACTTTCTTATATTTTGTCCACACTTTGGAATATTTTTACACATTTTCTCGAACTAACCTATTAACAAGATGCCACAGTGCCAGTTGCCTATTTTCTACTGTTTTTGGTTCCAGAAAAGCCAGAAAATTAATATTCTCGGAATTGGACGGGACAAAAGCCAAGTCAATATTTCACCGACGGGGACACAGAGCCAGAATACGAGACGGAGAGGGGCCAGTGGCCGCCCACACCACCTGGTCGCGCGGCCAGGCCTGGCCCGTGCCAGGGGGTGGTGTGGCCGCCTAGGGCACCCCCTCGACCTTGCCCCTTCGCCTATAAGAAGCCTCCGATGCAAAAAAAAACCTAGGAAATCCAGCCTCCAGCCACGAAAAGTTCCGCAGCGCCGCCGTCACTGAAGGGGAGATTCGGGGGACAGAAAGTCTCTGTTCTGGCACCCTGCCGGGACGGGGAAGTGCCCCCGGAGCCATCTCCATCAATCTCCACCACCATCTCCATCGTCGTTGCTGATTCCCATGATGATGAGGGAGTAGTTATCTCTCGAGGCTAAGGGTTCTACCGGTAGCTATGTGTTCATTTCTCTTTCTATGCATGATCATATTGTGATCATGAGCTTTGTAATCAAGTAGATCTACCTTTCTACTCAAGTGCTTTAATAGATCTCTGCTCTCCCCATGTGTGTGAAAGTAACAGCGTGCACACCATGGTGGCACTTAGGCTAGAGATTACAAATACTTGTTATGAGTTATATTTGGAGTTGGATGTTTCTATGAAATTGTGATGTTTGTTGGAACCATCTAGTGCTCAAGGTGAAAGTGTGGGGTTATCTAAATGGGGAAATCGAACTTTGAGGAGTGTTGTTATAGCCCTACCATAGATTAAAGTGTCCAACCGGAGAGTAGTTCAGAGTAGTATCATGAAGAGAAGATATTTATATGAGAGTGTTCACTAGCGAAAGTATGATCCCTAGGACATGTTTCTAAACATTGAAACACCGTTTGCAACTAGACCTGTTACATGTTTGCTTGCTTCCATCTTTATTTCAGTTTGCCTTTAGTCTCTTCCACGCTATCAAGCTATTTTCTAGCACTGTTACCACTTATAATTATCCATACCACTTGTATTTCACTATCTCTTCGCCAAAATAGTGAACATATACACCTGACAAGTGTATTGGGTGTGTTGGGGACAAAAGAGATTTCTTGTATCTTGATTGCAGGGTTGCTTGAGAGGGATACCTTTGACCACTTCCTCCCTGAGTTTGATAAACCTTGGGTGATCCACTTAAGGGAAAACTTGATGTTGTTCTACAAACCTCTGCACTTGGAGGCCCAACAACTGTCTACAAGAATAGAAGTGCATAGACATCAAGGTATTTTCTGGCGCCGTTGCCAAGGAGGTAAGGTAAAAGGTACTCACATCCTCTGGTGTGAGTGCTCGAAGTTATTTCCTTTAGATTCTGCAATTTTGTCTTTTTGTTTCTTGTTTTCACTAGTTAGGCTTAATGGAAAACAACAACAAAATTATAGAGCTTTATAGTATTTATCTTGAGTTAGGACATGAAGTGTTTGAAGAGAAAATTAAAAAACCTATGGAACTTTATTTGCATGCTAATAGCAATGTTGTTAGTATGAATTATTTGGACACCATTATTGCTAATGCTATGGAAAAGTCTAAGCTTGGGGAAGCTAGTTTTTATGAAAATGATCTTTTTAGTTCCCCAGCTTTGGAAGATAGCTATTGAAATGGATCGTATGGGCACCTAGAGGGGGGGGTGAATAGGTGCTACACCAATTTTTAATTCTTTTTCAATTTTAGGCTTAGCACAAAGGTAAATTCTCTAGATAAACTAACGTGTGGAATTTCCCTATATGCAAACCTATCTACTAGCAAGTAAAGAGCGAGTGGAAGAGGAACGAGTGAACCGAAGTGAAGCACGCGGAGACACAGGATTTGTTTGACCGCAATTCCTTCCTTGTTAGGGGAAGTACGTCTGCATTGGAGGGGTGGGCGGTACTAAGACCACCACGCCACAAAAGGCCTCACCCTGTTCTCCGATGGATCTCGCCACAACAGGCCTGATCCACCTTCCACTATAGGTACCCTTCGAGGTGGGCACCGACGCCTTTACACAACTAGCGGGGCAACAACTCCACAACAACTTGGAGGCTCCCGAAATGACAACAAGTTGCCACAAGAACAAAGTTGTCAAATACAATAACAAGATCTAGGTATTAACAAGAATACTAGATCAGGGATTTCTCCAAGTGAATGGAGAGGAGTTGAAGCGCTTGATTCTTAATGTTGATGATGAACTTCTCCTCCTTCAATTCCACCAAAGATCAAGACCTTCGGGTGGTTGAAGTGGGAGATCGAGATTTAGAGCTCTTGCACAAGGTCTGGTCAAATTCGAGTGAATCAAGAAGACTGGACGTTGGGGAAGAAGGGGTACTTATATCCCCTTCCAAAAACCAGCCGTTGCACACTTTGGGGCTGGATTATCCGGCCCAAGTGAGGGCCGGATTATCCGGTCTGGGGAAACACCGCCCCAGACTTGGAATATCCGGCAGATAATCCGCCCCCTCACAGTGAGACGCGCCGAGCTTGTCCTTGATCAACTTCTAGGGGCCGGATTATCCGGTCCTATGCGAAGGCCGGATTATCCGACCTGGGGAAGAAAAACCGCCCCAGTTCGGATTTTCCGGGAGAAAATCCGACCGGATACCGAGTGACGCGCCTTGTCTCCTTTTGCTCAAAAATCGGGGGCCGGATTATCCGGCCCTTGCGAAACCCGGATTATCCGGCCTGGGGAGGAAAAACCACCCCAGTTCGGATTTTCCGGGAGAAAATCCGACTGGACACAGAGTGACGCGCCTTGGCTTCCTTGAGAGATGAGGTAGGTCGGATTATCCGGCCCTTGGAGGGGCGGATTATCCGGCCCCCCTCAAAACTTCTTGCACACTTAGCACACATGAAAAGCCTCCATAGTATTGTTATCTAACACGCAAAACAAAGGAAAACATGAAATGTTCTTTCAGCTATTCTATTGCTTATGATGATACCAAACCTCCAATATATGATGATTATGATATTTTCAGTCCACCTACTATCGAGGAGAAAATTAATGTTACAATATGCCTCCTATATTTGATGATTATGGTGATGAGAATAATAATTATAGCTATTTTGTTGAATTTGCTCCCACTACAATTAATAAGAATGACTATGCTTATGTGGAGAGTAATAATTATTATATGCATGTAGCTCATGATAAGAATGTTTTATGTGATAGTTATATTGTTAATTTTATTCATGATGCTAATGAAAGTTATTATGAGAGAGGGAAACATGGTTTTATGCATCTCAATAATATTAAGTTTCCCCTCTTTATGTTGAAAGTCTTGAAGTTGCACTTGTTTTGCTTTACTATGCTTGTTGCTTTGTGCTTTCATGACTTGTTTCTTTACAAAATTCCTATGCATAGGAAGTGGGTTAGACTTAAATATGCTTTGAATTTGCTTCATGATGCTCTCTTTTACTTCAATTCATATTTCTTATGTGAGCATCTTCTCAAACTATCATGCTTAACTTAAAGGCGTTAAAGAAAAGTACTTCTTGGGAGATAACCCAATAGTTTTATTGAGTCTTGGAAGTTATTACTTCTGTAATAACCTCTCCTTATCCTTTTTATTTGATTTTTGTGCCAAGAATAACCTCTAATGAGAGAGAAGAAAGATTTGGGAAAGTTGTTGTCCTGAAACAGATTTTTGTGCTTCACTGTAAAAATTCGTGAAAAATCTCTGTACGTCGATTTGAGCTGTAAGTTTTTGTGCTTCTGCCCCAGGTTGTTATCCAACTTTCTTTAGTTCAACACTTTTCAATTTGAGCAAAAGAAGGTCTTCGAAAAAATTGGTTTTTACCTTTTGGTCTGTTTTGATAGATTTCTGCCATTATTTGCATTTGCCTCTTAATCTCTTTATCTTTGCGTTCACTTTGATCATTTAAAATTTTTAAAGGAAGTTCTATAGTAGCTTGTGTTTTAATGTAAGTTTTACTTGTGTTGAAATTGAACCAAAAGACTTATTATCTTGAGTACAGTAATGTTGCTAATGAAGATTGTGTGAAGTTTTGTATGAAGGAAATTTTCAGGTGTAGGGAAAGAATGATGTAATAAGATGAAGAATGGACAAAATCTCAAGCTTGGGGATGCCACCCCGTGTCACCCCAAGAAATATTCAAGAGGTACAAGAGTCAAAGCTTGGGGATGCCCAAGGCATCCCCTTCTTCATCAATAAAAATCTCAGGTCTTTCTAGACACTTCGTTTTTATTGTTTCATGCACTGTTGTGTTGTTCTTGGAGTGTCTTTGTTTTTGTTTTTAGTTTTTTTTTGCTTGGTTTTATGCAATAAGTTGGTTGGATCCCAATGCTTCTTTTGGAGAGAGACACACTCCGTTTTCATTGTTTAGAACACTCTAGTTTTCATTCTTATTGTTTTGTGAGTGTTCTCTTTTGCTAGCACTGTGTTTAGCCTTAGTTTTCTTGTGCTTTCAGCTTAGAAATTTTTAGTTCTTCTTTGTGGATTTGTGAGACAAGCTCACTGATCTTTATTTATTGTTATCTTTATGAGTTGTTTCAAATAAGTGGATTGGCGTTGGAAGAGAGTAGAAAGCTTCATGCTTTGGTGGTACAAAAGGGAGCTTGTTTTGATTGTGGCTTAGACTTTATCATGTCATGCTAGATGTTGCTTGGACCTTATGCTTAGTGATTATTGTTGTAGCATGACTTGTTCCAAACAATTGAGATTGCTTAATGTGCCTTGAAAGAATCATGCGTTGTTTTAGCATATAAAAGCATAATATTGTGGTATTCTCTTTTAATGATTTATTTGGGTTGACTTGGCGCATGCTCACACCATGTTAAGACTATACCAAGTCACCATAGCCTTTATGATCCTTTAGTTTTCGACTTGTAATATCACTTTATGCTTTAATTAATGATGTTTTTTCACTTTGCATGATTATGGCCATTATTGCTCTCCTAGTTGGTCGCTCCCAGTCTTTTGCTAGCCTCCATAACCAAGTATGAGTTTCACTCATGCATCCAACTCCAAATAAAACCAAGTTATTTCAAAGAATCCACCATACCTATCTATTAGCATTTGCTACTCCAAGTATATTCATGTTTTTATCTACCTTCTGAATTAAACTTGTTATGAGAAAAACTAGTGATTAAAGCTCTCACGAACTTGATGACACACTTTACTTTTCTTACCCTTAATAAACTTGAACCATTGTGTCATCTATGTTGTATATGCTTGCACTTATATATTGGGGATTAGCAGAACCATGCTATCATGGGAAACGCTTTCAACATTGCACTTGTACATTGTACCTAGTTGATATCATGCTCTTTTGTCTATGGATGTCGTCGGTGTGAAATGAAAGGGGAGCTTATAAGTCCATGGAGTTATGTATGTGTGTTATAGAAATGCCTGTCCGCCGGTCTAATCCATGCCTAATCATGGTGGAAACCTGTAGCGTAACCATAATGAGCAATCTATGAAGCATTCTTCTTATAAAAAAGAGATAGAGATTGAGAAAAAGAGAAAAAAAGATGAGAAAAGAGGAAAGAGAGAAAAAAGCACCATTTTCCCATGGTAAATAAGAAGATTGATGAGATGCTTGTTGTCTGCTTGCCTTGTCATTTTGATATGTGGATTCTTCTATATCATCGGGAAAGGGGTACCCCGTTGGCGTTTCTCTATGATACACATGTACTTACTATGACAAGAACTTACCGGTAACTAAACTTGAGGAGCATGAGCAGCGACCCTTGTATTTAAGGGACATGAGATTTCCAACTTATACTTTGTCAAGCATATACTCCATAGTTTGTTCACTTTAACCTTAATCACTTCAAGATGCTTATGATAGGAGCAATGAGAGCTGAAAGCTAATAAGTACCATAATTTTTGGAAGCTCTTTATGAAACTTGAATCCCTGCTTCCTTCTATGAAGGCCTTTCTTTTACTTTTATGTTGAGTCTCCATCCTCTATCTTTATGCACCTATTGAGAGAGCATAGTGGCCATTCTTAGTTTAATGTTCATTGTCCCAAGACTTGTTGATTTATTTATAACTTTGATATTGCTTGTTCTTAAACTATTTGTATCTAGTCACCCTTATGAACTTTGAAGGTGTCCTATGCATTTATGTTTTTCTACTCCATGAGGGACAAGCTGAATGCCACTATGCTATGTTTTCTATATATGAAACAAAAAAACGTCGTTCAATGCATTGTTATTCATGATCTTTGTTTGTATCCTTTCATGTTGCATGCATAGTTACTATGTCTTATTGTTAGAACTTCATCTTTCATGCTATGTTAAAGTACTATGATCCCAACTATTAATGTTTTACAAATACTTTGATCAAAATTATGATGGTGCATGACACCTAAAAAATTATTCTTTCTTTTTATCACTTACCTACTTGACGACGAGCAGGAGTTAAACTTGGGGATGTTGATACGTTGCAAACGTATCTATAATTTTTGATGTTCCATGCTTGTTTTATATCTACTTTCTCATGTTTTGTCCACACTTTGGAGTATTTTTATACATTTTCTGGAACTAACCTATTAACAAGATGCCACAGTGCCAGTTGCCTGTTTTCTGCTGTTTTTGGTTCCAGAAAAGCTAGAAAATTAATATTCTCGGAATTGGACGGGACAAAAGCCAAAGTCAACATTTCACCGAGGGGGACACGGAGCCAGAATACGAGACGGAGAGGGGCCAGGGGCCGCCCACACCACTTGGCCGCGAGGCCAAGCCTGGCCCGTGCCAGGGGTGGTGTGGCCGCCTAGGGCACCCCCCTCGACCTTTCCCCTTCGCCTATAAGAAGCCTCCGATGCAAAAACCCTAGGAAATCCAGCCTCTAGCCACGAAAAGTTCCGCAGCGCCGCCGCCACTGAAGGGGAGATTCGGGGGACAGAAAGTCTCTATTCCAGCACCCTGCCGGGATGGGGAAGTGCCTCCGGAGCCATCTCCATCGATCTCCACCACCATATCCATCGTTGTTGCTGATTCCCATGATGATGAGGGAGTAGTTATCTCTCGAGGCTAAGGGTTCTACCTGTAGCTGTGTGTTCATCTCTCTCTCTCTATGCATGATCATATTGTGATCATGAGCTTTGTAAATCAAGTAGATCTACCTTGCTACTCAAGTGCTTTAATAGATCTCTGCTCTCCCCATGTGTGTGAAAGTAACAGCGTGCACACCATGGTGGCACTTAGGCTAGAGATTACAAATACTTATTATGAGTTATATTTGGAGTTGGATGTTTCTATGAAATTATGGTGTTTGTTGGAACCATCTAGTGCTCAAGGTGAAAGTGTGGGGTTATCTAAATGGGGAAAGCGAACTTTGAGGAGTGTTGTTATAGCCCTACCATGGATTAGAGTGTCCAACCGGAGAGTAGTTCAGAGTAGTATCATGAAGAGAAGATATTTATATGAGAGTGTTCACTAGCGAAAGTATGATCCCTAGGACTTGTTTCTAAACATTGAAACACTGTTTGCAACTAGACCTGTTACATGTTTGCTTGCTTCCATCTTTATTTCAGTTTGCCTTTAGTCTCTTCCACGCCATCAAGCTATTTTCTGGCACCGTTACCACTTATAATTATCCATACCACTTGTATTTCACTATCTCTTCGCCGAACTAGTGCATCTATATACCTGACAAGTGTATTGGGTGTGTTGGGGACACAAGAGATTTCTTGTATCTTGATTGCAGGGTTGCTTGAGAGGGATACCTTTGACCACTTCCTCCCTGAGTTCGATAAACCTTGGGTTCCACTTAAGGGAAAACTTGCTGTTGTTCTACAAACCTCTGCACTTGGAGGCCCAACAACTGTCTACAAGAATAGAAGTGCGTAGACATCACCTTGTGGTTCTCCAGCTCCTTCACGGCGAGGATGAGGACCAAGCTCTATGTGTCGTTGTCTTGGAGCAGGTCGTCGATGTCGGAATCGTCCGAGGATGAGGACCAATCGGACATCGAATCGACCGCACCATCCATGTTCACCTCCGAGCTCATCTACATAGGTGAGCTGGCGTCAAAATCTATCTCGCGTGCTCGGGCAAAAGGAAGATGACGGGGGATTTCATACCTTCGACGGCGGCGATGCGAAAGAGAGGCCGAATCCGGGCGCGGCGGGTTGCAGGGCAGTCGGGGGAGGCGGGGCGTGGGCGGCAGCGAGAGCGGAAGGGGGCAGCGCGAGAAGAAGGGAAAAGGGAAGGGGGAGGCACGAGCTGAAATATCCCCGCGCCCTAGTGGAGTGGAAAAGTGGGGGTCACGGCTAGTTCTGCCTCCCAGCCTGAACAAGTGGGGTTTGACGAGTCAAAACCGGGTCGGCCTAGATTTTTTTTACTGTTTCCGCGATTTAAGGGTTCTGATCAGCTGCGAAAGCGACCGAACCCGTAAAATAGCGGTTATTATATGGGTTTTGGACGAGTAAGGGGATTGCTAGTCTTGCTTTAACATGCTACTCTCGTTGAAAATACGGACCCACCGGCCAGACGTCTAATCAATACCCAACATGTATTTCTCTAGTTTTAGTCCCGACGGTTTTGTCTTCTACCTCCGTACAGCGCCGCCAGCGGTACGTGGCCCGGCAAAGTCGTCCTATGACCGAAGCGACATCTCCAAGGCCTGCCGCGTCCTAAGGGTACTAGTGCAGACGGGGCTGACTTCTGTGAGCTGCTCTGCATCTTGCTCGTACGGCAATGGTGGACGAAATTGGCACTCGATCTGTCTGGCCTCCATCGAGTGAAATAGGGTAGGAGCTAAAGATAGCATCCGCCAGCACGACTTTTCTTTCCCCCATTGATTTGATCCATCAAATTAGGATGATTGGATGGTCTTGCTACCTAAGCCCGATGGATATTGCTTTGGCAAGTACCAGTGAGAAACTAGCTTGATCTACTCGAGTATTATTGGAGATTCTCGGTCTGCAGCCCTCCTTCGTGTCCTCCTAGTTCAATATGTTGTGGTTCCGGCTACCGCCGTCGCGGAACAAAGTGGAATGGAACGGAACCATTCCGCACCTAGAGCCAATTCTTGTGTTCGGTCGTGGAATGGAACGAAACCGAGTGGTTCCTCGGTGGAATGTGGTGGAATGACTGTTAATTAGCCGCTATTAATTACAAAGCATTCCAATAATCCAATTGAAAAATAATTAGCCATTGTTAATTATGATTTTGGGATTAAAAAACCCATTTGCCTCATTAATTACGATTTTGAGAAATTTCGTTCTGCTCTCCAAATTCCGTCAACCGAAAAAAATGATGTTAATTACGGTTTTGAGATAAAAAGGCAATTTGCCACTATTAATTACAATATTGAGACAAAAAAATAACTTTAACCTCGTTCCGTTATGTTCTCCAATTCTCCCAACCGAACAAAAAAGGAACCATTTTGTTCCTCCTTTTTATCCAAAACGAACATAGGAACTGAACCGACCAATTTCAGTGAAATGGAACCATGACATTTCATTCCACTTTGTTCCCGAACCAAACACACCCTAAAGCTCATTGTCGTAGTGATTCTGAGGTTCCACTACACCTCGCACCGCTCCCGCTCGAACGAGGTGTCGCCTCGCTTGCTCGTTGTGCATGCAGCCCCTCTCCATGGCTCCTGCCGCCGCGAAGGTCGCCGGAGATGAAGACCTCAATGACGCTTGGGCTAGTCTCCCTCTGGTGCTCCACTTCCACACTAGAAAAGAAAATTAAAAAATAGGGAAAATAGTAATAAAACTAGTTTGACTTGCCACGTCAGCTGAAATGTCTCCAGGGTTTAAAATAAACCGGGATCAAAGATTTTAGTGTGCCAATTTCGAGGATTACGAGTTCAGGGTGTGATTTAACTTCCGTTATGAATTCAGGGTTTGTTTTGGACCTTTTCCTTTAGGAAATTGTCCTCCATGTCGTAGTCGCCCGCCAAACAAGGGTTCGAAATTGTCCCGCATGTCTTACAACCAAATGTAGGAACAACCGTATGGGTCCTCTTACTAGCCACCAAATGTGGATGTCTGTGACGGATCGGCTCCCGACGATGGAGTAGCATCGTATTCCCTACCGTTTTCCGCTGGCTCTCGCCCGTTTTCCCACTAGTTCAAGCCATTTCCCACCTGACATGGGTATACCCTACGGGTACTCGTGTTTAGCCTATACGGTCCAGCCCAAAATGATCCCATAGTGCAATCGAAACCCAACAAGGATTTGGGTGGCCATGTCCGAAGGAAGGCGACTCCTTGGAGGACACGACAAGCAGTAGATAGAAATTCAAAAGGGTAAAACCTTAATCTATAACCCACTCGGCCTGCTATCCCGAGACCTAGCCTCCCTATATAAAGGCTAGGAGGGGCAGCGAGGAGGACATCCACAACCCTAGCATACACCTCGCCAGATTACATCTGCGCACTCCATGTAACTTTCGACTCCCCGATAATCGAAGAGCAGACAAGCAGGAGTAGGGTCCTCTTCGAGGCTTGAACCTAGGTAAACCGTGGGACTCCCTATATGCTTGTTTGCTAGTCGATCGACGCCTCCAGCGCTCCCCAATATCTCGAACCTAAGTCCATCAATGATAGGCATTAACGAGTTAACCCCTCATCAATTGGCGTTGTCTATGGGAAATGGGAGCATTGGTGTTGCGGCTTCCTCATCCCCATCGAATGCGATCTACAACTCCATTGTAGTGGAGAATTGTCTCCTCTTTGTCACCTTCAACTTCACCGTCCACTCTCCGGCGGCTCGCCCAAACTTTGAATCAGTGGGCGACGGAATCGGCATGACAATCGGAAGCCTACGCTTTCAGGTCGGCATGACAATCGGAAGCCCGAACTTTGATTGCTCCTGCTTCGTGGTTCCCACCACCGATTGGCACCATGAGCGAGCTCAACGCCTCAGCACGGGCCTCTGATACGGATATCAACAACAGTTGCGAGTCCGATTTGTGCGATCTGACATCAGAAAATGGTGCCGACTGCTCTAGATCTAAGAGCTATGGGAGCAGTGGCTTCGCAAACCACTACATGTGTGCCGTCATTAACAGCAATGATGGAGGCACCCAGAGGGACACTGCCAATGGCGGGCCCACCAACAATGGGACTACCAATCAAATCCCCACCATCATCCCCGTCAACAGCGAACAGCCGCAACCGCCCAACCCTAGTAATCAGGGCGAACCCGTCAACAACGAGATGAAGCGGCAGGAGATCCACCTCAACAACGCTGAGTGGGCACGATGCAAAGAATCCCTACAGGGCAACCCCCAGCCACCAAACTCATGACAATAGATGCTGATGGGATACCATTACCTACTCATCTAGGAGTTCAACCGCCAGCGGGCGGTGATGGCGCAACTCGACGAACGCGGGAGGGACGCGAACGAGTCGAGCCTTCGGCGGGTAGCACTCTCCTCCATTGGTGGATCCCCCTCCAAAGGCAATGACCACGCAACCACCAAAAGGTGCTCTCGACTGGCCAACCTCAACGACAAAGATCGAGAAGAAGCCACCAAAGCCCTCGACTTCTCGTTTTCATGATGGTGGACTCGCGGGGCAACGTGATCCCGAAAAACGCCACACGTAGTGGTGATAACAACCACCATATATCTGCTAACCAATCAGCCACCAGCCAGAGATCCACAATCTACCATACATCGGTCCACAATGGCTAGACTTGGACTAGTCGAGGCTGCGCTAGCCAAGGAGCCAACACCAGAGCCGAAGAAGAGCAAGGCTCCACCGAAGTACTACTCGCTATCTTCCAACGAGGATGAGCACGACCTATCGTGGCGGCGCCGCAGCTCACGTCGACATGACCGTGATTTCTACGCGTGTGACGAGATCACCCAGTGGAAAGTCGACAAGATGCACGCCAAGCACGCCTACTCAACTGAGTCAGAAGACGAAGGAACAGAGCTCTACGACGCTAGCTGCTTCAGCAGAGCCATACGGCAGTCTCGAATGCCGAAAGGGTTCAAACTTCCTTCGGAGAACCTGAAGTTTGACGGCCTCTAGGACCCGAAGATCTAGCTGGAAGACCACATCTCTTTTGTCAAGCTGCACGGCGGAAACAAGTGCACAACCATGCAATGCCTCCAGCTGCAGCTGCAAGGTGCTGCTCGCGCATGGCTCAACAACCTGCCCCACGGATCGATCCGTAGCTAGGAGGAGCTGTTCTATAGCTTCGTCCGAAAATTCAAGGGCACCTACAATCGAAGAGCTCAAGGCCGGCTACTAGAAGCCGAGCGAATTCCTTAGCTCCCCTATCCAAAGGTGGTTGATCATCAAAAACTCAGCAGAAGATATCTCCGAGGATTGCGCAATCAATGCGTTCAACGGCGGTGTCCGCCCTAGAGAACTCAGGGAGGAGCTAGGCCGCACAAAGCCCAAAACCATCGACCACCTAATGGACATCACGAATCAGTGGGCGGATGGAGAAGACTCGGTGAACAACAATCATGTCCGCTCAGACGACGAGGATGACCTCGGCCACAGACATGACCATCGAGGGAAATGTCAGATGCGCGATTATGAAGACCATGAGGAAGTCGACATGGTCGTGGCCAGCTACGCCGACAAGCACGACGAAGGCAACCACAGCAGCGGGTACCGTAGTGGCAGCTACTGCGACAACGGGAAACCCACGCAAGTTTGCCAACGCCACACCTGCGATGAAGCACCTAGAACATCCATCCAGGAGAAGTTGTCTGGACCCTACAACGTCCACTTCTACATCGACAAGCATGATGGAAAGAAGAAGTCCAGCCACCTCCTCAAGGACTGTCACGAGTTCCTGAAGCTCCACGAAGGCCTAATCCAGCTAAATCGCGATGCGATAAATTAGGGGTACAGAGTTGACCCGGGCGCCATAGCTCATGGAGCACCACCACCACCGTAAGGAGAACCCGTGCAGCCTACGGCTGCGCAGGTACAAAACAACGGAGGTGAGCAATACCCACGAGCGCTGGGAAACATGTGCATGATCCAGAAGGGACGCCCCTCGAACAAGGTGCAGAAAACAATACACCCGACAAGTTAATCTGGCAGTCAACGCACCTCATTCAACCCTTGATGACGAAGATTTGTCCCGTGGAGGAACGAGGGTCCAATGATCCCTTGTTCGAGAGGGGGCTGAACACGCGCTTCTGAAGGAACTCAGCGATGGCTACGGCGGCGGAGTAAGCACACGACAGAGAGCTAACACCGGGTTTTTTACCCAGGTGATGGCAACAAAGGCTGTTACTTTTCGTTGGCACTCCAAGTGCAGAGTGTTGCATCAAGCGTCTTTTCCCCACAAGGGTGACTCGAGGGTTTATATCGAACTCTCGGGGAATTGGCTAGGAAGGATGTTTGTCTTCTCCTCTTCAAGCAACCTGTAAAGTAAAATAAAATGTCTTGTGTCCCCAACTCCACCAAGTGGTTGTCAAGCACAAGGTTTCGTATTAGTAATATGAAACAAAATATTAAATAAACTAAAGTAAATAAAGTAAAGAAATGCAAACTAGATGATATGGAAGATAGTAGAGTTGTTTTTGGTTTGTATGTGTGATTGCAAATAGAGAAAGTATTTTTGTATTATCGAAATAATTAATTGCTAAAATAAAAAAGGGATAGTAGATGCAAAGGAATGGTGTTTCTTATGATAAAAATTAGACCGGGATTCATGGGTTCACTGTGTGATTGCAAATAGAGAAAGTATTTTTGTATTATTGAAATAATTAATTGCTAAAGTAAAAAAAAGGATAGTAGATGCAAAGGAATGGTGTTTCTTATGATAAAAATTAGACCGGGATTCATGGGTTCACTTGTCTACTCTCTTTTTAAGTTTTAATGATCACAAAACAATTAATCAATGATAAAGAACATTGAAAGTCTATAAGTGCTTGATAAAAGGAATTAATATGGCATCACATTCTAATATTGAGATGGAATACATCTCTATCTTATACTCCTCAAGAAAGGGAAATCTCCATGCAATCTTGATTTAAGAATAGTTCAGAGTATACCTTTAAGCAATATTATATGATGTTTGAAATACAAAACATGCCACCTTGATTTAACAAGGTCATCACACTATCACATGATAACTGTAGCACATGATTTCACTTAACCCCTAGTGAGACAACAAAAGAAAGGTAAAAACCAAAGTAGATCTTGAATACTATGTGTCACAATTCAATCTCCACCACTATGCTACTCCATCTAACACACACTTCTCCCCATACAAGTTCTTACATACAAGTTGGATCAAAACAAGCAATGAAGAACGGGGTGCATGGTATGCATCTATTAAAACATCTTACACAAAATAGATTCCAATCTCAAATATCAAATCATAGAACAAAGATCCACCACATAGGAATTACTAATATGACCCTAATCATGTTGGGCAACTCATACGGTACTAGATCTATGAAGAACAAGAGAGAGATAGATAAAGCTACTGCCACAAACCCATAGCCCGGAGGTGGACTACTCCCTCCTCATGATGGTGATAAAGCCGGAAATGTTGGAGAGGGTGGAGATCTCCCCGGAGGTGACTCCGGCAGAGTTTCCCCCTCCAATCTTTAATTGGACCTAACTCTGTTTGGTGGTATTTTCATCTCTGGTGGCTCTCTTCTCGAGGACACCCCAGGGGGGGGGGGGGGTCCTTATATAGGGTTTTTAGGTCACGAGAAGTCTATGGGCGAAAGAATCAAGGAGATTGAATGGGCGAGGAGGGAGATAGCACAGGTGGCACGCCCATGATGGCTCAAGATATCTCAAGCTTGTTGGGAACCCCAAGAGGAATGTATGATGAGCACAGCAGCAAGTTTCTCTCAGTTATGAAACCAAGGTTATCGAACTAGTAGGAGCAAGGAAACAACCCCAAGGTGTTTCTACCAACTTGGAATCCTGCACAACACAACCACATAACTTTTCCCCAACTTACAGTGAGGTTGTCAATCTCACCAGTTTTGCTAAAAACAAAGGATTAAACGTATAGTGTGGAAGATAGTAATTGCTTGTAGAAAGTATACAGTAAATAGTAGATACTATATCAATGGTAAAAGAATGGACCGGGGTCCATAATTCACTAGAGGTGATTCTCCTTAAGATAAATAGCATGTTGGGTGAACAAATTACAGCGGGGCAATTGATAGATTTGAGAAAGCATACAATGCATATACTAGACATCTTGACTCCTACGAGATTTGATTGGGCATTACAACATTATACATAGACCATAATCCAACTACATCTATGACTAATAATCCACCTTCAGGTTATCATCCGAACCCCCTCCAGTATTAAGTTGCAAGCAATAGATAATTGCATTAAGCAAAGTGTGTAAAGTAAACAATACGATTGTCCCATGGACAAAGGATTGCTGTTTTCTCCATAGTAGCAACAACACATCTACAACCTTAGAGATTCCTATCACTTCCCCAGATTACTAGAGGCATGAACCCACTATCGAGCATAAATACTCCCTCTTGGAGTTGCAAGCATCTACTTGGCCAAGATAGTTACTAACTATGGAAAGCATGCAAGATCACAAATAACATAGACATGATAGAGTCAATAATCAATCTAAAATAGCATCTCAATATCCATCGGATCCCTACAAACACAACATGTAAGATTACAAATAGATGATCTTGATCATGAACGGAGCTCACAAGATCTAAACATGATAGCACAAAGGAGGAGAACCAACCATCTAGCTACTACATGGACCCATAGTCCAAGGATGAACTACTCACGCATCACACCGGAGGCAGTCACGGTGATGAAGAAGGCCTCCAGGGTGATCTCTCCCCTCCGAAAAGGTGCCTGGAAGAGCTTCAGATCCCCCGGATATAGGGATGGAGATGGCGGCGGCTACAAACTCTTCCGTTGATTTTTGATTGGGTATTTGATCGAGTACTTAGGGTTTTCGTTCCGGGAGGATTTTATAGGCGAAAGGGCAAGGTCGCTAGAGCACCAGGGGACCCACACCCCTTGGTGGCGTGCCCCAGGCCGTGCCACCACCAGGTTTGGCTGCCCTGGTGCGCCACTTCGTCTCCCCTCCGGACTCCTTTTGTTGCTTCGGGTACAATATTGACTTTGGCTTTTGTCCCATCCAATTCTGAGAATATTTCCTTACTAGAGTTTCTGAAACAAAAAACAGCAAAAAAAGGCAACTGACACTGTGGCCCCAAAGTGTGAACAAAACATAAGAGAGTAGATATAAAACAAGCATGGAACATCAAAATATATAAAACAAGCATCCCCAAGCTTAACTCCTTGTCGTCCTCGAGTAGGTAAGTGATAAAAAGAATAATTTTTGATGTGACATGCACCATCACAATCTTGATCAAGGTATTTGTAAAACATTGATAGCTGGGATCATAGTACTCTAACATAGACATGAACGATATAGTTCTAACAATAAGACATAGCAACTATGTTGTAACATGAAAAGGTACAAACAAAATATCATGACTAACAATGCTTTGAAAGACGTTTGTTTGTTTTCACATATAGAAATCATAATAAGAATGGTATTCAGCTTGTCCCTCATGGTATAGCAAAACATAAATGCATAGGACACCTTAAAAGTTCATAAGGGTGACTAGATACAAATACTTTAAGAACAAGCAATATCAAAGTTATGAATCAATCAACAAGTTTTGGGATAATGTACATTAAACTAAGAATTATCACTGTGCTCTCTCAATTGGTGCATAAAGATAGAAGATGGATACTCAACATAAAATTAAAAAGAAAGGCCCTTCATAGAAGGAAGCAGGGATTCAAGTCTCATAAAGAGCTTCCAAAAATTATGGTACTTATTAGCTTTCAGCTCTCATTGCCCCTATCATAAGCATCTTTAGGTGATTAAGGTTAAAGTGACACAAATATGAGGATATGCTTGACAAGTTATAAGTTGAAAATCTCATGCCCCTTGCTTACGAGTAACGAACCTCATGCTACTCAACTTTAGTCACGAGTAAGTTCTTGTCATTGTAAGTACATGTGTATCATAGAGAACCGCCAACGGGTTACCCCTTTCCCCATGATATAGGAGCTATCCCATATCAAAATGACAAGGCAACATACAATGAGCATCTCAGAGATATTTTTATTTGCTATTTGCATAGGTTTTTATGGAGGATGCTTCACAGATTGCTCACTATGGTTATACTACAAGTTTCCACCATGATTAGGCATGGCTTAGGCTAGCCGTCCAGGCGTTTCTCTAACACATATACAAACTCCATGAGCTTACAAGCTCCCCTTTTATTTCACACCACCGAGATCTATAAACAAAAGAACATGATATCAACTGAATAAATTGGAATGTTGAAAGCGCTCCCCATGGTAACATGGTTCTACTAATTCACAACTTATAAAGCGCAAGCATATACGCAACATAGATGGACACAATGGTTCAAGTTTATTAAGTGCAATAAAGTAAAGTGTGCCATCAAGTTTGTGAGAGCTTTAATCACTAATTTTCACATAACAAGTTTAATTCGGAAGGTAGATAAAAACATGAATATACTTGGAATAGTAACAATGCTAATAGGTAGGTATGGTGGACTCTTTGGAATAACTTGGTTTTATTTGGGGTTGGATACATGAGTGGAACTCATACTTGGTACATGTGGAGGCTAGCAAAAGACTGGGAGCGACCAACTAAGAGAGCAATAATGGCCATAATCATGCAAAGCAACAAAACATCATTAATTAAAGCATAAAGTGATATTACAAGTCAAAAACCAAATGATCATAGAGGCTATGGTGACTGGTATAGTCTTAACATGGTGTAAGCATGCGCCAAGTCAACCCAAATAAAGCATCAAAGGAGATTACCACAATATTTATACTTTTGTATGCTAAAACAACGCACGATTCTTTCAAGGCACATTAAGCAATCTCAATTGATTGTAACAAGTCATGCTACAACAATAATCACTAAGCATAAAGTTAAAGCAATATCAAACATGACATGATAAAATCTAGGCCACCGTCAAAACAACCTCCTTTTGTACCACTTATAAGCATGAACTTTCCTACTCTTTTCCAACCCAAATCAACATATTTGAAACTATGTATGAATGCAGGGGTCCAACCAATTTATTTAAGCAAACCAAACAAAATAAAACTAAAAACAAAAATGAAGACACTCCAAGAACAACACAATTGTGCATGAAACAATAAAAATGAAGTGTTTGGAAGAAAACTTGAGATTTTTATTGATGAAGAAGGGGATGCCTTGGGCATCCCCAAGCTTTGACGCTTGTACTTCTTGAATATTTCTTGGGGTCACACGGGTGGCATCCCCAAGTTTGAGATTTTGTCCATACTTCATGTTATCACATTATTCTTCCCTACACTTAAAAGTTCCTCCATACAAAACTTCACACAATCTTCATTAGCAACATTAGTGTGCTCAAGATAATAAGTATTTGCGTTCAGTTTAAACACAAGTAAAACTTCCATTAAAACACAAGCTACTGTAGCAAGTCCTTTTATAAGTGTTGGGAATATACTTTCCGGGTATCCTCACAGTTCCTCACTGACCAGGGTGGCCCACTTCGGGTTAGAGCTTTGCTTCACGGGTGGCCTAGTCAGGGAGAAGAGACGGAGTCCAGTCTGGCTACGGGAAGGCCCAGAAAACTTACCGATGTTGGCCTATAGTGTTACTTGTAGTTCAAGATGTACTCTTTAACCGAGTCTTAGTCGTAGCCAAATAGGTCTCTCCTGTAAACCCTAGGCCGGATTGTTGGGTCCGCAGCATAGAAAACAAAAAATTTCCTACGATGAGAACTACACGCCAAGATCTATCTACTAGGTACAGAGCAACGGGTGGACATACATCCATCGAGAACTTACCCTCGAAGACAACGAGTTTTGTTAACGAGTAGGAACTCGTGGTTGATGTAGTCGTACACTTGCCGATCTCAAGATCGTGTGGAAGTCCGAGCGCCGCAAATCAGCAGCGCATCCGTACTCGCACACACGTTCAAGCCACCGGACAACCTCCACCTCCTCGCTCCAGCGATCCAGCGGAAGCAGCAACTCCTTCCAAACAAAATGCCACCGGGAACATGTATCTCGCTAATCCGAGACCATGGGGGAATAATTATAGAGGGGGGGGGGGAGATATCCTTCACAAGGAGGTGCGAGGAAGAAGGAGGAAGAGGGGGGCCTTTTATAGGAGGAGGAGGTGCCCCTTCCAATGGCCGGCGCCTAAAGGGGGTTCCCCTTCACCTCCTCCATTCATGTGGTGGTAACCCCTCCACATTAAAATGCCTCTTCACATTCCCTTTTAAAGTCCCCACTTTAAATGCATTAAAATTCTCTAAGTTTAATGCTCTCTCATTTAATAAAACTCTTTTATTAAATTTATTCAGAATTTTGTTAATTACTTTAATTAACAAACATTCACATATAACCCCTTGAAATATTTCAATATCACATGCAGAACCACTTTCTGCAATTTCACCCGAAACAATTTACGGTTTCTATCGAAACAATTCCTACGCTTTGCAATTCTTTCGTCTGAAACATATGTGCTCCAAAATGGTGTCCGGTAACTCTTAAGTGTGTCACCCTACGGTTCGCGAATAATGCATACATGATTGAGACTCCTCTCAGATCAATAATCAGAAGCGGGACCTAGAGATCCATTCTGACTCCTGCATATTCAACGATGACTCCTGTGATCGTGAGAACCTTTAACGCTAGTAATTTAATCCCTTTGTCTCATGATATAATACATGTCCGAGATTCGATCATCGGTATCCAAATACCTAGTTTGATCTCGTTACCGACATGCACTCTTTTCTCGTTCCCGCGATATAACATTCTAGTGATCACATCACTTGCTTGCAAGCTATCTTAATGTGATATCACCGAGAGGGCCCAGAGTATATCTATCCGTCATCGGGATTGAGAAATTCCACTCTTGATCCATGAGCCTCAACATAACTCCTTCGTAGCACTGAACCCATCTTTATAGTCACCCTGTTACGGTGTGACATTTGATGTTATCAAGATACTCTTCCGGTGTTAGCAATTAACATGATCTCATGGTCTAAGGATAAAGATTACTTCATATGATGTTATAGCAATATAAACATAATGACTTGATCGTAATGCTATACTTAGGATGAATGTTCATCACATCATTTCACAAATGTTGTGACCTTGTTATTAACAACATCCAATGTCCATGATCAGGAAACCTTGATCATCTTGTTAATCAACAAGCTAGTCTATAAGAGAGGCATAACTAGGAACCCTTTTTGTTTATTAAACACACATGTATTGACGTTTCCGATCAATACAATTATAGCATGCAAAATAAACATTTATCATAAACATGGAATAAGATAATAACCACTTTATTATTGCCTCTTGGGCATATTCCCTTCAGTCTCCCACTTGCACTAGAGTCAATAATCTAGTTTGAAAAACTTTTGCGTATTGAACACCTATGGCTTTCTGGTGTTCCATATACGCGATTGCTAGTGGTTAACATAATCTCTGGATCTGACAGTTTTAGGTTCGTGTGTATTTGCATGTCTTTGCGTCTCTACGCATCACTCATTCTCAAATGAGATGGCATTGTATAAATTTGGTGCTTTGGTGAGACCTTTAGTTTGTTCAGGTTAAAATATGTTGATATTATTGTCACACAATATATCTTCATAGTATTAGCCCACTTTGAACTACACCTAGTTTGATAACAAACTACTTAACACAAATGCCCTCCTTTGCTGCTACTACAGCAGTTATATACTTAGCCTTTTGTTGTAGTATCCGTCACAATGTCTCAACTTTGGAACTGATCCAAATCCATCATGGAATATCCTTTCCATTACATTGTGCCACCCATAGTCTAAATTGAGATAAATTTAATTTGTATCTTGTGACAAAAATAATATCAATGTAACACTTTACAATGAACTACCTCTAACTATTTGTCACTTATACATGATATATTCTTAGTTCTTCCAAAGCTCATAAGAATATCTTTACTATCGTCCAATGATCATCTGATGAATCATTCTGGTATGTGCTCATAACATTTAGAGCATAGGACATTTTGGATATATACATATCATGGTATAATCGATAAAAATCTTCATGTGATTTTACTCACCAAGTGTTGAAACACTTGAATCTTGATACAATCCTTTCCATGCAGCAAGAACCTTTCTTGTTGTTTCCATATTGAACCCTTTCAATATCTCATATATGTATGTCTGGCACAACCATATTAGCGCCTCAATCTATCCATATAGATATTGATGCCAAATATTCCGGTTTTGCCCAAGTCTTTCATCGAAATCTTATTTTAATGAAATTCTTAACTTGTGTCAATACAAGATACATCATTTCCAATCAGCAATATGTCCTCTACATAATGTATTAGAAATATGTCTCAGCGCTCCCACTTAATTTCTTGCAAATGCAAGCATCTTCATCATCTCCAATGAATTTAAACTCTTTTAACAGTTTCATCATGGTGAAGATTCCAACTCCGCTATGCTTACTTCAACTATTGAAGTTTTCATGCCCTTTTAGCACCCTTTGAATTAACAAAACCCTTCGGACCATGTCATGTACATGTCCTAGGTAACCGTTCTATTAGAAGAACATTGTTTTGTTTGTTCAACTACCATACATCAAATTATATGTAGTGGTTGCTACATTAATCCGTCAAGACTAAATATCGCTATGAAAGATCAAATCTTGTCATAGTCAACTCCTTGAACATTGTCGTAAACTTCTTTTCGACATGTCGACTATTTCATAGATGTTAAACATCCATGTCTTATTTCTTTATAGATCCAAACACGACTGATAGGCTTCACGCCTTTTCGGAGGGTCTTCCATGTTCAGAAACTTGATTTCTTGTGTATGGATACTATCACTGATTCTATGACTTCTAGTCATTTTATGGAGTCAGGGCTCATCATCGCTTCTTTGCATGTAGCCGGTTCATCATTGTCAAAACAATAACGACTTGCTTATCAAATCACACTATTTGATTTTTACCGACCCACACGATTCAATAGGAACTCTAATCTCCGAGATCACACCCTTTGTAATCACGGGAGCCATGAGCATTGTGGCCGCCACCGGGACACTTTCCGGCGCTGCGCTACTTAGCACATATAGCTAAGGTTCAACAACCTTATCAAAGTTCTATTGTCCTCCCACTTAACTTTTCACGAAAAATTCCTTCTCAAGAAACTTGACGTTCCAAGTAACAAACTCTTTTGTCCTCGGTGTTATGGAAAAATTCCCAACAAATTCTTTGGGATAACCTACAAAGACGTGCTTATCCGACTTTGGTTGTAAACATTTTACTTATGCTTAGCATACCAAAATTTAAGAAAAGACAATTCGGGTTTTATCCCAAACCATAACTTATATGGTGTCATTTCAACGGATCACGATGGTGCTCTTTTCCGTGTAAAAGCGGTAGTCTCTAAAGCTTCAATCCTTAAAACATAATGGCAGTTTTATGAATGACACCTTTGATCTTACCATGTCAAACATGGTTTGATTTCATCTCTCGAATATGCCATACTCCTATGGTTTATCAGGAAACACAAATCATGGTACAATTCCTCAAATCTTAGGTGTTTTTGCTAAACATGTAACTCAAATATCTTCCTTTATGATCGAATCATAAACTCTTTATTTTCTTGTTACAATGATTTTCCACTTCATCTTGAAAGTCTTTGAACAATTTTCAAATGTTCCATACTTCTTCCTTATTAAGTAAATATATAGATATATTCACTCAAATTTCTGGAGAAAGCATATGAAGCAAAAAGATCCATCGCATATGGCTACACATAATGGACTATGCACATCAACATGCACAATTTCCAATAAGCTAGTCATCAGTTCCTCTTTGGCCTATGAACGGAGTTTCAATTATCTCGAGGAAAGTCTCACAAGCGTCAATTGATCAAAATCAGAGACTCCAAAAATTCCATCAACATGGAGTTTCTTCATGTTTCCTTTCCAATATAATTTAAAACAGCGATGTCACTTCATAAGTGATATTTTAATGATTTGTCTTTCGACATTTTAGCAATAGTGTTTATGGATGTGATTTCTCCCACTAGACTTGTAAAAGTTCATCCATCCTTTATGGAATATGGTAATTATTATAACAACCATTGTTCTCATAATACCAGAACAAAATAACAATTATTAAAACAAATCTTGAAGGCTAGGTTTGACGACAACAAAAAACACAATAACACTTTATTTGTTTTCAATGAACATCATCACATATTTTTTTGCTAGTTACTTTGGCCGTTGTAGTACATGAATTGTGTTGTTCTGTATGACACTTCACACCAACCAATTCGGTATCCAATACCTTAGAACCGCATTGTTTAACAAGCAAAGAATACTGCCATAACATGTATATCTTCTATATACCTAAGTTGGACATCTCCAACCTTTTCTTTTCTGCCAAATATTTTATAGATTCTCTTTCAGCAATTCCTTTTCTTTTAAAAGAATCTATCAACATCAATAGTGGTGTCATTCACATGACACATAGTACAAAGCGTATATAGTCAAACACTAATACCTTTGAACTTGCACTTTGAAGTGGATCACCATCATCAAATGTTTGGCATTCTTTCGAAAATCCATTCTTTAGTAATCTTTTAGTGTAGTAAACATTTTACTTACATCTTCTATTCATCCTTATCATGACAACTTTCATGATCAAGCTACTATAGCCTATAAGGAAGAATCGCGAGTATAATATCAGTTCCCAAAACCTTTTTGGTAGATTAGGATGCCTAGCGTCTCCAACCTTCACAAATTCTCATACAATATGAGAACGTGTATTTTGTTAAATTATACTCTATCATATTGCAACCATAAACATTGTTTCAGATATCACAATATCTTCCACACATGATGGTTTCTAAAACAATTATTTCAGCTCCTAGATAAACTCGATATTAAAACAACTTTTGAATATCAAGAATCATTGAGGCAAACATGATACTTTAGATACTAACATTAGAATTCTTACTCTTGATTTAATACTACTTATTAAACTTCATGGAGTAAATAGAGTTTGCTGAAAGTTTGCAATAGGACTTATAAACTTTAAATTGACATTCAAAACAATACGATACCAGTTCGTAAAGTAAATATCCAGAATTCTATAGTTCTATTATCTCAATTAAAACTAAGCATAAGGTAGTGAACAGACACCAATGACTACAACAAATTATGCAAATTCACTTTGATTTAGTTTATGACAAATTGAGTTCGACTAATCCAAATTAGAAATGAACTCCCACTCAAAAATGACATCCCTCGTGCCTTTTTGGTGATTACATGAACCAAATCCACTACACCAAGTCCGATCATCACGTGAGTTGAGGTAGCTTCAAAGGTGAGCATCTATATGGGCATCATATCAACTATATGACTCATGCTTAACCTTTCGGTCCGTGTTCCAAGGCCATGTCTGTACATGCTAGGCTCGCCAAGTAAGAACCTTAGTATTCGCGTGTGTAAAACTATCTTACACCCGTTCCTATGAAAGCATTGATTCGAGTACACACGATTATCACGTGATGTCTCGAAACACGATCCACAAAACGGTGCATACTTAAGGAAGAACACATTTTTATGTTGATATCTAAATGAGGGATCATCTTACAATGCTACAGAAAGCGCCAAACTAGCAGTATAATATGCTAACATCTAATGTGTAAAGTGAGATGATATGGTCCATGCATTTGATCTCTATCATTTGCATCGTGGTATGATCTCTATCATTCCTTTGTGTGTAAGGCCAAGGTCTATGGAACTTACACGTTGAGTGAGTTGTAAGAGTATCTATCATACATCTACTTACAACAATACCATATCACGACACTAGCCTAGCAACGATCTAAACTAGATGGCCTCTAATTTATCAATTGCAAGTTTTACGTGGCTTAGGGCTTTCGGAGATAGAACCATTCTCACCTACGAACATGAACCACAACGAGGATAACCAAGTTATTAGCAACTTGTTGTAAATAAGATATTGACTATAGTAGGAGAGACAGACACCCGCGAGCCACTTATGCAAAACTAGCTGCATGTCAGTCGTGGAACCGGTCTCATGTACGATGACATGTAAGGTTGGTCCGGGCCGCTTCATCCCACTATGCCACCAATATCCAAAATACATAGAAGATGCAATAACATGATCATCATCGCCCACATATAAACATATGTGTACTACCCGTTCAAAGCACCTACGCATAGACCTAGCTCTGATACCACTATTGGGTCCGTAACATAGAAAACAAAAAATTTCCTACGATGAGAACTACACGCCAAGATCTATCTACTAGGTACAGAGCAACGGGTGGACATACGTCCATCGAGAACTTACCCTCGAAGATAACGTGTTGTGTTAACGAGTAGGAACTCGTGGTTGATGTAGTCGTACACTTGCCGATCTCAAGATCGTGTGGAAGTCCGAGCGCCGCAAATCAGCAGCGCATCCGTACTCGCACACACGTTCAAGCCACCGGACAACCTCCACCTCCTCGCTCCAGTGATCCAGCGGAAGCAGCAACTCCTTCCAGACGAAATGCCACCGGGAACATGTATCTCGCTAATCCGAGACCATGGGGGAATAATTCTAGAGGGGGAGAGAGATCCTTCACAAGGAGGTGTGAGGAAGAAGGAGGAAGATGGGGGCCTTTTATAGGAGGAGGGGGGTGCCCCTCCCCATGGCCGGCGCCTCAAGGGGGTTCCCCTTCACCTCCTCCATTCATGTGGTGGTAACCCCTCCACATTAAAATGCCTCTTCACATTCCCTTTTAAAGTCCCCACTTTAAATGCATTAAAATTATCTAAGTTTAATGCTCTCTCATTTAATAAAACTCTTTTATTAAATTTATTCAGAATTTTGTTAATTACTTTAATTAACAAACATTCACATATAACCCCTTGCAATATTTCAATATCACATGCAGAACCACTTTCTGCAATTTCACCCGAAACAATTTACGGTTTCTATCGAAACAATTCCTGCGCTTTGCAATTCTTTCGTCTGAAACATATGTTCTCCAAAATGGTGTCCGGTAACTCTTAAGTGTGTCACCCTACGGTTCGCGAATAATGCATACATGATTGAGACTCCTCTTAGATCAATAATCAGAAGCGGGACCTAGAGATCCATTCTGACTCCTGCATATTCAATGATGACTCCTGTGATCGTGAGAACCTTTAACGCTAGTAATTTAATCCCTTTGTCTCATGATATAATACATGTCCGAGATTCGATCATCGGTATCCAAATACCTAGTTTGATCTCGTTACCGACATGTACTCTTTTCTCGTTCCCGTGATATAACATTCTAGTGATCACATCACTTGCTTGCAAGCTATCTTAATGTGATATCACTGAGAGGGCCCAGAGTATATCTATCCGTCATCGGGATTGAAAAATCCCACTCTTGATCTATGATGTTATCAAGATACCCTGTTCCGGTGTTAGCAATTAACATGATCTCATGGTGTAAGGATAAAGATTACTTCGTATGATGTTATAGAAATATAAACATAATGACTTGATCGTAATGATATACTTCGGATGAATGTTCATCACATCATTTCACAAATGTTGTGACCTTGTTATTAACAACATCCAATGTCCATGATCAGGAAACCTTGATCATCTTGTTAATCAACAAGCTAGTCTATAAGAGAGGCATAACTAGGAACCCTTTTTGTTTATTAAACACACATGTATTGACGTTTCCTATCAATACAATTATAGCATGCAAAATAAACATTTATCATAAACATGGAATAAGATAATAACCACTTTATTATTGCCTCCCGGGCATATTCCCTTCACGGATATCTGTATAAGCCGTCCTAGGGAGAGCCTTTAGGGAACCTACCACCTCAATAGTCTACAATCTCAACTCGCACATGAGAAACCCTTGTAACCCATATTCCGACTCTGCGATATTACTGGATTGCTAGCAGGAGTAGGATCCGTCCAAAGCCGGCGGATTCGAACCTGGGTAAACTTGTGTGCTCACCGTCCCGGAACACCGTACGTCTCACACCCCTCTCTTGCACACGCCTCGAGGACCCCCTCGTGGCATACTTGTCATCAATCCAATGGTAGTTGGCGCCCACCATGGGAAAAGTGAGCTTCGGATCTGCGTTCCGAGCGGAATCTGCAAGTATCGGAATCGGCGAGACTATCACCGTCGGTCACATCCTCTACACCAGCGACTTCCCTCTCATCGTTCTCGATGAGACCTGGATTCTGGCTAGGAAGACCATGACTGCCTACACCGTCATGTCTTTTGGCGAGATCGATGTGTACACCGAATTCGCTGAACCTGCCCCACCCACCCCAACGGTGATGATAAAGGCAGAAGCAATTTCCGGGTCCCCTTTGTTCACGGAGGCGGCAGAGTTCCGGATCTCGGAAAAACATAATCCCACCCAGCCTGCACCTATTGCGAAGATAGTGGAGAAAGCTGAACCTGAAGCAGATCTTGCGGTTCAAGTCGAATCTGGAGTGGACCTCCCTGGTGAGGTCGAATCCAAGATCGATCTATCTACTGAGATTGAAATCCAGGAGGAGCATAGCAACAACATTGCTTCTGGCTCTGCCAACGCTGGAATAGATCAACCGTTCCCGAGGCACATGTTGAGGCGCATGATACTGCAAGACGCTAGCGTGGATGAGGTTCTCGAAACCATTAGGATCTTCGAGGAAGCCCACGAGGAAAGTTGCAACTTCCTCAGGACCCACACATCACACTTCGTCGGATACGTTGGACCTGGCAGACGGCACCTACTTCCCAAACCATGGCTCTATGTGGTTCCTTTTTCCGGGTTCTTGTGCCCTTATCTCCATGCTATCCTTCCTTTTGCTTTCACAGGTGCAGGTGGTTCTGGGGTTGGTAGGAAGCGCTCCAAGTCTCGCCATGAGATTGAGGAGGAAGGGTTAGAGTCCGAGCAGGAGGTTTTGCCTCAGCCTAGTGCTCGCATGAAGTTGAGGACTCGGGGTGGTCATGGCGGTGGTTCCAAGCGGTCTGTCGGTCGTGGGGGGCCTCCTCCTCCTCTGCCCCTCCATCTTCTGGTTGAACCAAGATTCAGAGTTTTGGGCCATTAGGGCCCCAGCTGTTGTGTGATGTGTCTGATGATGACTTTGTTGCCATGCGGTCTAAGAATCCTTATGGTATGAACAGTGGTCGTGACAGGGAGGAGAGCTTGTTCTACACTGAGTTTCAAGAGCGTGTGTACAACGAGGTAATCATGAACAATGACAAGATTGTGCTGCCATAGAAATGGATTGACATGGCTCATCTGAACAAGCATCTTTATTACTTTGGGGAAGCAAAGGAAATTTGCACCAATTTCGGTTTGCTTCCCATCATGCAGTTCCAGTAGGATTATGATCCGTCCATCATTGCTCAGTTCTTTGCCACTGTCCACTTCAATAAGAATCATACTAGGACCTTCATTTGGATGACTCAAGGTAGTGTGAAGCATGCCACTTTGGTGGAGTTTGGTGCCATTCTTGGCTATGAGGATCATGGTTTTGACAGTCCGTGGGGTTTTCGATGTCACAATAATGAGCACCCCATGAAGAAGGACGTCCTTGCTCCTCTCTATATTCGTGGCCGCGGTGTTGCTGGCAAGATCAAGGACCTCCTCCCCGCGTATGACATTGTGTACCACATTCTTCATGAGACTGTTGCTCCTCGTGTAGGCAACCAAGATGAGATTGATGGTTTCTTGGTGGATATCTTGTTCCACGTCCATTCTAACCATGACTCCGGTGTTCCCCTTGATGTTATGGACTGCATTTGGAATGAGATGGTTGTTGCTACTTGCACTAGGCGGGTGCCTCCTTTTGCCCCGTACATCATGGCTCTTATCATCTCCAAGAGCGAGCATATTTCTCGGAACCTCCCTTATCTCCGCCTTGTCAAGCATCGGAGCAAGGCCTTGTTGATCAAGAAGCACGCCAAGCCCACCAACACAGCCTGTCAAGAAGTGGATGAAGGAGGCAATGTGGTTGAAGGTGACTCGGGTAATGAAGATAGTGGCCATGACGCAGACTTTGTTGTATCTCGTCGTGAGCATGTGCAGCCCTCATGGGCAAACAGGATGGAAGCCAAGATCAAGAAGGTGTTTTGCTTCCAAGTGGACAACAAAAAGCGCATGTATGAGGCCCATGTCTATGCCAAGAAAGTTGCTGCTCGTCAGAAGGAATTGATGGAAGCTCAACAGTTGACTGTCTCCGATGGCCCCGAGAACAACATCACTCCGGAAGAGCAATGGATCTCCATGCATAGCAATTGGGAGTTTGATGATGCCTCTTCCTCGTTCCGTGCTCCTCCCCACATGGTGATGACAAGGAGTGATCTTCGGGGCGCTAGTATTGCTCTACTCCCTTTTTGGCGTCTTGATGCCAAAGGGGGAGAAGGGCCGTAGGGTACGGGGAATTTGCATGGGAGGTCACAAGCTCGTTCTTTATTTGATATTTGGTCGCTTGTGAACCTTTTATTATCGCTTATTGTTTGTGAACTCTGTGTGCTACCTATTTGTGTTGTAAGTCAAGACTATTTGGCTTTCTTATGGATCTATCCTATGTGACGTATGGGTATTGTTATATGGATCCATCTCGTGTGTGAATGCCATTTATTGTATTATGGCTCTAGTGTTATTCTCACATTGTGCAAAGGTATGAACTCCTCGCCTATCTCTATGCCTTTGCTCTTATTGTTGGCTTGTAAAATAGAGGGGGAAACCGGCTCTATTTCTCAAACCAAGTGCTCATCATAATATCTTTCATGCAAATGTGTGTTGTCATCAAACACCAAAAAGGGGGAGACTGAAAGGGCATTTCCTATCCTATGTGTTTTTGATGTTTGTTGACAACACATGTGTCGGACTAATCGTTTGCTAAGTGAGTCACAGGTTTTAACAAAGAAAAGGGCTCTCGGTTACCCTCTAAAATGTTCTCCTAGGATATAGTTTTTCTAGGGCTTTTTGCTTGAGTCATAGGAACACCGTACTATCAAGAGGGGGTCCATGTTGGAAAGTTTGGGTGGAATCATCTTTATTTTGCAAAACCTCAAGCTTTTCCTATGGTGGAGATATCAGGAGGTAACTTCCCTTGCGTGTGACTTTCTGCTCTATGCTATCCGGTAGTACCGGTTTGCCTAACCGGTACTACCGCTCAGCGCCCGGTAGTACCGCTTGGTGGTACCGTGGGAGTCTGAGGCACGTTGGCGATTTGCGCCTCCCCTCTGTTCTCCCCGGTACCACTGAGTGGTACCACCGCCCCCCCGTTCGGTACCACCGCTCTGGTAAGCGGTAGTACCGCTTGGCGGTACCACAGGAATCTGAGGCGGGTTGGCAATTTGCGCCTCCCCTCTGTTCTCCCCGGTACCACCAAGCGGTACCACCGCCCCAGTGCGGTACCACCGCTCTGCTAAGCGGTACTACCGCTTAGCGGTAGCACCGCTTCACAGAGCCTCTACCACCGCATGGGACAGAAGCCTCGCTAGCGCAAATCCGGTACCCTGTCTGGTAGTACCACTGTTTTCCGGTACTACCGCTCTTAGGTCCGGTACGACCGGTTGGCGACTGGCTGCAACGGCCAGATCCCTCTTGAGGGTATAAATAGAGCCTTCTTCTCCAACGAGAAGATTGACTCTTTTATCTCTCTCCTCCATTGTTCTTGAGCTTCATTTCTACTAGATCTCCCTCCCTAGCCCTCCAATCTCCTTGATACTTTGAGGCTTGGTGAAGGAGGTCTAGATCTAGGTTTCCACCAAAGCAAAGTTGTTTCCCCCGTGTTTTCCTTTGTGGATCTTGTTACTCTTGGGTTCTTTGAACCCTAGACGGAAGAGGTCGATCTCGGAGCTTGGGCATTTGTTGTAAAGCTTCGGGATTGCGTTGGGAGACTCCGGTGTGTGGAGGTCTTCTCAACAAGTTTGTAAAGGTTTCAGTTTCCACCTTCAAGGTCACCGCAGCCACAACCGTCATTCGGGACGATCATTATCCCCAAGTGACGCAAGGAACAGGATTAACTCCAACATAGAGGTGCGGCGCTATGAAAACGACGATATATACGTGGGCCCAAAGTGCTTCGAACCACGCATAAGAGCTACAAAATTCCTGGAAGGATTTGCTATCTCAAGACACATTCAAGCCTACGACGGTATAGCTCGGCTAGATACTTGGCTCCAGGATTTTTTCCAGGCTTGTTGTATTGCCAAAGGCAGAAACAGCCTGGTCGCGACCCGATATCTCCCACTCATGTTGCGGCAGACGACACGATCATGGCTCAGTGAACTTCCGGAGAATACCATCCACAACTGGTATGATATGCAAAGTGAGTTCTTTCAGAATTTTGAAGGCACGTATCGGAGGCCCTATACGGTAGGAGACCTACAATGTTGCACCCAGAAAGCCAGAGAAACTTGCCGGGATTATCTCGGACGATGGATCGACACCAAGAACTCCTGTGAAGGAGTAAATGACCAAACTGCGATTGAAGCTTTCATTGCAGGACTCCCAATTGGTTTACTACGTCATTGCGACAAGGTCACTGATTTGGGAGAGATGATAGAAACAAAGAGCAAGTATGCAGATGCTGATGACGACACAGAGGGATTAATTAATGCCCTAGTTGTGCCACAGTCGGCAAAACAACCAAAGCAACAAGCTCAGAAGCGCAAGAACACCTCGGAAGAAAAGCCCAACACGGAAACAGCAGTGGTCACTCCTACTTTTGGGTCTGGAGGATGAGGAGGGCGTGGCAGTGGTCGTGGACGCGGTCGCGGGACATCCAGAGTCCAGGGTAGAGGAGACCAACAGCCCGACAAAACCTACTCCTGGGCCAACATTGCCAATAACCCATGTGTGCATCACTTAGACGCCAATGGGGGCTCGTCCCACACAAACGCCGAGTGTCGTTTCAATGACGACATTGATACATTGCAAATGTATCTATAATTTTTGATGCTCCATGCTTGGTTTTATCCACTTTCTTGTGTTTTGTCCACACTTTGGAGTACTTTTCATATGATTTCTTGGACTAACCTATTAATAAGAGCCATAGTGCCAGCTACCTGTTTTCTGCTGTTTTTGGTTCCAGGAAAGTCAGAAAATGAATATTCTCAGAATTGGACGAGACAAAAGCCAAAGTGCCTATTTTTCCAGAAGACTCACAGAGCTAGAATACGAGACGGAGGAGGGCCAGGGCCGGGCCACACCACCCCCCAGGCGCGGGCTGGGCTTGGCCACGCCAGGGCATGGTGTGGTGGCCCTAGGCACCCCCTCGGTCCCCCTCTTCGCCTATAAGAAGCCTCCTGACCTAAAAACCTCGGGGGGGGGGGGGGTCAACGTTTTTCCACGAAAAGTTCCGCTGCACCACCGCCACCGAAGGGGAGATTCGGGGGACAGAAAGTCTCTGTTCCGGCACCTTGCCGGGACGGGGAAGTGCCCCCGGAGCCATATCCATCGATCTTCACCATCCTCTCCATCGACCATCCATGTTTCCCCCATCTATGAGTGCGTAATCCCCCGCTGTAGGCTATGGGGATGGTAGGGATTGGATGAGATCGTTCATGTAATGGCATTAGATTCTTAGGGCATGGTGCCTAGTATCTTTTATTAGTGCTTTATGACTTTGTTGCGACTTGTTGTGCTTAATGCTTGTCACTAGGGCCCGAGTGCCATGATTTCAGATCTGAACTTATTACTGATTCTTTATGATAGTATTGTTCCTGGTCTTATCTACAAGTTGTATACACACGTTATTGTCCGGAACCTATGGCCCCGAAGTGACAGAAATCGGGATAACCGGAAGGGAAAGGCTTTGATGTGAGGATCACATGTGTTCACGAAGTGTTAATGCTTTGCTCCGGTGCTCTATTAAAAGGAGCACCTTAATTGCCAGTAGTTCCCTAGAGGCCCCGCTGCAAACGGGCTAGCAGGACAAAAGATGTTGTGCAAGTTCTCATTGCGAGCACGTATGACTATATATGGAACACATGCCTAGGATTGTCTAGTACTTGGGTGCTTTATCTTATTTATCTGCAATTGCCCTATGTTCTGATTGCTATGTGAATTTTCTTGTCCATGCAACGCCGTCCATCCATCCCTATGCCTACCGCACTCGAATCCCACTATTTACTGCTTTCGTTACTACTGTCTTTGATTTGCTACTGCTGTTACTTTACTTTTCCTACTACAAAAAAATTGTTGCTACTGATAAACTGCTGTGAGCAAGATTGTTTCCAGGTGCAGCTGAATTGACAACTCAGTTGTTAAGGGTTATAAATATTCTTTGGCTCCCCTTGTGTCGAATCAATAAATTGGGTTTCACTTCCCTCGAAAATACTGCGATACACCCCCTATACTTGTGGGTCATCAAGACTATTTTCTAGCGCCGTTGTCGGGGAGCATAGCTTTATTTATCAAGTTCAATTGGAATCACTGTTGTTCAAGCTAAGTTTATCTTTCTCCTTGTTTGCTTGTTTCTTTATCAAAAAAATACAAAAAAATACAAAAAAATTAGTTCCTACTCTAGTTGTTATTTTCATTGGTCTGTTATTGTCTTGCCTTATCATGCTTGTTGTCAATGGTTGGTTTCTTTGAAATTGAAGCTTATTGGTAAGGTGGGTTCACGGAAGATCAAAAATATTATTATAAGGAACACCGCTTGTCACAAAAAGGGAAACACTTATGGGAACAAATTGATAGGTTGTATACCATTGCTAGGAACGTGTGCTCTACTTATAATGTTACTTATTGCTGTGATGAGTCTTGTTGCAGGAAGAGGTATAAACACCTCCCTTTTCAATGTGAGTATAGTGATAATGATACCATATCTTCCTATGCTAAAGGAATTTATGACTTTTATGATGCGGAACAAATTGAAGAATTTATTGCTTGGAAGGGTGCTTTTGAACTTGCTAGTTTGCTTGAAAATATTGATGATTCACCTTACAAATATGAGGTTTATGGTATACTTAAATTTTGCTTTGATAATTACAAGGATGAAAATAGCTATATTCTTGAATATTTTAATAGATGCTTTCCACAAATGGAAAATACTAATGCCTTGCAGGATCCTATGGAAGAAGAAATTGATGAACCTGAAATCTCATTAGATGAAAAAGAGGATGAGAGTAATGAACAAAAGGAGGAAGAATGGATTAGCTACCCATGCCTACCTTCTAATGAGAGTAGCTCTTTATCCCTTACATTATTTGATTGTCCCCCTTGCTTACTAAATGAGAATGAATGTTATGTTCCCGAGGTTTCTCTTAAAAATGTTTATAATAAAGCTCTAGTGCTTGTAGATCATGAAGAGCATGCTTTATGTGATAGTTATATTGTTGAGTTTCTTCATGAGGCTACGGAAAATTATTATGAGAGAGGAAAATATGGTTGTGGAAGTTTTCATGGTATTGAAACACCTCTCTATGTGCTGAAAGTTTTGAAGTTACTCTTGTTTTATGTTCCTATGCCTATCACTTTGTTATTTGCTTACACGATTCCTATGCATAGGAAGTGGGTTAGACTTATATGTGTTTTGAATTTGCTCCTTGATGCTCTCTTTTACTTCAACTCATATTTCTTATGAGGGCATCCTCTCAAACTTTTATGCCCGAAGATGATAATATGTCTATTATTCTTGGGAGACCTTTTCTTAAATACTGCAGGAGCTGTTATTAATTGTAATCAAGGGAAGGTGACCTTCAGTGCTAATGACAAGGAACACATTGTCTATTTCCTCAAGAAGATTGAAAGGACTTATGGTTTGAATCCAATTGAACATGTTGAGGGCATTCAAGTTGGAGAAATATATTGTCCCATACCAAGAGAAAAATTTGAAACTATTATGATTGGGACCATTGCTATCAAGGTTGAGGTAACATAATCATTAGTGGAATACAAAGTTTTGTCTCATATAAAATTGTTTTGGTAACAAGACCTGATCAACCTTGTTAACAAAAGGATTTCATTGAACAAAACAATGTTTTCACCATGATTGTCTCCGCTTACTTCTATTCTATCCATTTTAGTTTTTGCTTATGCCTAACTTAAAGGCATTAAAGAAAAGTGCTTATTGGGAGATAACCCAAAAGTTTTAGATGAGTCTTGGAAGTTATTACCTCTGTAATAACCTCTCCTTATCCTTTTTATTTGCTTTTTGTGCCAAGAGTAACCTCTAAGAAGAGTGAAGTGATGATTGGGAAAGTTGTTGTCCCGAAACAGATTTTTGTGCTTCACCGTAAAAATTCGTGTAAAATCTCTGTATGTCCTTTTGAGGCGTGAATTTTTGTGCTTCTTCCCCAGGTTGTTATATAACTTTAGTAGTTCAACACTTTTTGATTTGAGCAACAGAAGGTCTTCGAAAAAATTCGTATTTACCTGCTGGTCTGTTTTGACAGATTTCTGCCATTTTCTGCATTTGCTTCTTGTTGGTTCCTTTTTGAGTTCTTTTGGGGAATTGAGCTTTTTGAGGGAAGTGCTACAGTAGCTAGTGTTCTAATGGAAGTTTATTTGGTGTTAGAACTGAACCTTAAGACTTATTTATCTTAAGTGCACTAATGTTGCTAATGAGATTGTGTGAAGTTTTGTATAAAGGAAAAATTTCAGGTGTATGGAAGGAATGAGTAATGAGATGAAGGATGGACTAAAGCTTAAGCTTGGGGATTCCACGTGTGTCACCCCAAGAAGTATCCAAGAAGTACAAGCGTCAAAGCTTGGGGATGCCCAAGGCATCCCCTTCTTCATCAATAAAAATCTCAGGTTTCTTCCAACCACTTCATTTTTATTTGTTTCATGCACAGTTGTGTTGTTCTTGGAGCGTCTCCTTTTTCGTTTTTCGTTTTGGTTTTTAGTTTGTGTGATTTTCTTATTTTGCTGAATAAATTGGTTGGACCTCCTCTTTTATGAATTGGTTTTCAAATGGTCTGGTTTGGATTGGAAAAGAGTAGGAAAGCCCATGCTTAAGTGGTAAAGAGAGCTTGTTTTTGACTGTGGCCTATGCTTTGTCATGCCATGCTTGATATTGTTTTGGATTTATGCTTAGTATTCTTTGTTGTAGCATGACTTGTTATAAACAATTGAGATTGCTTAATGTGCCTTGGATGGATCATGTGTTGTTTTAGCATATTAAAGCATAATATAGTGGTATTCTCCTTTGATGCTTTATTTGGGTTGACTTGGCACATGCTCACACCATGTTATGACTATCTCAAGTCACCATAGCCTTTATGATCCTTTAGTTTTCAACTTGTAGTATCACTTTATGCTTTGATCAATGATGTTTTGTCGCTCGGCATGATTATGGCCATTATTGCTCTCTCGTTTGTTGCTCCCTTACTATTGCTAGCCTTCACTTGCACTAAGTATGTTTTACTCAAGTTTCGAACTCCCTAAACCAAATATTGCCAAAGTGTCCACCATACCTACCTATTAGCATCATTTGCTACTTCAGTGCATATTCATTATGCCTTGTTTTCTTCCGAATAAAATGTTTTCCTGTTATGAGAAAGTTAGTTAGTAAAGCTCTCACGAACTTGATGGCACACTTTATTTTCTTGCATTTAATAAACCTGAACCATTGTGAACTCTCCATGAAAGTTATATGCTATCAAATTATAGGCCGGGGATTAGCAGAACTGTGCTATCACGGGGAACGCTTTCAACACTTGTAAATATATACCCAGTTGATACATTGCTCTTTTGTTTGCGGATGTCGTCGGTGTGATATAAAAGGGGAGCTTGTAAGTCCATGGAGTTATGTATGTGTGTTAGAGAAACGCCTGGGCCACTGGTCTAATCCATGCTGACATGGTGGAAACCTGTAGCGTAACCATAATGATATCTATGAAGCATTCTTCTTATTAAAAAAGAGAAAGATAGCTATTGAGAAAAAAAAAGAGATTTATGAAAAGAGGAAAGAAAGAAAAAAGCACCATTTTCCCATGGTAAATAAGAAGATTGCTGAGATACTCATTGTCTGCTTGCCTTGTCATTTTGATATGGGGATTCTTCCGTATCATCGGGCAAGGGGTACCCCGTTGGCGGTTCTCAATGATAGGCACATACTTACGATGACAAGAACTTACCGGTAACTAAAGTTGAGTAGCATGAGGAGCGACCCTCGTACTCAAGGGACTTGGGATTTTCAGTTTATAGTCTGTCAAGCATATAACTCAGGTTGGACCTCACTTTCACCTTAACCACATTAAAGATGCTTATGATAGGGGCAATGAGAGCTCAAAGCTAATGAGTACCATACTTTCAGCATTTGGAAGCCTTTCAAACTATTCAAAACCTTTTCATTACCTTGTTGAGTCTCCACACATTCTATGAGCACTTTCTGGAGAGCATAGTGGCCATTCTTAGTTCTATGTGCATTGTCCCAAGCCTTGTTGATTGATGCATACCTTGATATTGCTTGTTTTAAACTATTTGTATCTAGTCACTCTTGTGAACTTTGAAGGTGTCCTATGCATTTATATTTGCTACTCTATGAGGGACAAGCTGAATGCCACTATGCTATGTTTTCTTTATGTGAAACAAACAAACGTCTTGCAAAGCATTGTTATTTATGAATCTTTTGTTTGTGCCTTTTCATGTTGCATCATAGTTTCTTTGTCTTATTGCTAGAACTTTGTCTTTCATGTTATGATTGAAGTACTATGATCGCAACTTTGAATGTTTTATGAATACTTTGATCAAGTCTTTGATGGTGCATGTCACCTCAAAAATTATTCTTTCTTTTTATCACTTACCTACTCGAGGACGAGCAGGAGTTAAGCTTGGGGATGTTGATACATTGCAAATGTATCTATAATTTTTGATGCTCCATGCTTGGTTTTATCCACTTTCTTGTGTTTTGTCCACACTTTGGAGTACTTTTCATATGATTTCTTGGACTAACCTATTAACAAGAGCCAAAGTGCCAGCTGCCTGTTTTCTGCTGTTTTTGGTTCCAGGAAAGTCAAAAAATGAATATTCTCGGAATTGGATGGGACAAAAGCCAAAGTGCCTATTTTTCCAGAAGACTCACGGAGCCAGAATACGAGACGGAGGAGGGCCAGGGCCTGGCCACACCACCCCTAGGCGCGGGCTGGGCTTGGCCGCGCCAGGGCATGATGTGGTGGCCCCAGGCACCCCCTTGGTCCCCCTCTTCACCTATAAGAAGCCTCCTGACCTAAAAACCTCGGGGGGGTTCGGCGTTTTTCCATGAAAAGTTCCACTGCGCCGCCACCACCGAAGGGGAGATTCGGGGGACAGAAAGTCTCTGTTCCGGCACCCTGCCGGGACGGGGAAGTGCCCCCGGAGCCATCTCCATCGATCTTCACCATCATCTCCATCGACCATCCATGTTTCTCCCATCTATGAGTGAGTAATCCCCCACTGTAGGCTATGGGGATGGTAGGGATTGGATGAGATCGTTCATGTAATGACATCAGATTGTTAGGGCATGGTGCCTAGTATCTTTTATTAGTGCTTTATGACTTTGTTGCGACTTGTTGTGCTTAATGCTTGTCACTAGGGCCCGAGTGCCATGATTTTAGATCTGAACTTATTATTGATTCATTATGATAGTATTGTTCTTGGTCTTATCTGCAAGTTGTATACACACGTTATTGTCCGGAACCTATGGCCCCGAAGTGACAGAAATCGGGATAACCGGAAGGGAAAGGCTTTGATGTGAGGATCACATGTGTTCACGGAATGTTAATGCTTTGCTCCGGTGCTCTATTAAAAGGAGCACCTTAATTGCCAGTAGTTCCCTAGAGGCCCCGCTGCAAACGGGCTAGCAGGACAAAAGATGTTGTGCAAGTTCTCATGCCTCGGATTGTCTAGTACTTGGGTGCTTTATCTTATTTATCTGCAATTGCCCTATGTTCTAATTTCTATGTGAATTGTCTTGTCCATGCAACGCCGTCCATCCATCCCTATGCCTACCGCACTCGAATCCCACTGTTTACTGCTTTCGTTACTACTGTCTTTGCTTTGCTACTGCTGTTACTTTACTTTTCCTACTACAAAACTGTTGCTACTGATAAACTGCTGTTAGCAAGATTGTTTCCAGGTGCAGCTGAATTGACAACTCAGTTGTTAAGGCTTATAAATATTCTTTGCCTCCCCTTGTGACGAATCAATAAATTGGGTTTCACTTCCCTCGAAAATACTGCGATACACCCCCTATACTTGTGGGTCATCAGACATCAAGAAAGACGATACCGCGGGCTACAGGGCCAAGCAGAAGAAGGGAAAGAAGAATCCCGAAAAAGATAAAGAGACCAAGGATGATTCTGACATGGAGGAAGCCGATGCTTCAAATCCCAAGCAGGAAGGGAAAAAGAATTTCCCGACAAAGAAAGACACTTACGTCACCTTCCTCGGATCTCAACCAGCTAAGGTCAAGAAAGCAGTTCTACATGATCTCAACGCAACAGTTCCGGCTGTCCCTCAATTTTTGGACTGGTCAGAGGTGGCAATCACCTTTGACCGTGCTGATCATCCGCCTAAGTTGCATAGGCGAGGAGAATACGCCTTGGTCGTCAATCCACTTATTGACGGCTATGGTTTCTCCAAGACTCTCATGGACGGCGGCAGCATCATTAATATTCTGTATGTCGAAACGCTACGCCGGATGAAGATCTCAGAGACCCAGCTGAACTACAGCTCTGTGATCTTTCATGGACTTGTCCCAGGAAGACAAGCAAATTCCCTGGGGGAAATCACTTTGGATGTTACCTTTGGAACTCCAAAGAACTACCAGACGGAAGCACTTTCCTTCGAAGTGGCCCCGTTCAAGAGCGCATACCACGCTATATTCGGACGTCCGGCTTACTAGGATTTTATGGCTCGTCTGTGTTACATTTACAATATGATGAAAATTCCAGGTCCCACCGGCGTGATCACCATCAGGGGAGACCCGAAGAAATCGTGAGAGTGCGAGGATGGAAATGCCGCCTTTGCTGAAGCCGTGCTGCACGCCCAGGAGTACCAGGAGATCAAGAAGACCATAGATCTGTCCGAGATGCCCACAACAAAGAAGGAGGTGACAAAGCCGAATCCGGAGTTCAAGGCATCAGAAGAGACGAAGACGACGCCGTTGAAGGATGATGACCCCTCCAAGGTAACTCAGATAGGTGTAGGCCTAGATAGCGCATAGGAAAGCGCGCTCGTCAAGTTCCTCCAAGAAAATCAAGATATCTTCGCATGGAAGCCATCTAACATGACCGAAGTACCTAGGGAACTTGACGAGCACTCTTTAAATGTACACCCGAATGCTAAACCCGTCAAACAGTCCCTACGATGTTTTGGCGACGAAAAGCGTAAGGCAACAGCTAAGGAACTAGCACGGCTTGAGTTAGCCGGATTCATAGAAGAGGTCATCCACACTGAGTGGTCGGCCAATCCAGTAATGATCCCTAAAAAGGACGCCACTGATTTAAGGATGTGTGTTGATTATACTGCCTTGAACAAGGCTTGTCCCAAAGATCCATTCGCTCTACCTAGGATTGATCAAGTTATCTATTCTACGGCAGGCTCGGAACTCCTATGTTTTCTCGACGCATATTCCGGTTATCACCAAATCTAGATGAAGGAATCTGACAAAGTCAAAACTTCATTCATAACCCCCTTCGGAACCTTCTGTTTCATTACGATGCCCTTTGGGCTGAAAAACGCAGGAGCTACGTACCAATGCACAATGCAGCGTTGCCTCCACGACCAAATCAGACGCAATGTATATGCATATGTGGATGATATTACGATTATGTCCAAAAAGAAGGAAACCCTGATTTCCGACTTGGAGGAAACGTTCACCAATCTATGAAAATGCAACATAATGCTTAACCCAAAGAAATGTTTCTTTAGAATCCCAGCCAGATTTTTTTAGGTTTTATCATGTCTCAAAGAGGCATAGAGGTAAACTGAGACAAAATCAAGGCTATACTCAATATTTCCAGGCAAACCCGCCTGAAGGACATACAAAGACTAACTGGTTGCATTGCCGCAGTCAGTCAGTTTGTGAGCCGACTCGGTGAAAGAGCCGCACCACTATACAAGCTCCTGAAAAAGACCAAGAATTTCGTCTGGACCAACGAAGCTGAAGCTGCACTACAAGACCTGAAAATAGTATTCTCATATGCTCCCATCCTTGCAGCACCGGAACCATAGGAACCGATGTTGCTTTATCTTGCTGCGACAATCAAAGTTGTTAGCATCGTCATGGTGGTGGAAAGACCGGAGGGAAATCAGGAACACTTGGTGCACGTCCGACTTACTATCTCAGCGAGGTCTTAATGGAATTAAAACAACGATATCCGCATTATCAAAAGATGGCTTACGGTGTGTTCTTGGCATCTCGTAAGTTACAACATTATTTTCAGGAACATCCAATTACCGTGGTGAGCACAGCTCCCATGAGAGATATAATCAACAATAGTGACGCCACATGACGCGTCGCAAAATGGGGCATAGAGCTTTTAGCTTTCGACATTGAGTACAAACCTCGTACAACAATCAAATCCCAAATCCCCACTGACTTTGTTGCTGATTGGACAGAGACAATGGAGAATATGACCCTTCCAAAGTCAGAATACTAGACCTTGCATTTTGACGGATCTAAAGTGCTCGGGGGCTCGGGGGCTAGCGTGGTGCTCAAATCACCCCAAGGAGATAAACTTTTCTATGTATTGCAGATACACTTCACGACAACAAACAACATTGCCGAGTATGAAGCATTGCTACATGGAATCCAGATTGCTAAGGATATCGGCATCCGACGTTTAATGTGTTATGGAGATTCGGATCTTGTTGCTCAACAAGTGTCAGATGTCTGTAAGGCAAACAAGCACATGGAGGCATATAGGGCTGTCATGGATGAATTATCTAAATCGTTTGAAGGGTTTGAAGTTCAACACATCCCTCGAACAGAAAATGAGGAAGCTGATGCACTATCTCGAATAGGCTCTTCCCGGAAAAAGGTCCCGGATGGTGCTTTTTTAGAGCACCTCAAAGTTCCCTCTATAAAAGGAGTAGATGAGGAATATCCGACCAAATCCGACTAACATTTAGTAGCAGTTCTGGTTGTGATTCCCAGCTGGACTCAACCCTATCTTGATTTCTTGATAGACGGAAAATTACCCGAAGATGAAGTTCTAAGCCGACAGATCGTCCGACGAGCAAAAGCCTATACTATAATTAGTGGTGAGGTCTATAAGCGGAGTGCATCTAGGGTTTTTAGCGCTGTGTATCTTCGGAAGAAAGAGGGGAAATCTTACAAGAGATCCACGAAGGCGAGTGCGGTCACCATGCTGCAGCCAAATCTTTAGTGGCAAAAGCTTTCCGACATGGTTTTTTCTAGCTTACAGCCAAGGCATATGCCGAACGGCTGGTCAAGACGTGCAAGGGCTACCAAAAGTACGCCAAACAAGCTCATGTTCCGGCTGATCAGCTGCGAACAATACCTACAACATGGCCTTTCGCGGTCTGGGGGCTTGACATGGTAGGACCGTTTAAATGGGCTCCAAGTAGATTTACACACCTCTTAGTGATGGTGGATAAGTTCACCAAATGGATTGAGGCTAAACCTGTCACTATTTGTGATGGAGCAACAACCAAAAGATTTGCTGAGGATGTTATAATCTGATATGGTTATCCGCATAGCATTATCACCGACAATGGGAGTAACTTTTCTATGGGAGAGCTTGCCGAATTCTGCAATGAACAAAATATCCGACTTGACATTGCGTTAGTCGCACATCCATAAGCTAATGGACAAGTCGAAAGAGAAAATGGTTTAATCTTGCAGGGCCTAAAACCAAGACTCGAAGCACCACTACGACGTGCTGCGAGGGCTTGGGCAGAGGAATTACCTTCTGTAATATGGAGTTTGTGAACAACTCCAAACAGGTCAACTGGATACACACCTTTCTTCTTGGTTTATGGCGCAGAAGCAGTTCTTCCTAGTGATTTGATTCACACTTCTCCTAGAGTGGCCGCGTATATTGAAGAGGATGCCAAAATTTCTTGACAAAATGATCTCGACTTAGTTGAAGAAGTTCACGTCATTGCTGAGATGAGGTCAACCACATATCAGCAGAAGTTACGCAAGTATCATAGCCAGAGAGTCAGAAACCGGTCTTTCAATAAGGGCGATTTGGTTCTCCGGCTTGTGCAGCAAAGAAATCACAAACTTTCCCCAGTATGGGAAGGGCCATTTTTAGTTAGTCAAGTATTGCACAATGGTTCATACTACCTAACTGATATGCAACCAATCAAAGAAAGACCTGCTACTAAGAAGAGAAAGAGAGCTGGAGGCAGTACAAATCCGGATGAGTTAGACAGACCATGGAATATTGCTCAGCTACGTCCCTTTTATTCTTAGTTTACTTTTCTTTGTAATCATATATGTGTACATGTTCAATGAGAAATAAAGTCTTGGTTCCCTCAAAATCTTTCTGAGAAGTTTTTACCATCTTATTTCTGAATGATCATGTCACAATCAAAAATCCCAAAATACTTGAAAGTACTTTATGCTCATGTTTGTTTTGGTTTAGATTTTCGATTCTAAAATTGATACCTTTGGGTATAAATCTAAATTTTCTAGTCTATACTTTGGTTATTTGTCTGATTGCTAGATGCGGGCATTTTCTGAGTAGTGAATTGTTGGTACTGGAAGCCGACTTTGTTTCCGAGTTTAAACTGGTTTAGCTATTGAGCTCCGTTGCTCGGCAAAGTTTCTGTGCTGAAAGTTCGCCGGCTCACGAAAGGGACGAGGCGGAAAGCCAGATAAACGATAAGTGCAGACAAAAAATACAAGTGGTTATGTAAACATTTCAGGCACATAATATCAAAGCCAAAAGTGCTGAATAGATAAATTAAAACTTAGCACTAGCAAAAGTATTGTACTAATTATTTACAAATCCAAACTATTTTTCAGAATAACATATTGTTCTTCTGATATTCTATGATGCAGGAGGAGAGGTAGGAGTTGCCGGCTCGCTGGATGCATCGGCCTCGGCTTGATAACGCTCCGAGATGTTCAAATCCGATATGGTTTGATCATCGTCAGAAACTTCAGCTATTTCTTCGGAAGGAGGAGGCGGCGTGTCCACGCGGGTGAAGAAGGGAGTGTCGTAGCTGGTCAAATCAGCTACGTGGCACCCATATCCGGCGCAGGAGTCCATGATGGCCTTGATGTCTTGCTCCTGTCCGTCTTCGTCCACCTTGCAGTACCCTCTGGTTACTTGATAGATCTCCATGTTTTCATGGTGGCTCATAACCATGGTGAGAGCGTTTTGCGCTGCGGTTCGCACATAGGACATGTTCCAGTCCTGAACAAGCTGCGGCATATCCTTGGCCTTATCTCGCACCTCAAAACTGGACATGCTATGCATATCCGGAACCTTGAGAACTTCACCAATGTCTTCGAGGGATTGGCGGAAGTCATGACGCAAATCACCGACTTGGGTAAGCCGGTGGGTGCGAGGCTCGACAGAGGCGGAGTCCATCAAGTTCAGAGGACCTGCGCATATAGTGCAAAGGGTAAGTCTAAACCCCGGACTCTAGAAGAGTCGGAAGATGCAGAAAAATCAGAGAAAGGGAAACATACCAAAGATGACATCGTCGACTTTGGCCTTCCCTACACGAAGACTCTGGAGTTCAGCCCGGAGCGCCTCGGAAATGTCCTTTTCTCTGAATAACTCATCATTGAGATCCGAGATTTTCTTATCTTGAAGCGCAATCTTGCGATCACGCTCATCGGTGGCCATGGAGGTGGACTCGAGAATTTGAGCAGTGCTCTTCTCATGATCTGCCTTGAGCTTATCCAGCTCTTGGCGAAGTTCTTTGTTTTCCATCACCAAGGTCTTAAGATTCTCGGCCTCTTCGATCATAGCGCATGACTGTTTTACCAGTGCTATAAGGCAAGAAAAAACAACAGTTCAACAAAAAATTCGACTATGAAAGAAAAGACAAGGTTTGAGTTTCGGAATTTTTACCTTCGGCCTCATCCTTGGAAACCTTCAGCTATGCATTTTCAAGCCGGAGAGCTTTGATCTCTTTCCGCTTGTTGCAAACATTCTTCAAAAAATCCTGGTTATAGGAATATACTTTCTGTAAGTCAGAATACCCAGAGTCAGAAGTCTACTAAAGACTCGGGCTAATATTTTTACTAATATCAGCACAAGCCTTGGGGACTACACTAGTTCATTCTTTGGCATCCTAAGGAAGCATAAAACCGAATTTGATTGTTCAGCATCATGCTTGGGGCTAGAGGATATGATATGAAATAAGGAAAAATGGGAGTTGGAATTCCGACTTACATATTGTTCGCTAGTGAGTTTGTTCAAACTCGCATTCACTTCAACAGCAACCTTCTCGGCAAGGGTTAGGGGGACCACTAGCGCAGTTGGAAGTTCTCCGGTCCTCAGCCTCTCGTTGCAAAGACGAACTTGTTCAAGAAGATCAGAGTGTTTGATATCCTCTTCTTCTTCTTCTTCGGTAGAAAGATCTCGACTTTCTAAACATTGTCGGGATAGCCGCTGGATTTCTTCTGCAGATTTCCGAGACAAGCCAAATTTGGCAAGTCCCAGATTGTTCAAGAGATTTTCGGCGAAGATTTCTACCGAGGGATCATTACCCGAAGAGGGTTCACCCTTATCAACACCTGAGTCACTCATGGTGACATATGTTTGTGATTCAAGGATCATCGGCTTTGCTGGTTGAGCCAGATCTTCTACAACAGTCGGAGATGGAATAATCTCCGGCGCTGTAGAAGGCTGAGGGGCAGGAGTCGGAGGAGCCACGACAGGAGAAGCCAGTTTGAGCTTTGACTGGCGCAGAGGCTTCGCGGCAGTTTCCTTTCCTTTGCCCTTGATGAGCTGTTTAGCTCTGAGAAGATAATAGAACAAAGAACATTACATCTCATAAGGAATTACAGGCAAAATACAATGACCTTGTGAGGAAATATTACCTCTTCACAACGGGCACTTCTTTGGTGCCGATGGCCAATGTCGGAGCCTTGCGTTTCCGAGGAACAACATCTGGCATTGGGACCAACTCACCCTCGTCTTGAGAAAACTCAGGAGGGTTGTAACATCCCAAAACTTCAATCCAAGTTTATCAAAGATCAAATCAATTAAAAATGGGGTTAACAAAAACTTTTCCAAAGTTAATATGAAAGCATTCATATATGTGTGCATTTAAATTAGGAGTTGTTTGAATTGCCATGATTGAGTGATCCAATGCTTGTAAAATGTTTCTTAGGTGATTTAAACATCATCTACATCATTCCCAAACTTTTCCTAAAGAAAATCAAATCAAAAAGAATCAAAAAGGAGGAATGGTCATTTTGGCAAATTTAACTCTCATGCCTACTTTGGCTATTCCTAGTACTCAAAAATTAACAGAAACAATTCTTGATCTTTGCACCCCTTGCTAGTACACATAATGAGGTACCAAGTCCCACCTTTTGATTTGCTAAAAACATTATGTAAACTAATTTAAAAGACAGTTTAAAATTGAATCTATTGCATATGCATAGATCACCCCTATTTCAAAACCCATCTTTTTGAGCTCCATTTTCAAAACCCTTGCAACCAGAAACTACCTATAACTATTGGAGATCACTCAAAAATTTTGAACTCAAAATTCAAAAAGATTTTTCATGCGGCCATTTCATCAAACACATGGCAGACATGATTTACACCCTAATTCTAGCTCACTGTTTTGAACAGGGTTTTGTACCCAATTCTCCTCCAAACCCTCCTCTGTCCCCAAATGATCTAACTAGGCCAATTAAACCCCAACCCCTACCCCCTAGTGGCAAGTCCAAGCCATGCCGAGCACCAACTCGCCGGCCAACCTTGCCCTCACCCCAGCAGACCACCTCCCCCTCTCTCTCCTTGTCTAGGAGGTAGCCAACACCTCACCGCCGCCCACTGTCCCCTGCCCGAGCCAAGCCCCGCAGTGGACCACCGAGGAGAGCCCGCACCCAGTGCCACCGTACCATGCCGAGCGCACGCCAGAGCGTCGCAACCGGCACGCGTGCACAAGCCGCTGCTCGACCGCAGCCCGCGCCTACCGCTCCGCCACGACATAGGGAACATGGCGGACACGCCCGTTCGCCGGCCAACGCACCACAGCCACCGCTCGCCATGGACACGGCCTCCTCTGCCGCACAGAGCGCCACCTCGCCCCGATGACGTGCCACCGCCCCTACGGCCGCATTTAAGTTCTAGAGCACCACCAGGGAACCGCCCATGGATCGCCACCCCCAGCCATGCCTCTACCTCGCCGTAGCCATGTCGCCACCGTCGACCGCCCATCCCGCTCGGTCTCACCGTCGAGCCTATAAAAGGAGCCCTCCCCAGCCTCTCTTCTCCACACCATTCCACTCCCCTCACCTCTCTGAACCTCACCCACCTCTAGCCGGACTAAGGCGAGCTCTGCCTCGCCGGAATTGGAGCCGGAGTAGCTGCGGCAGGAGGAGAAGGGCGCCGTTGATTGCGACCGCCCCAAGCTCCACCGCGACCACGCCTCGCCTCGTCGTCGTCTTCCACGTCGTTTGCCCGGCTCGCCGACCCCGCTGGAGCCCTGGTACGCTCCCAGCAGACCCCCACCGAGCCGCTAGGGTTCGAGCTCGCCGGCGACCTGTTCGTCGTTGACGACGACCCTCAGCCGTAGATTCCTATTCTAATCACACGGCCCACAGCACGCGTACCGTTTTGCGTTTTAAGTACCGCTGACACGCGGGACCCCCTGTCAGCTGAGCCCCGCGCCGCGGAGCGCCACTGGGCCGGCCCATTCCTTTTCCCGCGCTGGCCCACCTATTCAAATCTGGATTTTTCTTTTTAGTTGAATCTAGTTTCTGTCCAGTGTTTCAAAAATCAATTCTATGAGTTTTACAAATCCAAATTGCATGAAACTAATTTTGTCTGAACTGTATTGAGAGGATCTATCCAAGCCCGTTGGATTTAATTCAATTAGAGTTATAGATCTCTCCTAATAAAAATAAGAAGACAGAAGCTTTTGCAACTTGCAACATTTTTATAAAATCAACCAAGTTAGCTTTTGAGTTGATTCCAACTCTCAAAAATCACATTTTACCATACCTATCCAAATATGTAATAAGATTAAGGTTTACATGCAGTGACTTTGGACTAGTACCAAAATAATGCTATATAGGCATTTCTAGTCACTTTAAATCATTAAATAATGAACTTAAACCAAAGTAATATTGATCCAACCCTTAAATCTCATTCCCACATGTTAGAATATGTGGTGAGGACATGCATCCACATGATCCCATATTTTGGTGGTGAATATTAAATTTTAGTTAATTTTTCAATGAGTAGAAATTACTTTTCTAAAATAAAAAGAAGGAAACTTTTGAGTTAAACTTGTGATGCTTGTGATGATAATAGATCATCAATTGTGTGTCTTAGAATGCTATCTAGTGTAGTTAAGTATTGTTTGGTGATTGTGCACTCCCTATGTATTTATAGACGATAGTACCAACCAAGCTTTCGAGGAGGAGGAGTTCTACCAAGAAGAAGAAGAAAACTTCAACCACTGCACCAACCAAGGCAAGCCACCATTAACAATGCAAGCTACTATTAGCAAGCTAGCACTATCCAAGATTAACCCCTGCAAGTTAGCGCTTGCAAGTGTAGTACTTAGCAAACTAGAATCAAACTAGATATTTTAGCAAAGATGCCTTAAGCATGCTTTGATCACACCCCCTTATTTAACTAATTGTACCCCGAGTCCTAGTTACCAGTTTTACCCTTCTTAGGTTATACAAAGTTCTTTACTTGTTTTGGAAGGTAGCATAAAAAGTATAAAACTTGACCTATTTAAAATCCTTTAGATGTCATTCTATGGCATGAGATTGAACCCATCTTTTCCACCTTAGTGAACACTCTTAACTTAGTAGTTTAGAGTAGATCAAAAACTTGAGTCACTTTAGGTGGGAACACTTGGTGAAAATGAATTATGAAAACCTTAGAATGATGAGTCATTCTATTGAGATGTTTTGACATGTGTTGAGAAACACATTGGGTTGATGATGATGAAAATGTTGAGGCATGAGCCTTAACCCTTTTATAAAACTGATGGTTGGATTCGGATGCGATACCATTCCAAAATTTACCGTACAACCACATTACCTGAATTGGGTAAGGCTTAGCTGGAAATTTATATGCATTAGTATTAGTTCCCTCACGGGAGAGGTTTGAGCTGAGGCTACCTCTCAATGTTGTCCACCTATGCAGTGCCCAAGATGACTGATGGTCATGGTTGGGAGGCCAGGCTCATAGGAGAGGTGCTTATACTAGGGTGTGTAAAGGGAAAGTTATGTTTGATTATCTGCATACTAAGTATGATGATTCAGGGTTATCCCTGACAGATGTATCGAATCTTGTGGTGAAAGTGTACCACCTCTGCAGAGTGTCAAACTATTCGAATAGCCACGTCCGCGGTTATGGACAGTTGGAATGGCCATACTGTTTCATTGTCAGATGTTTTCTAAAGACTTTGAAAAGAATGATGAATCTTGACTTGACCACAACAGGGTTGTGTTTATGACAATAGTTTCCCCAACTTAAGTGATTCTAGAGTTTTACTTTATCTTTCTTTGCTTCTGAACTCAGCTTAGGTTTCAAATTTAACTTTATAGTTAAACATAGAGTTAGCACCTTAACTTAGATTTATACTACTTGTTAGTGGTAGTTTGCGAGTACTTAAAGAGTACTCATGGCTTTTGTCCCTGGCTATTATCATGGTCAGACTATGAAGGAGATATCAAGATGATGGTCAGCTGGATGGCTATGATAACTAGGACTATCTGCCTTCGTCAGCATTGCCTGTGCCTATGAAGATGGACCCCACCGCTACGCTATCTTTTATTTCCGCTGCTTGTTGTATTAAGGCTGGATCATGCGATCCTTATTTGTGTAAAACCTTATGTATGGTTTGTAATGGATGATGTACTGTGATATCCAATCCGTTATGTCTCGCAAAAATGGTAATCCTGGGATTGCGAGGTATGGCATAACGTGCATCTGGGATTAAAAATCCGGGTGTTGACAAGTTGGTATCAGAGCCATCCTGACCATAGGAGACCCTAGTTAGAATGGACGTCAAATAAAAACTTAGTTTCAAAACCAAAGTGAGTATTTATGAAAAACTATCTCCTCTCTTACCCTTGTGGATTCTTTCTCGAAAATTCATGTTACTCAAAATGCTTACACTACTACTTAAAATTTGACACACTGGATCACTTCACTAACTTCCTCATCCTTAATTCTTGTAGATGGAGACTCAGTTCAGCAACTTTACCAGTTGGGAAACGGAGGTCAGCTGATCTTCGAGAGGGATCTGGATTCACTATCAGAGTTACTGGGACGCCTGCACCCGGAGTTTCTTGGAGCTCAACTTCCAGGACCCCCAGGAGGAGACCTACAGTGGCTAGTCACCGCAGATCTTAGAGGAAGCATCGAAGCACCAACTTCTGGAAGAATTCAGTTCTCCGTGAGAGAGAACAACTGGCTAGATGGATTAGCCAGGGCAATGCATGAAGCTCTCGCACGTCTATGTGCCCTCAGCGTCAACAAGACCCAAGGAACTCGTTTTGCCCACTATGCAAGACGTGACTTCATGGGACTACCAATGGAAATGCCGGGCCACGCCGAGTTGAGGCGTCAAGTGGAGAACCTTGATTTCTTGCTTCATGACAGACAATAGGAACTAGACAATGCCAGAGAGTTAGCCAACCAGAACCGCGCCATTGCCGACCAGAAGGCCCAGACTTTCGCACTGCTTGTCCAAGACCGTTAGTCTCTTCGCTGCCAGCGTGCCAAGAAGGATCGCACCATCGCCCGTCTTCGCAAGAAGGTGGCCGACCTCGAGAAGACTGTCAAGGAGCAGGAAGCTCAGCTTGCAGCAAAAGAAGAAGAAGATGAGGGTGAAGACATCCAGGGAGACATGGATTCTTACCTCAGCAACGATGATGATTTTCTAGCGGAGGATGCCGTGGACTTGTACACTAATGATGAGGACTCCGACTTCATCGACGATGAGTAGATGCACTAGAGCACTATCGTAGCCTGAGATGTATCATCTCGTTGTATCGTAGCTTGCAGAATGGTTCTTCAAACCATCTGCTTTCCCTTTTTCTTGTTGTGGTGTGTGTTGTATCGTGTGCTTGCTTGCATGAATGAAAATAAAGCTAGTAGAAAAACCTGAGTTTAACTCAAAGTTTTAGCTTTGAAAACCCAAAACCATGAACCTTAGAATTTCCCTCTTATCCCTATATCTATCTCAATCTTCAGATGACTCGTGGAAACCAAGGAGGGAGCAACTCATCGCAGGATCCAATGCTGCAGATCTTGCAGAATCTCATCGCAGACCGTGAAGCAAGCAGGGCGGAACGCCAAGCCAACTTAGCAACACTTCAACAGATCGCCCAGATGGCTCTCAACAACCAAGGGAATCGAAATTAGGATCACCAGGGATCCAAACTCAAAAACTTTCAGAACACCAATCCCCCAATCTTCAACCAATCTGAGAACCCATTAGATGCTGATGACTGGTTACAGACCATGGAGAACAACCTCGAAGTTGCAGGAGTTGATGAAAATGAGAAAGTTCTCTTCGCCACCCACTATCTGGCAGGAGATGCAAGAGCTTGGTGGAATAGCATCCGCAATGTGAACCATGGTCAAGTGATGACATGGGAAGCTTTCAAAGTCAAGTTCAGCCGCACCCACGTGCCGCAGGTTCTAGTCAACCGGATGAGAGATGAGTTCCATGAATTGAAGCAAGGAAGAATGACTGTGGTGGAGTACCGTGACCGATTCCTGTCACTTTCCAGATATGCACCTAATGAGATCAACACGGAGGCCAAGAAGAAGGAAAGATTCTTGAACGGACTGCATGATGAGATGCAGACTGTCCTCGTCAATATCCATTTCCAGGATCTCGAAGAGCTAGTCGACTCTGCCATCTAGATGGAAGGGAAGATTAACCAGGCAAACGACAACTGCAAGCGTCGTATGATGCAGCAGTCTAGATCCAACAGTCACCAGAAGTACCGTCCCAACCCTTCACCGGGATATGAACCAAGGAACAACCGACCCCCAAATTCTCGCCCAAGCTACCCCAACCGTAGCGAAGGCAATGTGAAGTCCGGAGGAAACAATCACAACTCCGGTAATACCAACAATTTCAACCGTGCACCTCCCAAGAACAACAACAACAACACTACACCTAGAACTGGCAGCAATGCTGTGCCTGTCGCAGTCAAGGACAAGTCCCAGATCACTTGTTTCGAGTGTGGAGTGAAGGGTTACTACTCCAATGAGTGTCCCAAGAAGACTGCAGCCAATGCCAATGTGAATGCCCCAGCTCAGCAGCAGCGTCGTGTTTAGCCAGGAAGGAGATTTGCCCCAGGGAACCCTCACAACCGCAATGGCCGTCTCTTCCACATGAATGCAGAAGAAGCCCAGGAAGCGCCAGATGTAGTGCTGGGTATGTTTTCTGTCAACTCAGTTTTAGCAAGAGTATTGTTTGATTCGGGAGCATCACATTCATTTGTCACCGAAGAATTTGCATGCACTAGTAAGATTCATCCAACCAACCTGAAGCATGTCATGATAGTTCAAATCCCTGGTTCAACAACCAAAGCTAGAAAAATTTGCAAAGCTATACCTATCAGAATACATGGGATAGATTTTTATGCCAACCTAATTGTACTTGGAACCAAAGGTTTGGAAGTAGTACTAGGTATGGACTGGATGTCAAGGCATAAAGGATTGATAGACTGTGCTAAGAAAGCCATCACCATGACCAGTAGTTCTGGAGTCACAGTAGAGCATATCTCTGAAACCTTACCCCGTCAATTCAAGTGCAACCAGAGTGTAGCCTTGCCCACCATTGACCAAGTTAGAGTAGTCTGTGAATACCCTGACGTATTCCCAGATGAATTGCCAGGTATGCCCTCGGATAGGGATATGGAGTTCATTATCGAACTAATCCCCGGAACCGGACCTATAGCCTAGAGACCCTATAGCATGAACCCATCAGAGTTAGTGGAACTGAAGAAGCAGTTGGATGCTATGCTAGCCAAAGGTCTGATTCAACCAAGCGCATCGCCATGGAGATCACCAGTGTTATTCGTCGACAAGAAAGATGGAGGCAACCGTCTGTCCACAGATTACAGAAAATTGAATGATGTCACCATCAAGAACAAGTACCCTTTTCCAAAGATAGAGGATCTATTTGATAAGTTGACCGGAGCTCACGTATTCTCAAAGATTGATCTTTGGACTGGTTATCACCAACTTAAGATTCGTGCAACAGATATTCCGAAGACCACCTTTACTACTCGCTATGGTTTATACGAGTATACGGTTATGTCTTTTGGATTAACCAATGCCCCTGCTTATTTCATGAATCTCAGGAATAAGATCTTTATGAATTTCCTAGATAAGTTTATAGTTGTGTTTATCAATGACATCCTATCTACTCCAAGTCAGAAGAAGAGCATGAGAAGCATCTGAGAATCATCCTAGAAACCCTGAGGGAGCATCAGTTATATGCCAAGTTCAGCAAGTGTGAGTTTTGGCTGAAAGACGTAGGATTCCTAGGACATATTGTGTCTGCCGGAGGAGTCTCTGTTGATCCCACAAAGATCAAAGATGTTGAAGAATGGAAAGCCCCAACCACTCAAACCCAAGTCCATTCTTTTCTCAGATTAGCGGGATATTATCACAAGTTCGTAGAGGGATTCTCGAGCATAGCCCGACCCATGACCCAATTGTTGAAAAAGGACAAGAAGTTTGAATGGACAGACAAATGTGAAGCTAGTTTCCAGGAGCTGAAGAAGAGATTGATATCCGCCCCAATTTTGGTCATGCCAGACATCAAGAAGCCATTTGATGTGTATTGTGACGCATCCAAGATTGGTCTAGGATGTGTATTAATGCAAGAAGGCAAAGTCATCGCTTGTCTGTCTCGACAACTGAAGCAGCATGAGCAGAACTATCCGACCCATGATCTTGAACTAGCAGCTATAGTTCTAGCACTGAAGACATGGCGTCATTATTTGATGGGCAATCGCTGTGAGATTTATTAAGATCATAAGAGCTTGAAGTATATCTTCACTCAGAAAGAGCTAAATATGAGGCAAATAAGATGGATAGAGTTAACTAAGGATTATGACCTTGACATTCACTATCACCCCGGCAAAGCCAATGTGGTAGCAGATGCTCTTAGCAGATTGCCGTGTAGGCTTAACACCATGATCAAGGAGAAGCAACCAAGTTTGTATGAAGAGTTGGAGCAATTCAGGACTGAATTAGTTAGCAAAGGATTCCTAGCTAGCATTGAACTTCAACCCACTTTGATTAGCCAAATCAAGGAAGCCCAGAAGGGGAATGAAAGTATCGACGGAATCAAACGTCGTATTGGTACAGGAAAGGTACCTGGATTCACCGAAGACGAAGAAGGAGTACTGTGGTATAAAGGACGTATCTGTGTTCCAGCAGATTCGGAGCTGAAGGAAGTTATCATGAAGGAGGCTCATAATACTCTTTATTCTATCCACCCTGGAGGAACAAAGATGTATCAGGATTTGAAGGAGCAATTTTGGTGGCATAAGATGAAGAGAGAGATCGGAAGCTACATCGCCAAATGTGACATCTATCAAAGAGTCAAAGCAGAGACCAGAGACCTGCAGGACTGTTGCAACCATTGCAGATTCCGGAATGGAAATGGGATTCCGTCGAAATGGACTTTATCACCGGTTTACCTACTTCTAGTAGGGGAAATGACTCAATCTGGGTCATAGTTGATAGATTGTCCAAGGTAGCCCACTTTATACCTGTCAAAACAACTTACCAGAGTGCAAAGTTAGCAGAGCTATACATTGCTAGGATTGTTAGTCTGCATGGAACCCCCAAGACCATCGTATCAGATCGAGGAACCCAGTTTACCTCAAGATTTTGGGAGAAAGTACAGGAAGGTTTAGAAACCAAGTTGAACTTCAGTACATCATATCACGCACAAACAGATGGACAGACTGAGAGAGTCAACCAAATCCTAGAGGATATTCTTAGAGCTTGTGTGTTAGAATATGGATCAAAATGGGAAGACTGCCTGCCTTTCGTAGAATTCTCATACAACAACAGTTATCAAGCTAGTTTGCAGATGGCACCATTTGAATTCCTTTATGGAAGAAAGTGTCGTACCCCTTTGAATTGGTCGCAAGTAGGAGAGAGTTAGATCTTCGGACCCGACATTCTCCGAGAAGCAGAAGAGAAAGTTCACAAAGTCCGTGAGCACCTCAAGACAGCCCAATCCAGACAAAAGAGCTATGCTGACAACAGAAGGAGAGACCTGACTTTCAATGTCGGAGATTTTGTATATCTCAAGGTTTCACCCTTGAAAGGAACTCAACGCTTTAGTCTGAAAGGAAAGTTAGCCCCCAGATATATCGGACCTTTCAAGATTCTGAACCATCGAGGAGAAGTATCGTATCAGTTGGAACTGCCTGAAGAGATGTCAGCCATCCACAATGTGTTCCATATCTCGTTACTTCGCGAATGCTTGGAAGTGCCTGAGAAGACTGAAGTTTTCAAGAACATCGATCACATAGCTATGGAAATCAACAAGGACCTGACCTATCGAGAAGTACCCATCCGTATCTTAGGAGAAGCCTACAGAACCAGCAGGACCAGGAGTATCAAGTTTCTCAAGATTCAGTGGAGCAACCATACCAAGGAGGAAGCTACTTGGGAGCGAGAAGATTACATTAGGACGGAGTTCCCAGATCTCTTTAGTTCCTAGTTTTCTTTGTAAATCTCGGGACGAGATTTTGTTTAAGGGGGGAAGGTTTGTAACATCCCAAAACTTCAAACCAAGTTTATCAAAGATCAAATCAATTAAAAATGGGGTTAACAAAAACTTTTCCAAAGTTAATATGAAAGCATTCATATATGTGTGCATTTAAATTAGGAGTTGTTTGAATTGCCATGATTGAGTGATCCAATGCTTGTAAAATGTTTCTTAGGTGATTTAAACATCATCTACATCATTCCCAAACTTTTCCTAAAGAAAATCAAATCAAAAAGAATTAAAAAGGAGGAATGGTCATTTTGGCAAATTTAACTCTCATGCCTACTTTGGCTATTCCTAGTACTCAAAAATTAACAGAAACAATTCTTGATCTTTGCACCCCTTGCTAGTACAGATAATGAGGTACCAAGGACCACCTTTTGATCTGCTAAAAACATTCTGTAAACTAATTTAAATGACAGTTTAAAATTGAATCTATTGCATATGCATAGATCACCCCTATTTCAAAACCCATCTTTTTGAGCTCCATTTTTAAAACCCTTGCAACCAGAAACTACCTATCACTATTGGAGATCACTCAAAAATTTTGAACTCGAAATTCAAAAAGATTTTTCATGCGTCCATTTCATCAAACACATGGCAGACATGATTTACACCCTAATTCTAGCTCACTGTTTTGAATAGGGTTTTGCACCCAATTCTCCTCCAAACCCTCCCTCTGTCCCCAAATGATCTAAACAGGCCAATTAAACCCCAACCCCTACCCCCTAGTGGCAAGTCCAAGCCATGCCGAGCACCAACTCGCCGGCCAACCTTGCCCTCACCCCAGCAGACTACCTCCCCCTCTCTCTCCATGTCTAGGAGGTAGCCAGCACCTCACAGCCGCCCACTGTCCCCTGCCCGAGCCAAGCCCCGCAGTGGACCACCGAGGAGAGCCCGCGCCCAGTGCCACCGCACCATGCCGAGCGCACGCCAGAGCGCCGCACCCGGCACGCGTGCACAAGCCGCTGCTCGACCGCAGCCCGCGCCTACCGCTCCGCCACGACACAGGGAACACGACGGACACGCTCGTTCGCCGCCCAATGCACCACAGCCACCGCTCGCCATGGACACGGCCGCCTCTGCCGCGCAGAGCGCCACCTCGCCCCGACCGCGTGCCACCGCCCCTACGGCCGCATTTAAGTTCTAGAGCACTGCCAGGGAACCGCCAATCGATCGCCACCCCCGTCCATGCCTCTACCTCGCCGTAGCCATGTCGCCACCGTCGACCGCCCATCCCGCTCGGTCTCACCGTCGAGCCTATAAAAGGAGCCCTCCCTAACCTCTCTTCTCCACACCATTCCACTCCTCTCACCTCTCTGAACCTCACCCACCTCTAGACGGAGCAAGGCGAGCTCTGCCTCGCCGGAATTGGAGCCGGAGCAGCCGCGACAGGAGGAGAAGGGCGCCGTTGATTGCGACCACCCCAATCTCCACCGCGACCACGCCTCGCCTCGCCGACCCTGCTGGAGCCCTGGTACGCTCCCATCAGACCCCCACCGAGCCGCTAGGGTTCGAGCTCGCCGGCGACCTGTTCGTCGTCGACGACGACCCTCAGCTGTAGATTCCTATTCTAATCGCACGGCCCACAGCGCGCGTACCGTTTCGCGTTTTCAGTGCCAATGACACGTGGGACCCCCTGTCAGCTGAGCCCCGCGCCGTGGAGCGCCACTGGGCCGGCCCATTCCTTTTCCCGTGCTAGCCCACCTATTCAAATCTGGATTTTTCTTTTTAGTTGAATCTAGTTTCTATCAAGTGTTTCAAAAATCAATTCTGTGAGTTTTACAAATGCAAATTGCATGAAACTAATTTTGTCTGAAAGGTATTGAGAGGATCTATCCAAGCCCGTTGGATTTAATTCAATTAGAGTTATGGATCTCTCCTAATAAAAATAAGGAGACAGAAGCTTTTGCAACTTACAACATTTTTATAAAATCAACCAAGTTAGCTTTTGAGTTGATTCCAACTCTCAAAAATTACATTTTACCATACCTATCCAAATATGTAATAAGATTAAGGTTTACATGTAGTGACTTTGGAATAGTACCAAAATAATGCTATATAGGCATTTCTAGTCACTTTAAATCATTAAATAATGAACTTAAACCAAAGTAATATTGATCCAACCCTTAAATCTCATTCCCACATGTTAGAATATGTGGTGAGGACATGTGTCCACATGATCCCATATTTTGGTGGTGAATATTAAATTTTAGTTAATTTTTCAATGAGTAGAAATTACTTTCCTAAAATGAAAAGAAGGAAACTTTTGAGTTAAACTTGTGGTGCTTGTGATGATAATAGATCATCAATTGTGTGTCTTAGAATGCTATCTAGTCTAGTTAAGTATTGTTTGGTGATTGTGCACTCCCTATGTATTTATAGACGATAGTACCAACCAAGCTTTCGAGGAGGAGGAGTTCTACCAAGAAGAAGAAGAAGAAAACTTCAACCACTGCACCAACCAAGGCAAGCCACCATTAACAATGCAAGCTACTATTAGCAAGCTAGCACTATCCAAGATTAACCCCTGCAAGTTAGCGCTTGCAAGTTGAGTACTTAGCAAACTAGAATCAAACTAGATGGTTTAGCAAAGATGCCTTAAGCATGCTTTGATCACACCCCCTTATTTAACTAATAGTACCCCAAGTCCTAGTTACTAGTTTTACCCTTCTTAGGTTATACAAAGTTCTTTACTTGTTTTGGAAGGTAGCATAAAAAGTATAAAACTTGACCTATTTAAAATCCTTTAGATGTCATTCTATGGCATGAGATTGAACCCATCTTTTCCACCTTAGTGAACACTCTTAACTTAGTAGTTTAGAGTAGATCAAAAACTTGAGTCACTTTAGGTGGGAACACTTGGTGAAAATGAATTATGAAAACCTTAGAATGATGAGTCATTCTATTGAGATGTTTTGACATGTGTTGAGAAACACATTGGGTTGATGATGATGAAAATATTGAGGCATGAGCCTTAACCCTTTTATAAAACTGATGGTTGGATTCGGATGCGATACCATTCCAAAATTTACCGTACAACCACATTACCTGAATTGGGTAAGGCTTAGCTGGAAATTTATATGCATTAGTATTAGTTCCCTCACGGGAGAGGTTTGAGCTGAGGCTACCTCTCAATGTTGTCCACCTATGCAGTGCCCAAGATGACTGATGGTCATGGTTGGGAGGCCAGGCTCATAGGAGAGGTGCTTATACTAGGGTGTGTAAAGGGAAAGTTATGTTTGATTATCTGCATACTAAATATGATGATTCAGGGTTATCCCTGACAGATGTATCGAATCTTGTGGTGAAAGTGTACCACCTCTGCAGAGTGTCAAACTATTCGAATAGCCACGTCCGCGGTTATGGACAGTTGGAATGGCCATACTGTTTCGTTGTCAGATGTTTTCTAAAGACTTTGAAAAGAATGATGAATCTTGACTTGACCACAGCAGGGTTGTGTTTATGACAATAGTTTCCCCAACTTAAGTGATTCTAGAGTTTTACTTTATGTTTCTTTGCTTCTGAACTCAGCTTAGGTTTCAAATTTAACTTTATAGTTAAACATAGAGTTAACACCTTAACTTAGATTTATACTACTTGTTAGTGGTAGTTTGCGAGTACTTAAAGAGTACTCATGGCTTTTGTCCTTGGCTATTATCATGGCCAGACTATGAAGGAGATTATCAAGATGATGGTCAGCAGGACGGCTATGATAACTAGGACTATCTGCCTTCGTCAGCATTGCCTGTGCCACTGAAGATGGACCCCACCGCTATGCTATCTTTTATTTCCGCTGCTTGTTGTATTAAGGCTGGATCATGCGATCCTTATTTGTGTAAAACCTTATGTATGGTTTGTAATGGATGATGTACTGTGATATCCAATCCGTTATGTCTCGCAAAAATGGTAAGCCTGGGATTGCGAGGTATGGCATAACAGGCATCTGGGATTAAAAATCCGTGTGTTGACAAGGGTATCCCTTGATAGGAGCAAATTCTGACTCGGGGAGGTCAGCAAGCTGAAAAGGAAAAAGCATCTCAGTATTGCAAAGATAACATATAGATGAGCACATAAAAAAGAGTTACTGCTAAAGTTTACCGGCACAGTGGGATTTTCCGCTGTATGCATGTCTAGGGACACCTCCAGAATCTTCCTCTCGATACGCTCCCTTATCAGCGTTGATTTGCCATACATAATCTTTCGTCTTTAAGGCCTTGGAGCTGATGCGGAGGTAATCCTTCTTTGATGACGTGATAGAATGCATCAGTCGATCTCCATAATGTTGAAGGGGTTGGATCCGGCGTGCCACCCAGCAGTGAACTAAGTCGGACCCTTTTAGGCCCTTGTGCTTCATCAGGTATTCGATCCGTCTCTTGGCGAGAAACATATCGTCACTGAGAGTCGGAGCAGCCTCGTCCCAAGACTCTTGGGGCGTGGCGGCTCCATCAACGAAAGCCATCAAAGCTGTATCTTTGCCGGGAGCGGGGATATCCTTGTGGTAGAAAAAAGTGGACGGCCATTGTTTGACCGAATCACTTGCCATAATCCGGGGATAAACGCACTCACGCCTAACCAAAAAACTAATGGTACTGGTAATATAAGGATTACCAGCCGTAATGGAATTTCTCCGGACATGAAAATAGTACCGGAAAAGAGTAAGGCTCGGCCTAATGCCGAGATACCCCTCGCACAAATAAGCGTACACACTCATCTCTAAGATGGAGTTCGGGGGGAGATGGTGGAGATGAACACCATAATGATCTATAACCTCAGAAAAGAATTCCGAGGGAGGAAAGGAAAGACCTCTGTCAAGGTGAATGCCGAAATGCACTCGCTCGTCGTCGTGGGGGCTGGGGACGGTTTCGCCGAAGCCGCTCCGCTAGTCACCGGCATGGAGGAGCCCTTCGTCTTCAATGACCTAGAGTTTGGGATCGTCCAGGACGCACGTGATCCAAACTCCACGGTGGCTCTCCTTCTCTACCGTTGCCACCATCGCCGCCGCCACTGCTGCCGCTACTAAGCCGGATGATGATGAGGAAGCCATTCTTTCTGGTGCGCCGGTGACCTTAGATGGGCGACGCTGGAGGCAGTGGAGCGCTAGGTTCGTGGGAGGTGTAGAGGGGAAGGAAACGGCGCTGAGAACTGGTGAAGAAGATTGGGGGAGAAATCCAGACCACTTATATCCATCAGGTGCGTCAAGATTCGTGTAAATGCTATAGTAAACGTGCCACGCGTCGTGGAAAGGACGGGGAAACCTCCGTGCGATGATTACGTCGCCTTGATCTCCATGCACACATTGAAACGGCGCCTCGGTTCCACGAAAGACGGACCCACCAACGGTCGTGCTGACAGGAAATGTCTGTCAGTGACGTGACTTGACCATGGCTAGTGTCAGACTACGTCAGAGACCAAGTTCTGACTTAGTTTGAATTTCGAGGTGGAAAATCTGGATGAACGTACTGATAGGTCCAACTTATTTTTGAGACCCGGATCGTATCTTTTGTTTTGAAGTTCCTACCCTTCAAGATTTTGCAAGCCGAAGATCAAGCTAGATGATGATGAATCCGACTTTGGATCTTGGAGACTTCCGGGGGCTGCTGTTGTGGATATACTTTCCGGGTATCCTCACAGTTCCTCACTGACCAGGGTGACCCACTTTGGGTTAGAGATTTGCTTCACGGGCGACCCAGTCAGGGAGAAGAGACGGAGTCCATTCTGGCTATGGGAAGGCCTAGAAGACTTACCGATGTAGGCCTATAGTGTTACTTGTAGTTCAAGATGTACTCTATAACCGACTCTTAGTCGTAGCCGGATAGATCTCTCCTGTAAACCCTAGGCCAGATATCTATATAAGCCATTCTAGGGAGAGCCTTTAGGGCACCTACCACCTCAATAGTCTACAATCTCAACTCGCACAGGTGAAACCCTTGTAACCCATATTCCGGCTCTGCCGTATTACTGGATTGCTAGTAGGAGTAGGATCTGTCCAAAGCCGGCGGATTCGAACCTGGGTAAACTTGTGTGCTCACCGTCTTGGAACACCATACGTCTCACACCCCTCTCTTCCACATGCCACAAGGACCCCCTCATGGCGTACTTGTCATCAATCCGACAACAATAAATTTAAGTAATTGTCAAGAACTCAAAGAGAAAGAGATTAAGAGGCAAATGCAAATAATGGCAGAAATCTTTCAAAACAGACCAATAGGTAAAAACCGATTTTTTCGAAGACCTTTTGTTTCTCAAATCAAAAAGTGTTAAACTAAATAAAGTTAGATAAGAAACTGGGGCAGAAGCACAAAAAATTACAGCTCAATCCGACGTACAGAGATGTTTCAAGATTTTTTACAATGAAACACAAAAATCCGATTCAGGACAGCAACTTTCCCAAGTCTTACTTCTCTCTCATTAGAGGTTATTCTTGGCACAAAAACCACACAAAAAGGATAAGGAAAGGTTATTACTGAGGCAATAACTTCCAAGACTCAACAAAAGAAAAACTTACCGAATGAAAATTTGGGTTATCTCCCAATATTGCTTTTCTTTAACGCCTTTGAGCTAGGCATATGAAGCAAGATTCAAGTATTCTCAAATGAAGAAGCATTAAGAGAAAACTTTGTTTTAATAGGAGAGGCAAAAGGTATCTTTTATATCCTCTTAGGAAAGTGTTCTATACCTTTCTTGAGTGGGAATTGATATTTAATGTTGCCTTCTTTTATATGAATAATGGCACCAGTAGTTCTAAAAAAAGGTCTTCCCAAAATAATAGGACAAGAAGCATTGCATTTAACATACAAAACATAGAAATCAACGGGGACATAGGTGTTGTTAACCATAGTAAGAACATCATTAATACTCCCCGTGAGTTTCTTTTTAGCATTATCATCAAGTTGGACATCTAAATAACAATCTCCTAATGGTGGAAAACCAAGCATTTCATAAATCTTTCTAGGCATAATAGAGACACTAGCACCAAGATCACATAAAGCTTTTAGATCAAAATCATTCAGTTTCATATTGATCATGGGTTCCCAACCATCTTCTAATTTCATAGGAATAGAAGCTTTATGTTTCAATTTTTCTTCTTTAATTTTTATGAGAGCATCAATAATATGTTTTATAATGGTCATATTAATAGCACTAGCATTAGGACTTTTAGCAAGATTTTGTAGGAACATAATTACTTCAGAGATATTGCAACCATCAAGATCAAAATCATAATTTACCATCCAAGGTAGTGGAGATATTGTTTCCCATATTTCGAAGAATTTCAGCATTTTTATTAGAAAAGGTTCCATTGGTTTTTGGTATTGTTGCAAAAGGAATGGGGACTTCATGTGGTTTGCTAGCATCAACATTGGTGGTAATAGTACATATACTACTATTTCTAGCAATTAAATCTTCTGTTTCCCACTTAGCATGTAATTCAGCTAACATTCTAACATTTTCATCGATTCTAACTTGTATGGCATTAGTAGCAGCAAAGGGATTTTCCATGGTTTCAGGTTTAGCAGCCATTTTATTAATCAAAGAGGATTGTGCTTCAGACAAAGATGATATATTTCTTTCAGCATTAGAAAGTTTTTCCTCAGCAGTTTTATTGAAAGCATGACTTCAAGTTCAGAGGGTGCACTTCGATTGTTGTTGTAGGAATTTCCATAAGCATTACCATTATTGGGAGGATATGGCCTATAATTATTATTACCAAAATTATTCCTATAGGCATTGTTGTTAAAATTATTGTTTCTAATGAAGTTCACATCAACTTGCTCTTCTTGAGCAACCAAAGAGGCTAAGGGAACATGATTTGGATCAATTTGAGCTTTTCCATTAACAAGCATAGACATAATAACATCAATTTTATCACTCAAGGAGGAGGTTTCTTAAACATAATTTACCTTCTTACCTTGTGGATCTCTCTTAGTGTGCCATTCAGAATAGTTAACCATCATATTATCAATGAGCTTTGTTGCAGCACCCAAAGAAATGGTCATAAAGGTACCTCCAGCAACAGAATCCAACAAATTTCTTGAAGAATAATTCAGTCCTGCATAAAAAGTTTGGATAATCATCCAAGCAGTCAGTCCATGAGTGGGACAATTCTTTACCAAAGATTTTATTCTTTCCCAAGCTTGAGCAACATGTTCATTATCAAATTGTTTAAATTTCATTATTTCACTTCTCATAGATATAATCTTAGTAGGAGGATAGTATTTTCTAATGAAAGCATCTTTGCATTTAGTCGAAGAATCAATACTATTTCTAGTTAGGGATAGCAACCATTCTTTAGCTTTTCCTCTCAAAGAGAAAGGAAACAATTTAAGCTTAATAATATCTCTATCTATATCCCTATGTTTTTGCATCTCACAAAGTTCAACAAAGTTATTAAGGTGTACCAGCACCAGAGAATTGTTTTTTCATAACAAGATTGAGCAAAGCACGTTTAATTATAAAAAATTAGCTTCAGGAATAGGTGGAGCAATATGTGTGCACATGAAATCATTGTTGTTTGCGCTAGTGAAGTCACACAACTTAGTGTTTTCCGGACTATTCATTTTTGTAAGATTAAAGTAAGCTACCCGAAATAGAAACTAAAATAGGGACTAATTTTGTGTGTGTTTTTTATAAGGAAAAACAAGAAAACAAAGCAAAATAAACTAAGCAAAACAAAAAAAACAAAGTAAAGAGATTGGTTTTGTGAGGGACTCCCCTTGTGAAGCTCTCCTTAACTCTCCGGCAACGGTGCCAGAAAAAGGCTTGATGGCTCAAGATATCTCAAGCTCGTTGGGAACCCCAAGAGGAAGGTATGATGAGCATAGCAGCAAGTTTCCCTTAGTTATGAAACCAAGGTTATTTGAACCAGTAGGAGCAAGGAAACAACCCCAAGGTGTTGCTACCAACTTGGAATCCTGCACAACACAACCACAAAACTTTGCCCCAACTTATAGTGAGGTTGTCAATCTCAGCGATTTTGCTAAAAACAAAGGATTAAACGTATAATGTGGAAGATAGTAATTGCTTGCAGAAAGTAAACAGTAACCATAAAATAGTAGATAGTATATCAATGGTAAATGAATGGACCGGGGTCCATATTTCACTAGAGGTGATTCTCCTTAAGATAAATAGCATGTTGGGTGAACAAATTACAGCGGGGCAATTGACAGATTTGAGAAAGCATACAATGCATATACTAGACATCTTGACTCCTATGAGATTTGATTGGGCATTACAACATTATACATAGACCATAATCCAACTGCATCTATGACTAATAATCCACCTTCAGGTTATCATCCGAACCCCCTCCCGTATTAAGTTGCAAGCAACAGATAATTTCATTAAGCAAAGTGTGTAAAGTAAACAATACGATTGTCCCATGGACAAAGGATTGCTGTTTTCTCCCTAGTAGCAACAACACATCTACAACCTTAGAGATTCCCGTCACTTCCCCAGATTACTAGAGGCATGAACCCACTATTGAGCATAAATACTCCCTCTTGGAGTTGCAAGCATCTACTTGGCCAAGATAGTTACTAACAACAGAAACCATGCAAGATCACAAATAACATAGACATGATAGAATCAATAATCAATCTGAAATAGCATCTCAATATCCATCGGATCCCTACAAACACAACATGTAAGATTACAAATAGATGTTCTTGATCATGAACGGATATCACAAGATCTAAACATGATAGCACAACGGAGGATAACCAACCATCTAGCTACTACATGGACCCATAGTCCAAGGATGAACTACTCACGCATCACACCGGAGGCAGTCATGGTGATGAAGAAGGCCTCCAGGGTGATCTCTCCCGTCTAGCAGGGTGCCAGGAAGAGCTTCGGATCCCCCCTGATATAGGGATGGAGATGGCGGCGGCTACAGACTCTTTCGTGGATTTCTGGTTGGGTATTTGATCGGGTACTTACGGTTTTCGTCCCAGGAGGCTTTTATAGGCGAAAAGGCAAGGTCGGTGGAGCACCAGGGGCCCACACCCCTTGGTGGCGTGCCCCCCAGGCCACGCCGCCACCATGTGTGGCCGCCCTAGTGCTCCACTTCGTCTCCCCTCCGGACTCCGTATTGCTTCCGGTAAAATAATGACTTTGGCTTTTGTTGCGTCCAATTCCGAGAATATTTCCTTACTAGCTTTTCTGAAACCAAAAACAGGAGAAAACGGGCAACTGGCACTGGGGCATCTTGTTAATAGGTTAGTTCCAGAAAACGTATAAAAATACCCCAAAGTGTGAACAAAACATAAGAAAGTAGATATAAAACAAGCATGGAACATCAAAAATTATAGATACGTTTACGATGTATCAGCCCACCTAGCATGGGCCTGCCACCTAGACTATCTTGGGCCTCCTGGCCCTCCTGGTGGAATATCAGTGCTCCAGATGCTTCCCGTGGATAAATATTGGCATCCCCAAAAGTATAGGTCCATTTGACTTTGTTTAGGTTCTGAAACATCAAAAACAGTGAAAACAAGGTTTTTCTGCCCTGCAGGGTTATAACCAAAATAAAGGGGATCATTGGTAAATCCCCAAAATCAATATAAAACAGGGATATAACATTATATATGATGCAAATATGTGGGAAAACATGTTAAGAAACTACAAATTTCATGTATGCATTTTACATGCATCAACATCCCCAAGCTTAACCTATGCTCGTCCTCGAGCATGAAGGTGATAAAACTAAACATGGACTTTGGAGTTTGTTACCTTTGCTTCCTTCATTATCATGTAGAGTTCATAGGCTCAATAACTTTCAATGAACCATAATATGTAAGTGTACTATCAAGTTCTATATTTACACATCCATACACATGCTAAACAATAAGTGATGGTGTGATAAAACAAATGATGAGGAAAATAAACCTTCAAGCACACTTTGATGAACCTATAGAATAAGTGACTCTTTCCATGATTGCCATTGATGTTTTCATGCCTTTATTTTTGGGCTACTTCTTAGTTTCATGCCCTTGACTAGAACACTTACTTCTTCGTTTTGTGTCTTCCCTTGAGATGTTTTGCATCCCGTATCGAAAGTAAGCATTGCATACATATGTTAATCCTCCATAAAGAATAAAAAATAGATTTTCAGGCTATGTAATTCATGTCAACATTACTAATAAGGATGGGGTTCCCGTTATCTTTTTTTACTTTGCTTTAAAGATTCCTTTGGTTTATGTGCCCAAGATCTTACAAGTTGATTGTTTCATGCACCTAGTCTATGATCTTGCACTCCTCATGCTACTCAAGTCAGGCCTATCATTGTATGCTCATGCTGGTATTTGTGAAACCGCTTCATTGAAGTACCTCTTGCCCTTGTAGCTATATGCCCCCTTTTGGCATTTGTTTTTGCTTATTTATCATAGAAGATAATATAGTTACTTGATTGTGTTCAAGCTTTGAGGGGGCAGTATCCCTACTCTAGAAAACAAGAAGAATAGACATATGAACAAGGATCATTATGCTATAAAATTCCACCATGTCAGGCATGGCTTTGGCTGGCGGTTCGGGAGCGTTTTCTACCAGCATGCTTACTCCAGTATGCACAATTCATTTCACATCGATGCAATCCATAGGTAGAATTTTAAACATGATTGATTAACATTCAACATTGAAAGCATGTGCCATGATAGCATGGTTTAGCCAACAATCAACTAATAAGATGTAAAGCACAAAAATTTCCATAGTGGTGTCGCTCCAAACCCTACTTTCTTATGAGCTTTAAAGTACATGAAAAAGGGTATTTTTAAGAGTGTTTGGAGGATTAACATACATACTATACTTTAAAGTAGCTTTTGCCACAAGTAGGTGCATATGTCTAGTCTAGTTTTAAGGGGCTTGGAACAAGTCTTAGCTTGTGTAGAAGAGGCTTAGCAAAAGTAGATCCAAAGAGTGTGCCATCTAGTTCATAATGTCAACATTTATTTTCTCACCTTGATTCTTAATGTTGAACATAAATATGCATAAGCAAAAGATGCAAATTAATAGGAATAAAACATATCATGTTTCGTACAAAGCACTTGAACTTAAGAACTAGACATAACATGAATTTCAGCTTTTGTTTTTATCTCCCCTTTTATTTTATTTCCATGGCATTATTTTTCAGTTTTAATCTCATTAAGGTAGAGTTTATTTTCAGTATATGATCATAAACATTTATAATAATGGTGGTTGTGGTCTTTTTAATGCAAAATAAAAATGTAAAATGGCAAAATAGACGCTCCAAGTTTCTACGATAGTTCTATGTTGCTCAAAACAAAGTTTAGAGGTTTTCAAACCGAGAGTTGGATTGGTACAGTGGGGTGCAATGGGCATCCCCAAGCTTAAGGTTTTAACCATCCTTGGATTTCTCTTGGTGTAGTGTTCCTCTATTCCCTGTCAAAAAACTTCAACACAAAACTTTTTCTCCCATCTCTTTTCTGAGAGGTGACATTAGTGGCACAAAAATGTAATAGTTGCTTCTTATATTTCAAATAAAAAATTATTACTAAATGCTAAAACAAGCATATAACATTCCTACCTATCCCTATCATTTAATATGACTCATAAAAATCATTTTAAGACACTTTGGAATGGTCAAAACAAAACATGGCAGAATTTGTCCAGATTTTCAGCAACAAACAAAACAAAAACTATCGACCACTTAGACATGTCAGGAATTTTAGCATTTTTTTGCATACAGAGGATAAAAAGTTTTAAATTCTGAAATAATATGAACATAATCCTAGTTACATAAAAAATCAGAAAATTAACGCACTAAAAATAGTTCTGCAGGAATTTGCTACCCCATATGTTTAGCAATTTTTAAAACATCCAAAATGGGTTCCACTTGGTACTTTATTAAAAACTTTAGAAAGAAGACCAAAACAAAACTCTCTTGCTACAACAAGAGTTCAAAACAAATATCCAAAAGAAAATAATCGGGTTGCCTCCCGCAAAGCGCTTTCTTTATAGCCATATAGCTAGGCTTTAGTTACTTGATTTAGGTGATGTGGAACTCATGGGGTAGCTTGTTCTTAGCTACCTCCTTCTTCCTTGGAAAGTGTTCCATGTAATTTTTGTGAGGAAATTGGAACTTCACATTTCCTTCTTGTGCATCAATGGCTGCACTTGTGGTTCTCAAGAAAGGTCTACCAAGTATTATAGGACTTGAGGTATTGCTCCCCATGTCCATGATAATAAAAACAAGCATCTTGAACTTTTCCTAGAGCATGTTTAGTTGAATCATCAGCAAGTAAAATATCTATTGAGCATTTTTACATAGGTTTTCATTCAAGTAAGTCATCTAGATCCTTAGATAAAACTGAGACACTAAATCCGAAATCTAGAATAGCATGATGTGTCTATTTTCCAATAGTGATTAATACCTTGGGTATCCATACATCCCCAAGATTATGTGGTATCATAGCTTCTCTATTTGTATCTTTCAATCTTTTCTTTTATAACATAGTTTGCTAGATAGGAACCAAATCCTGCTTGATGACCATTAAAGGATGGATCGTTAGATTTTTTTGCAACAAGTTAATGAGTTCATGCAAGCTACATTTATGAATATCAAGTAGAGGTTCTTTTGTTTCACTTAGCATCTTGACTTCCTCTACTTGTTTATCATTTGTTATCATTAGTGTTTCATTTTCCTCCATCATATTAAGAGTTTCCCATGATTTATCTATTACTTCTTGTACATATTTGACCGTTTCCTCATGGTTCTTTTGAGCTTCAATAAGGCTTTTAAATGACGTGATTTCTTGTGTTAGGAGATCTACCTTTTCAATCAAAGCATCTTGTTTCTCAAACTTAGCTATAAATTCTTTATTAAGTTCCTTCTGAGTGGCTATAAAGGATCTCATGGTGCTTTCTAAATCACTAGGAGCATTATTACCACTAGCATATTTATTGGGAACAAAAGGTGGCCTACCATATGAGTTATAGTTGTTCCCATACCCATTGCTGCCAAAGTTTCTTATGAAGTTGACATCGACACTTCCATTGGTGCTTGTTACTAACTCTTGTAGAGGAACATTATCAATGTTTTTCTTGGATATGTAGGCAAATATGGCATCAAGTTTACTTCCTGTGGGGTCTAGTTCTTCAATGGAGTTTACTTTCTTAGATGGGTTTGGTGCTCTTTTAGCGTGCCATTGACTATGGTTGTCGATCATGCTTTCTAGGATAATTTTAGCTTCAAACATAGTTTTACTCATAAATACACCCCCGCAGCGGAATCTAGAATGCCTCTTGACATAATATTTAGGCCATTATAAAAAGAATGTAATATGGTCCATTCATTTACTCCATGTGATGGGCAAGATGTAAGCATATTTTAACTCTATCCCAGGTTGTAGCTACATGTTCATTATCATTTTTTCTAAATCAGAGGATATTATTTTTGTTTTGTAGGATCTTAACATGTGGGTAGTATTTCTTAATGAAAGCTTCTTTTAAGTCATCCCAAGAGTTTATACTAGCAGTAGGAAGTGATAATAACCATTCTTTAGCTTTACCTCTTAGTGAAAATGGGAATAGTTTGAGTTTAACAATGTCATTTTCCACATTTTTAAAATTTTGCATATCACAAATTTGACAAAAATCATGCAAATGCATAGAGGCATCCTCACTAGCACTCCTCCCCAAATTGTTCTCTAGTTATAAGATTTAAAAGACCAGGACTTACTTCAAAACTTTTAGTAGTGATTTCAGGAGTGGTAATGGGTCTAGCCATGAATTGATCATTAGGTGGGTTTGTGTAGTCACAAAGTTTTGTTCTTTCTCCCATGTTTGCAAATAAGTAATACTAATTTTTATTTGTTTTTGTGTTTTAAAGAAAACTTAAAATGACTAAAAACAAGACAAAAGAAAATACTTTAAAAATCTAAAAGGAGAAGAAAAAGCTCACAGTGGTGCAACCTCCCCAAGCTTGCGTTGTTGCACAAGTTGATGAAGATGATGATGCCAGAAGATAGGCAGCTCTCGCGGAAGTTACCTTGCTCATGAAACTTGATGAGGATGCAATTGTAATGTACCTTCTTGAAATTCCCTGGCAACGGCGCTAGAAAATAGTCTTGATGGCAACAAATGCTGACACTTTTCGTTGGGACTCCAAGTGAGAGTGTTGCAGCAAGCGTCTTTTCCCCACAAGGGTGACTCGAGGGTTTATATTGAACTCTCGGGGAATTGGCTATGAAGGATGTTTGTCTTCTCCTCTTCAAGCAACCTGTAAAGTAAAATAAAATGTCTTGTGTCCCCAACTCCACCAAGTGGTTGTCAAGCACAAGGTTTCGTATTAGTAATATGAAACAAAAATATTAAATAAACTAAAGTGAATAAAGTAAAGAAATGCAAACTAGATGATATGGAAGATAGTAGAGTTTTTTTGGGTTTGTATGTCCGATTGCAAATAGAGAAAGTATTTTTGTATTTTCGAAACAATTAATTGCTAAAAATAAAAAGTATAGTAGATGCAAAGGAATGGTGTTTCTTATGATAAAAATCGGAACGAGATTCATGGGTTCACTCATCTACTCTCTTTTTAAGTTGTAATGATCACAAAATAATTCATCAATGATAAAGATCATGGAAACTCTATAATTGCTTGGTAAAAGGAATTAATATGGGCATCACATTCTAATATTGAGATGTAATACATCTCTATCTTATACTCCTCAAGAAAGGGAAATCTCCATGCAATGTTGATTTAAGAATAGATCTGAGTATAGCTTTAAGCAATATTATATGATGTTTGAAATACAAAACATGCTACCTTGATTTAACAAGGTCATCACACTGTCACGTGATAACTGTAGCACATGATTTCACTTAACCCCTAGTGAGGCAGCAAAAGAAAGGTAAAAACAAAGTAGATCTTGTATACTATGTGTCACAATTCAATATTCACCCCATATGCTACTCCATCTAACACACACTTCTCCCATACAAGTTCTTGCATACAAGTTGGATCAAAACAAGCAATGAAGAATGGGGTGCATGATATGCATCTATTAAAACATTTTACACAAAATAGATTCCAATATGAAATATCAAATCATAGAACAAAGATCCACCACATAGGAATTACAAATATGACCATAATCATGTTGGGCAGCTCATATGGTATTAGATCTGAATAACAAGAGAGAGATCAAGATACTACCACAAACCCATAGCCCGGAGGTGGACTACTCCCTCCTCATCATGGTTATGAAGCCGAAGATGTTGGAGAGGGTGGAGATCTCCCTGGAGGTGGCTCTGGCAGAGTTTCCCCCTCCAATCTTTGATGGATCTGACTCTATTTGGTGGTGGTTTCGTCTCTGGTGGCTCTCTTCTCGAGGATGCCCCGAGGGTCCTTATATAGGGGGTTTTAGGTCAAGTGAAGTCCGTGGGCGAAAGAATCAAGGTGATCGGATGGGCGAGGAGGGAGATAGCACAGGTGGCGCGCCAACCAGGCCTGGGCACGCCACCCATGCTATCTTGGGCCTCCTGGCCCTCCTGGTGGAATTCCAGCACTCCAGATGCTTCCCATGGATAAATATTGTCATCCCCAAAAGAATAGGTCCATTTGACTTTATTTAGGTCCTCAAACATCAAAAACATTGAAAACAGGGTTTTTCTGCCCTGTAGGGGTTTAACCAAAATAAAGGGGATAATTTTTAAATCCCCAAAAATCAATATAAAATAGGGATATAACATTATATATGATGCAAATATGTGGGAAAACATCTTAACAAACTACAAAGCTCATGTATGCATTTTACATGCATCACTAGGTTCGAGACCCTCGTGAGGAGGTAAAGCCCCTACTCATTCTTTGTTGTATTGCTCACGTGCCTCACGAGGTTACAATGGAGGATGGAAGTCTAGGGTTTTAGATCTCTCGGATCGATCCTTTGCAGGGTAGGAGGTGGGCTCCTAATATAGGGCGGTGTCGGGCCTCTTCCCCTAGTCTATGCCTGGGAAGGGTGACCATAGTGCTTCCCCCCGAGGTGCTGGTCTACATGACTACTTTTTGGTGGACTAGGTCTTCGATGTCGGGGGTTACCAATCTGCTCATAAAGTGATCTACTCTTTCACCCTTTTGTGTTGGCACGACTCGGCTCACTGCCTCTTTTGCGTCAAAGTGGCACGGAGCCGCCATGCTCTTGCTAAGGCCTCCTACCTCGTGGGCCAGGGCCTTGTCGATTTCACCTTTAACCAAGACCCGATCTCCGGGACCGTTGGGATAGGGGCATCCAATGCAGCGGTCACGCTTGTCGTTTCCCTCGGGAAGGAGCCGTGTACCGCTCTCGACTCCCTCCTCCGGCGGTCCTCTGGACGGTGGGTCCTGACACACCTCATGAGGGGAGGAACACCCCCCTCGCGAGGTTTACTTGAGCCTGCAGTAGGAGCCAGACATAGACGATTCGTGGTACCCCTGTACCAGCTATCCGACACCTAAGTACCTTAGCGGGTCAGAGTGCTGCATCACCTTCGATATGAGCGACCACCCGCGCTAGGTCCCTCGCCCAGGCCATTCTCCCTGGTGCTAGAGGCACAGATCGACGGGTTCGAGATGAGTTGTGTCTTCATGGATGGTGGCAGTGGTATCAACATCATGTTCGCCAGCACCCTGCACGCCATGCGGATCCTCCTCTCTAGTCTGGAAGCATCCGAAACGACCTTCCATGACATTGTCCTAGGGAAGGGAGTATATCCCCTAGTAAAAATCTAGCTGGATGTTATCTTCGCCACACCCGAAAACTTCTAGCGAGAATGCCTTGAGTTCGAAGTGGTTGACTGGCCCTCACAGTACCACACCATCCTTGGATGTGTCGCGTTCGCGAGGTTCATGGCGGTCCCGCACTATGCATACCTACAGATGAAGATGACAGGTGCAAACGGCATTATCCCTGACAATGGAAGCTTCACAATGTCCGATAGCTGTGATAGGAAATTCAATAGAATTTCCCAATCTTTCGGCATGCAAGAAGAGTTGGCAAGACTCAAGGAGTCGATAGACAACAGTGTTCCTCCTGTGAGCAATTAAAACCTACCAGACCAGTCGTTCGACTCGTCGGTGAACACCAATGTGGTCCAGGTTCATCCAATGGACCTGACCAAGACGACCCTCATCGCCAACAACTTGCATCCCGCATAGGAACTCACGCTCATCGAATTACTCCGTGAGCACTGGGAAAAATTTGCTTGGTGTCCTGCGGACATGCCAGGAGTTCATAGGGAATTTGCCGAGCATGCACTCAACGTGAATCCAGACACAAGACAATTCAAGCAGTCGATGCATCAACTGTCAGAACCAAGGGTAAATGCGGTCGGCATGGAAGTCAACAGACTCCTCGACGTGGACTTTATAGGCGAAATCAAGGAAAGCACCTGGGTGGCTAACCCCGTGCTTTTTCCAAAGAAGGACACAGATATCCTGTGGATGTGCATGGACTTCACGTCGCTCAACAAACACTGCCCAAAGGACCACTTCCTATTACCGTGGATCGACCAAATAATCGACTCCACCATAGCCATATTCCACCACTTGTAATAGTAGATCTCTTCTTCGATTGGCGACATTGTAAGACTATTGCTATCAATCTCATGATTTCCACTACAATGTTTATGATCTTTGATCTCATCTCTATGTGTGAGTAATTCTCCATGGGCTAAGGGCTTTGGCCTATCCATGTAGCTTTTGTGCATGTTATTTATCATAGATGGGATCATGTATTAGTTTGTATGACATGATGATTATTGCATCCTCTCTTGCCTCAATCTAAGGACTTGTCAGGTACCCAAGACCCCGAGGATTGAGCCAGGTATAGGGAGTATTAGTAATGACTAATCTGCAGGTTGGGAACCCCTATGACAGAAGGGGTAGTACGACTGTGATGATAGACTCAACACGTCGAGCTCATTGGGGAACCCCAAGAGGAAGGTATGATGAGCATAGCAGCAAGTTTTTCCCTTAGTCATGAAACCAAGGTTATCGAACCAGTAGGAGCAAGGAAACACCTCCAAGGTGTTGTTTCCAACTTGGAATCCTTCACAACACAACCACAGAACTTTGCCCCAACTTACAGTGAGGTTGTCAATCTCACCGGTTTTGCTGAAAACAAAGGATTAAACGTATTGTGCGGAAGATAGTAATTGCTTGCAGAAAGTAAACAGAGAACAATAAATAGCTTGTAGATTGATGGTAAAATAATGGACTGGGGTCCATAGTTCACTAGAGGTGATTCTCCTTAAGATAGATGACATGTTGGGTGAAAAAATTACAGTGGGGCAATTGACAGACACCGAGAAAGCATACATGCATATACTAATCATCTTGACTCCTATGAGATTTGATTGGGCATTACAACATTATACATAGACCATAATCCAACTGTATCTATGACTAATAATCCACCTTCAGGTTATCATCCGAACCCCTTCCAGTATTAAGTTGCAAGCAACAGATAATTGCATTAAGAAAAGTGTGTAAAGTAAACAATACGATTGTTCTTTGAACAAAGGATTGCTGTTTTCTCCCTAGTAGCAATATCACATCTAGTACCTTAGATATTTCTGTCATGTCCCTAGATTCCTAGAGGCATGAACCCACTATCGAGCATAAATACTCCCTCTTGGAGTTTCTAACATCTACTCAGCCAAGATAACTACTAACAACGGAAATCATGCAAGATCACAAATAACATATACATGATAGAATCAATAATCAATCTGAAATAGCATCTCAATATCCATCGGATCCCCACAAACACAACATGTAGATTACAAATAGTTGATCTTGATCATGAATGGATCTCACAAGATCTAAACATGGTAGCACAAAGGAGGAGAACCAACCATCTAGCTACTACATGGACCCGTAGTCCAAGGATGAACTACTCACGCATCACACCGGAGGCAGTCATGGTGATGAAGAAGGCCTCCAGGGTGATCTCTCCCCTCCGACAGGGTGCCAGGAAGAGCTTCAGATCCCTCCCGATCTAGGGATGGAGATGGCGGCGGCTATAGACTCTTTTGTGGAATTTTGTTCGGGTACTTAGGATTTTCGTCCCAAAGGAAATATATAGGTGAAGGGGCAAGGTCGATGGAGTACCAGGGGCCCACACCCCCTGGTGGCAAAGCTAGGGCTAGCCCCGCCACCACCAGGTGTGGCCGCCCTGGTTCCCCTCTTCGTCTCCCCTCCGGACTCCGAATTACTTCTGGTGAAATATTGACTTGGGATTTTGTGTGGTCCAATTCCGAGAATATTTCCTTACTAGCTTTTCTAAAACCAAAAACATCAAAAAATAGGCAAATGGCACTGTGGCATCTTGTTAATAGGTTAGTTCCAGAAAATGTGTAAAAATACTCCAAAGTGTGGACAAAACATAAGAAAGTAGATATAAAACAAGCATGGAACATCAAAAACTATAGACACGTTTGAAATGTATCAACATCCCCAAGCTTAACTCCTGCTCGTCCTTGAGTAGCTAAGTGATAAAAATGAATAATTTTTGAGGTGACACGCACCATCATAATCTTGATCAAAGTATTTGTAAAACATTGATAGCTGGGATCATAGTACTTTACCATAGCATGAAAGATATGGTTCTAACAATAAGACATAGCAACTATGTTATTACATGAAAAGGTACAAACAAAAGATTCATGAATAATAATGCTTTGCAAGACGTTTGTTTGTTTCATATACAGAAAGCATAATGATAATGGTATTCAGCTTGTCCCTCATAGTGTAGCAAAACATAAATGCATAGGACACCTTCAAAGTTCATAAGGGTGACTAGATACAAATAGTTTAAGAACAAGCAATATCAAAGTTATGAATCAATCAACAAGTTTTGGGACAATGCACGTTAAACTATGAATGGCCACTATGCTCTCTCAATAGGTGCATAAAGATAGAAGATGGAGACTCAACATAAAAGTAAAATAAAGGCCCTGCATAGAAGGAACCAGGGATTCAAGTCTCATAAAGAGCTTCCAAAAACTATGGTACTTATTAGCTTTCAGCTCTCATTGCCCCTATCATAAGCATCTTTAGGTGATTAAGGTTAAAGTGAAGAATATGCAGCTATGCTTGACAAGTTATAAGCTGAAAATCTCATGCCCCTTACTTACGAGTACCGTTCCTCAGGCTACTCAAGTTGAGTCACAAGTAAGTTCTTGTCATTGTAGTACATGTGTATCATAGAGAACCGTCAACGGGGTACCCCTTGCCCGATGATACGGAAGAATCCCCATATCAAAATGACAAGGCAAGCAGACAATGAGCATCTCAGCATTCTTTTATTTCCTATTTGCATAGGTATCTTTTTTTCCTCTTTTTTTCCTATTTGCATAGTCTTCTATTTTTTTATATAGGATGCTTGATAGATTGCTCACTATGGTTACACTGCAGGTTTCCACCATGATTAGGGATGGATTAGACCAGCCTCCCAGGCGTTTCTCTAACACATATACGAACTCCATGAGCCTTACAAGCTCCCCTTTCATTTCACACCGCCGGGATCCATAAGCAAAAGAACATGGTATCAACTAAATAAAGTGCAATGTTGAAAGCGTTCCCCATGACAGCATGGTTCTGCTAATCCACAACTTACAAAACGCAAGCATATACGCAACAAAGATGGGAACAATGGTTCGAGTTTACTAAGTGCAAGAAAAGTAAAGTGTTCCATCAAGTTCGTGAGGGCTTTAATCACTAGTTTTCACATAACAAGTTTAATTCAGAAGGTAGATAAAAACATGAATATACTTGGAATAGCAAATGCTAATAGGTAGGTATGGTGGACTCTTTGGAATAACTTGGTTTTATTTGGAGTTGGATGCATGAGTGGAACTCATACTTGGTATGGAGGCTAGCAAAAGACTGGGAGCGACCAACTAAGAGAGCAATAATGGCCATAATCATGCAGAGCGACAACACATCATTAATTAAAGCATAAAGTAATATTAGAAGTCGAAAACTAAATGATAATAGAGGCTATGGTGACTTGGTATAGTCTTAACATGGTGTAAGCATGCGCCAAGTCAACCCAAATAAAGCATTAAAGGAGAATACCACAATATTATGCTTTTATATGCTAAAACAACGCATGATTCTTTCAAGGCACATTAAGAAATCTCAATTGTTTATAACAAGTCATTCTGCAACAATAATCACTAAGAATAAATCCAAAACAATATCAAGAATGGCATGATAAAGCCTAAGTCACAGTAAAAAACAAGCTCCTTTTATACCACTTAAGCATGAACTTTCCTACTCTTTTCCAATCCAAATCAACCTATTTGAAAACTAATGTATGAATGAGGGGGTCCAACCAAATTATTCAAGCAAACTAAGCAAACAAAACTAAAAACGAAAACAAAGACGCTCCAAGAACAACACAATTGTGCATGAAACAATAAAAATGAAGTGTTTGGAAGAAACCTAAATTTTTTATTGATGAAGAAGGGGATGCCTTGGGCATCCCCAAGCTTTAACGCTTGTACTTCTTGAATATTTCTTGGGGTGACATGGGTGGAATCCCCAAGCTTGAGCTTTTGTCCATTCTTCATCTTATCACATTACTCTTTCCTACACTTTAAAATCTCCTTCATACAAAACTTCACACAATCTTCATTAGCAAGATTAGTTTACTCAAGATAATAAGTCTTTTGGTTCAGTTACAACACAGATAAAGCTTCCATTAAAACACAAGCTACTATAGCACTTCCTTTAAAAAGTTCAAATGATCAGGGAGAATTCAAAGAGAAAGAGATTAAGAGGCAAATGCAAATAATGGCAGAAATCTGTCAAACAGACCAGCAGGCAAAAACTGATTTTTTCTAAGACCTTATATTTCTAAAATAGAAAAGTGTTAAACTAATGAAAGTTGGATAACAACCTGGGGCCGAAGAACCAACAATTACAGCTCAATCCGGCATATAGAGATTTTTCACGAATTTTTATAGTGAAGCACAAAAATCTGTTTCGGGACAGCAACTTTCCCAGGTCTTACTTTTCTCTCATTAGAGGTTATTATTGGCACAAAAACCACACAAAAATGATAAGGAGAGGTTATTACTGAGGCAATAACTTCCAAGGCTCAACAAAAGAAAAACTTACTGAATAAAAATTTGGGTTATCTCCCAATAAGTGATTTTCTTTAACGCCTTTGAGCTAGGCATAAGAATTTGATGATGCTCACATAAGAAATATGAATTGAAGTAAAAGAGTGCATCAAGAAGCAAATTCAAAACAAATTTAAGTCTAACCCAATTCCTATGCATAGGAATCTTATGCGCAAATAAATTCACAAAGAACAAATGATAGTCATAGGAAGATAAAATGAGAGTAACTTCAAAACTTTCAGCAAATAGAGAGGTGTTTCAGTACCATGAAAACTTTTACAACCATATTTTCCTCTCTCATAACATTTGTCTGTAGCCTCATGAATAAACTCAAAAATATAACTATCACATAAAGCATGCTTTTCATGATCTACAAACACATAATTTTTATCAAGCTCAAAAATAGTGGGATTAAAACCTTCAGACCCACTTTTAACAATTTTATAACAAGATGACTGGTCAATCTCATTTTAAATAGTAAAATTAATATTATCAACCAATATAGGATCATCATATAAAGCTTTATTATAATTGTTTTCAAAAGAATCCATAGGAACATAACATTAATCCTCCTTTGGTAAGCAGGGAGGACAATCAAATAATGCAATGGGTAAAGAGTTACTCTCATTAGAAGGTAGGAATGGGTAGATCCATTCTTCCTCCTCTTGATCATCACTCTCCTCTTCTTTTTCATCCAATGAGCTTCCAGTTTCAGCAATTTCTTCTTCCATAGGCTTCTGCAAGGTATTAGTCTCTTCCGTTGGTGGAGAGCATCTATTAAGATATTCAAGAATATATCCATTATCTACCTTGTAATTATCAAAGAAAAATTTAAGTATATCATAAACCTCATATTTATAAGGTGCATCATCATTATTTTCAAGCAAATAAGCAAGTTAAAATGCACCCTTCCAAGCGATAAATTCTTCAATTTGTTCCACGTCATAAAAGTCATAATTTCCCTTAACATATGAAGATATGGTAACATAATCATTATACTCACATTGAAAAGGGAGGTGTTTATACCTCCTACAACAACAAGATTTATCAAAGAAATAAGTAACATTACAAGTAGAGCACATGTTTCTAGCAATGGTAAAGAATTTATCAATTTGTTCCCATAAGAGTTTCCCTTTTTATGACAAGCGGTGTTCCTCATAATATTTTTGTTGTTCCATGAACCCATCTTTCCAATAAGATCTAGTTTAAAATAAACCCACCATTGATAGAAAGCATGATAAAGCAAGACAATAACAGATCAACAGAAATAACAACTATAGCAGGAACTATTTTTTTGAGTGTTTTTGAAAGAAACAAACAAACAAAGCAAAACAAAAAATAAAGTAAAGAGATTGGTTGTGAAAGACTCCCCTTGTGAAAATTTCCTTGACTCCCCGGCAACGGCGCCAGAAAAGAGCTTGTTGATCGACTCAACATGTCGAGCTTGTTGGGGAACCCCAAGAGGAAGGTATGATGAGCACAACATCAAGTTTTTCCCTCAGTTATGAAACCAAGGTTATCGAACCAGTAGGAGCAAGGAAACACCTCCAAGGTGTTGTTTCCAACTTGGAATCCTGCACAACACAACCGCAGAACATTGCCCCAACTTATAGTGAGGTTATGAATCTCACCAGTTTTGCTGAAAAGAAAGGATTAAACGTATTGTGTGGAAGATAGTAATTGCTTGCAGAAAGTAAACAGAAAACGGTAAATAGCTTGTAGATTGATGGTAAAAGAATGGACCAGGGTCCATAGTTCACTAGAGGTGATTCTCCTTAAGATAGATGACATGTTGGGTGAAAAAATTACAGTGGGGCAATTGACAGACACCGAGAAAGCATACATGCATATACTAATCATCTTGACTCCTATGAGATTTGATTGGGCATTACAACATTATACATAGACCGTAATCCAACTGCATCTATGACTAATAATCCACCTTCAGGTTATCATCCTAACCCCTTCCAGTATTAAGTTGCCAGGAACAGATAATTGCATTAAGAAAGGTGTGTAAAGTAAACAATACGATTGTTCTATGAACAAAGCATTGCTGTTTTCTCCCTAGTAGCAACAACACATCTAGCACCTTAGAGATTTCTGTCACTTCCCCAGATTCCTAGAGGCATGAACCCACTATCAAGCATAAATACTCCCTCTTGGAGTTGGTAGCATCTACTCGGCCAAGATAGCTACTAACAACAGAAAGCACGCAAGATCACAAATAACAAAGACATGATAGAATCAATAATCAATCTGAAATAGCATCTCAATATCCATCGGATCCCCGCAAACACAACATGTAGATTACAAATAGATGATCTTGATCATGAATGGAGCTCACAAGATCTAAACATGGTAGCACAAAGGAGGAGAATCAACCATCTAGCTACTACATGGACCCGTTGTCCAGGGATGAACTACTCACGCATCACACTAGAGGCAGTCATGGTGATCAAGAAGGCCTCCAGGGTAATCTCTCCTCCGGTAGGGTGCCGGGAAGAGCTTCAGATCCCTCCTGATCTAGGGATGGATGCGACAGCGGCTACAAACTCTTTCGTGGAATTTTGATTGGGTACTTAGGGTTTTCGTCCCAGAGGCAATATATAGGCGAAGGGGCAAGGTCAGTGGAGTACCAGGGGCCCACACCCCCTGGTGGCGCGACTAGGGATGGCCACGCCACCACTAGGTGTGGCCACCCTGGTTCCCCTCTTCGTGTCCCCTCTAGACTCCGTATTCCTTCTGGTGAATTATTGACTTGGGCTTTTGTTCAGTCCAATTCTGAGAATATTTCCTTACTAGCTTTTCTGAAACCAAAAACAGCAGAAAAACAGGCAACTGGCATTGTGGCATCTTGTTAGTAGGTTAGTTTCATAAAATGTGTAAAAATACTCCAAAGTGTGGACAAAACATAAGAAAGTAGATATAAAACAAGCATGGAACATCAAAAATTATAGATACGTTTGCAACGTATCAGGCTGTATGTGTGGGATTTACTTGGGATCAACGGTGACGTCACTATGCATATCATTAGTTCTCTTTATTCTATGGATGAGACTAGTAGGTTAATGCTATAAGCGGTTGTGGAGGCAATAGCAATTATGGATGCACTGCCCACATATAATTTATCTTGCTCCAACAATTACATGCACTGCCGGGGAAGCAATAGCTACCCTAGTGAGGTTAGTAGGAACCTTCTAGTTTTAATTCTTGTTTTTAATTTTGTTAGTTTGCTTTTAGTCTTTATTTGAAAAACCAAAAAAGTAGGTTGTCTTTAAATTCTTGTTTTTATTATTATCATAAGTCTATGTTTAAGAAATCCCCAAAACATAGGAAATATGGCTAAAAAGAAGCTTGGGAGTTTACAACTCCCAATAATGATTATTTGCGTACTCCTATTACTCAGCCAGCAGTGGCTACTAATGACTATGAAATTAAGCCCCATTATTTAAGTTTGGTTCAACATAATCAATTTGGAGGCTCTGTTGCTGAGGACGTAGGTATGCACTTGAATAGTTTCACTAAAATATGTGATATGATGTGCATAAAAGATGTTGACCCCGATGCGGTCAAATTGCACTTATTTCCTTTCTCTCTTAGAGGAAGAGCAAACGAATGGTTGCTAGCTTTGCCTAAAAATACTATTACGTCATGGGTGGGATGTACTTCTTTATTTATGACTAAAATTTTCCCACCTACAAAGACTATGCACCTAAGAACTAATATTACTGGTTTTAGACAGGAAGAGTATGAGCCACTAGCGCTTGTATGGGAGAGGATGAAAGAATGCTTAATAAACTATCCCAGCCATGGGATGGAAGATTGCTTAATCCTCCATTTATTTTATAATGTTCTTAATCATGTGTCTATGTCTATGCTTGATACTTCAGTTGGAGGAACATTTATGGGTAAACATATTACCGAAGCAAAGTAGCTGCTAGACAATATGCAAGACAATCATGCCCAATGGCATATGGAAAGATCAAACACGAAGAAGGTGAACTCCATCTCACCACAAGAAAATGAAGAACTCAATGCTAAGCTAGATGAGCTCATATTAGCCACAAAATGTAAGGAAACTCAGGTAAGAGCTATACCAGAAACTAATATTGAAGAAGTAGACTTCATAGCTCGTAATGATTATAACCCTGCTTGGAAGAAAAATTATAATCCTAATTTTCAGAAACACTATTCTAATCCTGCAGGTAACTCTAATAATATGGGACCAAGTAATGGTAGTCTCCAAGAAACACTTAAATCTTTCATAGACTCACAAAATGAGGAAAACAATATTCTTGTTAAAATAATGGAGAACTATGATGCTATGCTTGGTATATTATCTAACCAAGCTGTAAGTTTGAGGAATGATTTGCAGGCCCTCCAAGAAAGGATGAGGATTGTAAAGGCACAACTAGGTAAGATAACCGAGAGTCAAACTCTCATTCTAGCTAAATTTACATGCAAAACTGAGCCCAATCATGTTGAAGACCTCATAATGATGAGAATCCAAAAGGAGGAGCCTGAAGAACTTGATTATAATAATGCTCCCTCACCAAGTTACACCGTTGAAGATCTTGTAAAAAGGATCAACATTAAGATTTCGGTGAGTGAAGGAAATGATGAAGCCATGTATCAACACTTTGTTAATCAGGTAGAAATAAAGGTACGTGAGCTTGAAGAAGAATTTAAGAAAATTGCTGAAAAATTACCTGTTAAGCTTGATGATATATTTGAGCCTACTATTAAGATTAAAATTGGGACTAATGAGATAGCTGCACTTTGTGATCTAGGTGCAAGCGTTTCAACAATTCCAAAGAGTCTTTTTAATAAGTTAAATCTTGGCTCTTTTGAAATTACCAAGTTAAAACTACATCTTGCAGATTCTACCTACAAACAAGCTGTAGGAATTAAGGTGAATACTTTAGTTTACATTAAAGGCTGCCTTACTCTTATTGATTTTGTTATTGTTGACATGCCTGAAGATGCTACTGCTCCTATTATATTAGGTCGTCCTTTCTTAAGAACTATCAAGGCTTTGATTAATCTCCATGAAGGGAACATGAAGCTTCAATTGTCTTCATGGGATCCTTTTGTTATTCATTTCCCCAGGAAGAAGAAAGCCAAACATGATGAAAAGGAGGCCAACACTTTGAAGGACAACTATTTTGGAGTGGGTGTTCCGCTCCTCTAGCCTAAGTGAGCAACATCAAGGTCAAGCTATTGAGCATAAAAGAGTGCTGCATGGGAGGCAACCCATGTGAAATAAAGGTTTGAGTATAGTTTTTAAGTTTTAGTTTAAGTTTATGTTTAATAAAGAGTGCTAGAAAACTCCAGTAGTGTTGGGAATATGCCATAGAGGCAATCATGTATGATGTTATTCCCAATGTATTCATAAAGTTATTGTCCCTGTATGAGCTACTGATATGTATCATTGAATATGTGATTTGATTGTGGAACTATATATTCATGTTGTTCATACTAATTGTCCTTGGTCGTTGAGGTTGTGCTAGACACACAACTTAGACTAATGTGAAAGTCGGCTGATGACTCGGTTCCACTTGTCATGGGCATGGTGATGCTATTCCAACTTACACTGATTCAGCAAAGAGTTTGGCGAATCGGACTAACCCACAGTTGAGATGCAACGAGCATGTTGTCATTTGTATTCTCTAGCAATGGAATCCTTCGACCTGAGGTGATCGCATGATCCGAGTTGTGGATCGTCAGCTTAGGTCCTATCAAACGTTATTCTGTAAATGGGCAGTTATAAAGGTAGGGTTTGGGTTGGTTGTGAAGCAAGCTGCGTGACGTGGATTACCAAGATGGGATTTGCCCCTCCGTAATGGAGAGATATTCTCTGGGCCCTCTCATGGGATATGATTCGAAAGCATGGCCATGCGTGACTTGGTTAAGAGTTAACCAAGGAGTCGGACTAAGTGTTAGTCCAGTGAATCTTATATACGGAACGAGAAGAGAGAGAGTTGAGCTATTAAAGGGATGGCAACAACTCACCTATAGCTTGACAAGATATATCGTGACGTAAAGGGACTTGGATGAAAGTCACATTGAGAAAGGTTTGTCTTCTGACTTTATGGCGCTTGGGAGTTGTCACGTCTTGCTAGAGGCCGCTACCAACTATCGACTCGGAGTGGTGACTCGTGTCGTGTCCAGGTGTACGTAAACCTATAGGGTCACACACTTAAGGGTAAGGAGCCCATGTGGATTTGATCCATGTGGAGATTGGAGTACGGCCTAGATGAGCCTCAAGCATTGAACCCAGATAGGAGTGTATATAAGTGGAGTGACAAGGGATTGTCCCTGACATAGCCGTCACTTTTCTCCACTCCCATTTCGGTCTAGACAGGATCTAGCAGTTCTCTACCTGGAGCTCCTTCCTATACGTGTGGATACCGGTGGAGGCGTTGCACGTGCGGCGCAGGAGACAAGGGTGTCCATGGGGATCTGGACGTGTTGTACGTGGGATCGTTCAGCACGATATCAACTGACGCGCTTCATCAATAATCCACACCTGCGCGTCTAGTGGTAAATCTCATGGCTTATCACCTGAGCTAGATCTTGGCATCACCGCGTAGGGGAAACGTTTTTGTTTATCTCTGCGTGGCTCAACAGGTAGTACTAAAAATCCTGTTATATACATGATGTTGTTGGTCGATAATTTTAACTGTCAACTTTTTGTCAAAAACAAGGTATTTAGCTAAGTTTCAGTATAAGAAGTAATTCTCGAAGAAACATAAATTTTTTGATGGGTACAAAGAGTTTTACGACCAACTATACAGCGGGAATAATTTTTTTTTGGCCGTATAGTTTCGACCGTATAGATACTTTTACCATCAACAATTTTTCTTTCAAAATTACTGATGGTTTAACGACCAACTATATGGCAGGAATAAAAATTCTGGCTATATAGCTCCGGTCGTATAGATATCGATGCTTTCGTACAAATTCTTTCCCAGGTACAGACGGTTTGACGACCAACTATACGGCGGGAACAAATTGTTGGGAACCCAATACCTCGAGGATTGAGCCAGGTATAGGGAGTATGAGTAACGACTAATCTGCAGGTTGGGAACCCCAGTGACAGAAGGGGCAGTACATCTTTATGTGCAGGATTTACTTGGAATCAATGGTGACGTCACTATGCATATCATTAGTTTTCTTTGTTCTATGGATGAAACTAGTAGGTTATTGATATAAGCGGTTATGGAGGCAATAGCAATTATGGATGCACTACCCACATATAATTTATCTTGCTCTAACAATTACGTGCATACTTTATTTTTATATTTTATTCCCATCATATGTTTTGCACAACTACTGGTGAAACCAAATGCCCTAGGCCATCTCTCTCTCCATCATCGACAACAACAAAAAGACGCAAACTCTTAGTCTGGTAAAAACACAAAAGGAATTCTAAAACTCCCGAAGGTCCGTTAAAGTAACTTCACTACACTTCTGCTTCCTGAGGATTTGATAAACCTAGGTCTACTAGGGAAAAAGAGCTATACTACATCCGTAATCCGAATCGAAGGTATCAACGCCTCTACTTCATCGACGCTTACTCAGACTATCATCAGATTCGAATGAAGGAGGAGGACTAGGAGAAGACGTCCTTCATTATGCCCTTTGGCGTTTACTACTACACCACAATACCCTTCATGCTAAAGAACGCAGGAGCCACCTATCAGTGGTGTCTGCAGGCCTGTCTCAAAAACCAGCTCGGTCGAAACATCCAAGTTTATGTCGACGACATCGTTGTCAAAACCAAGGAGGAAGCTACACTCATCGATGATCTCCATGAGACTTTTGACAATCTCAACCGCTACTAGATCAAGCTGAATCTAGAGAAGTGCACCTTCGGCGTGCCATCTGGGCAGTTACTCGGGTACCTCATATCCGCTAGGGGAATAGAGGCTAACCCGAAGAAGATAAGGGCCATACTAGCTATGGAAAAGCCAAAGATCACGGTAGAGCAATCAACGATCTACCAGCAGAGCCTCTGCAACTACCACGGCCAATGGCTGTGTCCAAGGTCCTTCGTCGAAGGCGACCTCGTCCTATGACTGAAGCACAAGGGGCATCTCAAGTTCGAATCCCCCTGGGAAGAACCCTACGTAGTCACTGAAGTAATCCTAGGTGGCGCATATCACCTGAAGGACGTAGAAAGTGGACTCGAATACTGCAACCGATGGATCATCATACAACTACGATGCTTCTACCCCTAGATGTTTTTACTTTACAATAAGGATACTCAGCCAGCTGCTAAGCCCAAAATATATCGAGCCCGTTGGGGAACCCCAAGAGGAAGGTACAATGAGCATAGAAGCAAGTTTTCCCTCAGTTATGAAACCAAGGTTTAATCGAACAAGTAGGAACAAGGAAACACCTCAAAGGTGTTGCTAGCTGAATTTGGCAGGGCGCACGACCGGTGCCAGCAGCAACATGGAGACCTGCACAACACAACCACATAACTTTGCCCCCAACTTGCGATGAGGTTGTCAATCTCACCGGTTTTGCTGAAAACAAAGGAGTAAACATATCAAGTGGAAGAAAGTAATAGTTTGCAGAAAGTAAACAGAAAACAGTAAACAATTGATTGTAGATTGATAGTAAAAGAAAGGACCAGGGTCCATAGTTCACTAGTGGTGGCTCTCCTTAAGATAGATGACATGTTGGGTGAACAAATTACAGCGGGGAAATTGACAAACATCGAGAAAGCAATATGCATATACTACTCATCTTGACTCCTTTGAGATTCGATTGGGCATTACAACATTATACATAGACCGCCATCCAACTGCATCTATGACTAATAATCCACCTTCAGGTTATCATCCAAACCCCCTCCAGTATTAAGTTGCAAGCAATGGATAATTGCATTATGCATTGCGTGTAAAGTAAACAATACGATTGTTCTATGAACAAAGAATTGCTGTTTTCTCCCTAGTAGCAACATCACATCTAGTACCTTAGAGATTTCTATCACTTCCCTAGATTACTAGAGGCATGAACCCACTATCAAGCATAAATACTAACTCTTGGAGTTGCTAGCATCTACTTGGCCGAGATAGCTACTAACAATGGAAAGCATGCAAGATCATAAATAACAAAGACATGATAGAATCAATAATCAATCTGAAATAGCATCTCAATATCCATTGGATCCTCGCAAACACAGCATGTAAGAATTACAAATAGATGATCTTGATCATGAACGGAGCTCACAAGATCTAAACATGATAGCACAAATGAGAACCAGCCATCTAGCTAATACATGGACCCGTAGTCTAGAGATGAACTACTCACGCATCACTGCGGAGGCTTGCATGATGATGAAGAAGGCCTCCAGGGTGAATTCCCCTCTCTGGCAGGGTGCCGAGAAGAGCTTCAGATCCCTCCCGATCTAGGGATGGAGACGACAACGGCTACAGACTCTTTCATGGAATTTTGATTGGGTGGCTTAGGGTTTCTGTATCGGAGGCATCTTATAGGCGAAAGGAGAGGCCGAGGGGGTGCCTAGGCTGGCCACACCACCCCTTGCGCGGGCCAAGCCTGGTCGCGCGGCCAGGTGGTCTGACCGCCCTCTGGCCCCTCTCCGTCTCGTATTCTGGCTCCAGGTGTCCCTCGGTGAAAAACTGACTTTGGCTTTTGTCTCGTCCAATTCTGAGAATATTCATTTTCTGACTTTCCTGGAACCAAAAACAGCATAAAACAGGCAGCTGGCACTGTGGCTCTTGTTAATAGGCTAGTCCAAGAAAAATTATAGAAAGTACTCCAAAGTTGGAACAAAACATAAGAAAGTAGATAATACCAAGCATGGAACATCAAAAATTATGGATACGTTAGCAACGTATCAACATCCCCAAGCTTAACTCCTGCTCGTCCTCGAGTAGGTAAGTGATAAAAAGAAAGAATAATTTTTTGAGGTGACATGCACCATCATAAACTTGATCAAAGTATTTGCAAAACATTGATAGCTGGGATCATAGTACTTCAATCATAACATGAAAGACAAAGTTCTAGCAATAAGACAAAGAAACTATGTTGCAACATGAAAAGGCACAAACACAAGATTCATGAATAACAATGCTTTGCAAGACGTTTGTTTGTTTCACATAAAGAAAACATAGCATAGTGGCATTGAGCTTGTCCCTCATAGAGTAGCAAACATAAATGCATAGGACACCTTCAAAGTTCATAAGAGTGACTAGATACAAATAGTTTAAAACAAGCAATATCAAAGCTATGCATCAATCAACAAGTCTTGGGACAATTCATATAGAACTAAGAATGGCCACTATGCTCTCAAAGTAGGTGCATAAAGATAGAAGATGGAGACTCAACATAAAAGTAAAAGAAAGGCCTTCATAGAAGGAAGTAGGGATTCAAGTTTCATAAAGAGCTTCCAAAAATTATGGTACTTATTAGCTTTCAGCTCTCATTGCCCTTATCATAAGCATCTTGAGGGTGTTTAAGGTTAAAGTGACACAAATAAGAGGATATGCTTGACAAGTTATAAGCCGAAATCTCATGCCCCTTACTTACGAAGACCGAACCTCATGGTACTCAACTTTAGTCACAAGTAAGCTCTTGTCATTTTAAGTACATATGTATCATAGAGAACCGCCAACGGGGTACCCCTTGCACATGATACATGAGCTATCCCATAATCAAAATGACAAGGCAAGCAGACAATGAGCATCTCAACGATCTTTTTATTTTCTATTTGCATAGGTTTTTATTGAGGATGCTTCATAGAGTGCTCATTATGGTTATGCTACAAGTTTCTACCATGATTAGGCATGGCTTAGGCTAGAGGCCTAAGCATTTCTCTAACACAAATACAAACTCCATGATCTTACAAGTTCCCCTTTTATTTCACACCGCTGGAATCCGTAAGCAAAAGAACATGATATCGACGGGGTACAAAGTACAAGTGCAATGTTGAAAGCGTTCCCCATGATACATGGTTTTGCTAACTTCAACTTATAAAGCGCAAGCATATACGCAACAAGATGGATGCAATGGTTCAAGTTTATTAAATGCAAGAAAGTAAAGTGTGCCATCAAGTTCGTGAGAGCTTTAATCACTAATTTTCACATAACAAGTTTAATTCAAAAGGTACATAAAAACATGAATATACTTGGAATAGCATATGCTAATAGGTTGGTATGGTGGACTCTTTGGAATAACTTGGTTTTAGGAGTTGGATGCATGAGTGGAACTCTGACTTGGTTATGGAGGCTAGCAAAAGACTGGGAGCGACCAACTAAGAGAGCAATAATGGCCATAATCATGCAGAGCGACAAAACATCATTAATCAAAGCATAAAGTGATACTACAAGTTGAAAACTAAAGGATCATAAAGGCTTATGGTGACTTGGAATAGTCATAACATGGTGTGAGCATCCGCCAAGTCAACCCAAATAAAGCATCAAAGGAGAATACCACAATACTATGCTTTAATATGCTAAAACAACGCATGATTCTTCCAAGGCACATTAAGAAATCTCAATTGTTTATAACATGTCATGCTACAACAAAGAATACTAAACATAAATCCAAAACAATATCGAGCATGGCATGACAAAGCATAAGCTACAGTCAAAAACAAGCTCTCTTTACCACTTAAGCATGAACTTTTCCTACTCTTTTCCAATCCAAACCAAACTATTTGAAAACCAATGCATGAAAGAGGGGGTCCAACCAATTTATTCAGAAAACTAAGCAAACCAAGTCAATGAAAAACCAAAACGAAAACGAAAAAGAAGACGCTCCAAGAACAACACAACTGTGCATGAAATAATAAAAATGAAGAGTTTGGAAGAAACCTGGGATTTTTATTGATGAAGAAGGGGATGCCTTGGGCATCCCCAAGCTTTGACGCTTGTAATTCTTGGATATTTCCTGGGGTGACACGCATGGCATCCCCAAGCTTGAGCTTTAGTCCATTGTTCATCTCATTACTCATTCCTTTCATACACCTGAAATATTTTCTTCATACAAAACTTCACACAATCTTTATTAGCAACATTAGTGCACTCAAGATAATACGTCTTTAGGTTCAGTTCCAACACCAATAAAACTTCCATTAAAACACAAAATACTGTAGCACTTCCCTCAAAAAGCTCAATTCCCCAGAAGAACTCCAAAAGGAACGAACAAGAAGCAAATGCAAATAATGACAGAAATCTATCAAAACATACCAGCAGATAAAGACGAATTTTTTCAAAGACCTTATGTTGCTCAAATCGGAAAGTGTTGAACTAAGGAAAGTTAGATAACAACCTGGGGCAGAAGCACAAAAATTCATGCCTCATAAGGATGTACAGAGATTTTACATGAATTTTTACGGTGAAGCACATAAATCTATTTTCGGACAACAACTTTCCCAATCATTACTCTCTCTCATTAGAGGTTACTTTTGGCACAAAAAGCAAATAAAAAGGATAAGGAGCGGTTATTACTGAAGTAATAACTTCCAAGACTCATCTAAAACTTTTTGGTTATCTCCCAATAAATACTTTTCTTTAACGCCTTTAAGTTAGGCATAAGAAGCAAGAAAAAGGATCAAGTGTTCTCAAATGAAGAAGCATTGAGATTAATACCAGAAATATCTTCAACAAGGCAAGGTATCTCATCCAAATAAGTTCTAGAGGATCCTCTCTCAATACTCTTGGGTTTACTATTTTCATCAAACAAGTTTTCAGGAACAATCCAATCAAGATTCTTTTCTATGGCTTCATGCATTGCTACAAGTTTTAAAGGTATTGGTATCTTAATTTCCTCCGCATTAGGTTCGGTTTTGTTCATTTTTTCTCGTGTACCAATAACATCTACACACGAGCCTAGCATATTAAAACGATCAAACACTTTTCTAGCTTCCTTAGCAACATCATAGAATTCCTTAAGCAAAGTTTCTAGAATGAAATCTCTCTTTTCAGGGTCATCAATTTCGTTAAGTTTAAGAAACATTACTTGCATTAAGGGGTTAAGGTTAAAAACCCTAGCTTCCAACATGTGAACTAAAGAAGCCGCGACAATTTCATAGTTTGGAGCAAGTTCTGCAAGGGATCTATCCTCAATATCCTCATGTTTACTAACATGATTAAAGAATTCTTCAATATTATCATTTCCAATTATAGAGCCATGATGACCCACAAGTATAGGGGGTGTATCGCAGTATTTTCGAGGGAAGTGAAACCCAATTTATTGATTCAACACAAGGGGAACCAAAGAATATTTATAAGCCTTAACAACCGAGTTGTCAATTCAGCTGCACCTGGAAACAATCTTGCTCACAACAGGTTATCAGTAGCAACAATTTTGTAGTAGGAATAGCAAAGTAATAGCAGTAGTAAAGCAAAGACAGTAGTAACAAAAGCAGTAACAGTGGGATTCGAGTGCGGTAGGCATAGGCATGGATGGATGGGCGTTGCATGGATAAGACAATTCACATAGCAATCAGAACATAGGGCAATTGCAGATAAATAAGATAAATCACCCAAGTACTAGACAATCCTAGGCATGTGTTCCATATATAGTCATACGTGCTCGCAATGAGAACTTGCACAATATCTTTTGTCCTGCCAGCCCGTTTGCAGCGGGGCCTCTAGGGAACTACTGGCAATTAAGGTGCTCCTTTTAATAGAGCACCGGAGCAAAGCATTAACACTCCATGAACACATGTGATCCTCACATCAAAGCCATTCCCTTCCGGTTATCCCGATTTCTGTGACTTCAGGGCCATAGGTTCCGGACAATAACGTATGTATACAACTTGTAGATAAGACCAAGAACAATACTATCATAATGAATCAATAACATGTTTAGATCTGAAATCATGGCACTCGGGCCCTAGTGACAAGCATTAAGCACAACAAGTCACAACGAAGTCATAAAGCACTAATAAAAGATACTAGGCACCATGCCCTAACAATCTGATGCCATTACATGAACGATGTCATCCAATCCCTACCATCCCCATAGCCTACATCGGGGTTTACTCACTCATAGATGGGGGAAACATGGATGGTCGATGGAGAAGCGATGGTGATGATGATGGCGATGATCTCCTCCAATTCCCCGTCCCGGCAGGGTGCCAAAATGGAGTTTCTGGTGCTGTTTCGTGGAATCTGGTGGTGGCGGCGGAGCGGAACTCCTTCTCGAAAAACGTCGAACCCCCTGAAGTTTTTAGGTCAGAAGGCTCCTTATAGGCGAAGAGAGAGGCCGAGGGGGTGCCTGGGGGGCCCACACCACCCCCTGGCGCGGCCTGGCCTGCCCCGCGCCACCAGGTTGTGTGGCGACCCCCTGGCTCTTCTCCGTCTCGTATTCTGGCTCCTAGAGTCTTCGCGTGAAATAGGATTTTTGGCATATTTTCCGGGATTTTTCCTGATAGTTGATTTTCTGCACAAGAAGTAGACACCAAGGCAATTCTGCTGAAAACAGCGTCAATCCGCATTAGTTGCATCCAAATCACACAAGTATAGAGGAGAAACAATAGCAAAAGTGTTCGGGAAAGTAGATACGTTTTGGACGTATCAACTCCCCCAAGCTTAGCTTATTGCTTGTCCTCAAGCAATTCAGTTGAAAACTGAGTGCGATAAAAGAACTTTCACGAACACATTTTCTTCATATGATGTAAATATTCTCAGCAATGTGATCAACTACTTAGATAGTTCATAATAAATAGTATGCAACTGAGTCTACTTAATAGTCATTGCAAGCTATGAAGAGATCCCAACTCAAGAAAAATAAGTAGCATGAAGCATAAGCATAAGCAACATTACAATGCTCATAGAAAGGTATGATAGAGTGGTATCTCGCTTGCCTTTGATTATGAATGCCAAGGCACCTCTGAGGTTCAAATGATGACTAGAAGTAAAGATATCAAGGGTACAAGCATCAAAGTCATAACACAAATAATCAAGTAATGGAACAAACACAAAGAATGACAACTATGCTCTCAAGAAAGTGCTCAAAGAATATGTGGAGACTCAACAAGTAGAAGAAAAGGTTTTGAATAATTTGAAAGGCTTCCAAATGCTGAAAGTATGGTACTCATTAGCTTTGAGCTCTCATTGCCCCTATCATAAGCATCTTTAAAGTGGTTAAGGTGAAAGTGAGGTCCAATCTGAGTTATATGCTTGACAGACTATAAACTGAAAATCCCAAGTCCCTTGAGTACGAGGGCTGCTCCTCATGCTACTCAACTTTAGTTATCGGTAAGTTCTTGTCATCGTAAGTATGTGCGTATCATTGAGAACCGCCAACGGGGTACCCCTTGCCCGATGATACGGAAGAATCCCCATATCAAAATGACAAGGCAAGCAGACAATGAGTATCTCAGCAATCTTCTTATTTACCATGGGAAAATGGTGCTTTTTTCTCTCTTTCCTATTTTCATAAAACTCCTTTTTTTATTTTTCTCAATAGCTATCTCTCTCTTTTTTTATAAGAAGAATGCTTCATAGATATCAATATGGTTACGCTGCAGGTTTCCACCATGTCAGCATGGATTAGACCAGCGGCCCAGGCGTTTCTCTAACACACATACATAACTCCATGGACTTACAAGCTCCCCTTTTATTTCACACCGATGACATCCGCAAACAAAAGAGCAAGGTATCAACGGGGTATATATTTACAAGTGTTGAAAGCGTTCCCCGTGACAGCACGGTTCTGCTAATCCCCAGCCTATAATTTGCAAGCATATAACTTTCATGGAGAGTTCACAATGGTTCAGGTTTATTAAGTGCAGGATATAAAGTGTGCCATCAAGTTCGTGAGAGCTTTACTAACTAATTTTCCCATATCAAGCAAACATTTTATTCGGAAGAAAACAAGGCATATTGAATATGCACGGGAGTAGCAAATGATGCTAATAGGTAGGTATGGTGGACACTTTGGCATATTTCGTTTAGGGAGTTGTAAACATGAGTAAAACACTCAGTGGAAGTGAAGGCTAGCAATAGTAAGGGAGCGACATACGAGAGAGCAATAGCTGTCATTATCATGCTTGCAACAAAACATGACTACTCATGGCATGAAAGTGATTCAAGATCCTCAAGGCAAAATAATTCATCGAGGCTTAACTGATTATTACAGTCATGTGCATGCGTGAGCATGTGCCAAGTCAATCAAATGAAACATTTAGAGGAGGATACCACGGTGTCATACCAATTTATGAATAGAGTAATGCAAGCAAGCATTCATGAGACATGCTACAAACTATTAGCGAGCTGGAGCTAATCATAAGAAAGCAAGAACTATTAAGCATCCAAAGAAAACATACACTCTACATGAACGGACTAAGCACGCCCACAGTGATGAGTTTATGTACAAAAATGAAAACAAATAGAGTTCGTTACCAGCCTCTTACCATGCCTCAAGTTGTCATTGATCCTCATTATTGCTCTTCACTTGTGTGGCTTGAATAATAATATGAAACCAATATCCACTGAGGACTGCCGAACCCTGAAGCAAACTCGCAAAAACCAAAGAAGAACGACAAATATTTTTGGTGTTTTCGATTTTTAAACAAGAACCAGAAGATAGAAACAAGCAAAGCAAAATCTTTTTGGGTTTTTCGAATAGTTCAAACAAAGCAAAAAGGGAAAAACAAACCAAGGCAAAAAGAAGAAGCAAACCAAAGAGAAACAACAGAAATATTTTTGGTCTTTTTGTGTTTTTAGAAAGCAAAAGCAAAGAAGAACGAAAACTAAAAAGAGAACGAAAACATGAATATACAAAGTACCGACGAAACATGATATGAAGATGAGTGTGGTGTCGGCGTACAAGCTTAGCTTTTGGCCTAAGTGGGTATCAATCCCTGTATGAATAGGGGTTCCAAGCAGGCGGATCTTGGTAAGAATGGTTGTAGCTGGGCCCATGAGAAGAAGAGGAAGCTCCCCAATCATAAGCGGGCTGCTGATATGAAGACTCTCCCTCATTCGAGGGTTGGACCGAATCATCCGTGACCTCCCTTCTAGTGTCCTGCTCCTGCTGGGAAAGCTCTCCCTGGTACGTGTCAAGCTCCTCCTCAGTGAGGGACCATCCTTCCCTGTTATCAAGGTTAAACAAAACAGGTGCAGGCAAAAGAACAACACGCTCGGACTTGCTCTTTCTCCAACCAGCCTTGAGAAAGGTTATTTCATAAGATAACTCACTCATACTAGTCCATGAGGAAACAAATTTATGTTGTATCATGGAATTAAGATCAAGCCTCTCTATGGGAAACTGTAGGTATAGATGATGAGGCACTAAACCATGCAATGCTAGCAAACGAGAAGCAATGAGGCCTCCACAAATTTCACCTTTCTCACGGTTAGTAGAAAGACAGAAAGCTATCAAAGCACCCAAGTTGTAAGACCTATCTCGTCTAAGAGCAATAGCGATAAATGCTAAAAAAATGAAGATAACTTATTGGCAGTTTTCCTAGCAAGAACACACTTGGCAATAAAGTAGGCAAAGTAGCGAATGGAGGGAAGATGAATGTTACGGATTTTTCCACTCTCCTTCGAGAAGCTACTCCCTTGGCAAATTTCTGCATATAAATCCATGAGTGGTTCAGGTCTCTCTTTAATCTTCCTACATGATCCCCATTGAGGTACCTTAATGGCTGCACACAAATCATCAAGAGAAAGGTTGACAGCAATATTGTAGATTTTGTAATGTACCATGGGGTTAGGAAAAGAGTGACTAAATTGGAAATCCTACACCACAGACATGGTTAGCTTCACAAATTGACAAGGTTCATCTTCCAAAAAGTGCTCTAACCCTGCATTAGAAACCAAAGTGTGGAAATCTTGTAGAATTTCTACAGCTCTCATGAACTCAGGCATGGATAAATGGAGGGAAAAACTTCCTCCTCCCGGTGGACCCTCATGACCTCAGGCACCCAAAGCTTATGTTGGTTTAGGTGGTGTTTACTCATCTTCTATTCTGAAATATAAACACCTATTAAACAAGTGATTGCAAAGTAAATATAATGAAGGATTCTACTCATAGGGACTTGCAAGAGGCCTAACCATGCATCAAAACTATATCTCTAAGCATCAAACAAGCTTACAAGCTCACATAACCAGTCACCTACAACAGCAAAATACTCAACATATAATCCACTAAACACAAATCTACTTGGACAAAGGGAGGAGTCACATACCAGGGAACAAATGCTCCAAATTTCAGCAAGAAAGATGGGCTGAGCAAGGAGATAAAAAATCGAGAGCAAGCACAGCAAGAACGCGATTTTGAGCTACGAACTGGAGCTTACTCGAGAGAGAGAAGAAAGTGGAAGGTGAGAGAGGTAGTGGGGGGCCAGGGGTGGCCCACACCAGGGCATGGCGCCACCCAAGGCTGGCCGCGCCACCATGTGGTGTGCCTGCCTGGTGGGCCCCCCTAGTACCTACCAGGTACTCCTCTGCCCCTTTTTTCACGTAAAAATTTAATATGAATTTTCTGGAATTTTTCGAGACACTTTATTTTTGGGCATTTTTCAAAAAAAGAAGAATGATTTTTCTGACAGACAGATTTTTTTCTTTTGGAAACATGATGCAAGGACAAAACAAGGCTAGAACTACAGAAGTTCTAACATGCAAGCAACTAACAACAAAAAGAAAACTAAACGAAAGCAAAAACTAAAATGCAAAGGATAGAAATAAACAGAGATAATCATAATGAAAACATTGTTTTATTCAATGGAATCCTTTTATTAGCAAGGTTGATCAAGTCTTGCTACCAAAACAATTGCATATGAGACAAAACTTTGTACTCCACTAATGATTATGTTACCTTAACCTTGATAGCAATGGTCCCAATCATAATAGTTTCAAATTTTCCTCTTGGTATGGGACAATATATTTCTCCAACTTGAATGCCTTCAACATGTTCAATTGAATTCAAACCATAAGTACTTTCAATCTTCTTGGGGAAATAGATAGTATGTTCCTTGTCATTAACATTGAAGGTCACCTTTCCTTGATTACAATTGATAACAGCTCCTGCAGTATTAAGAAAAGGTCTCCCAAGAATAATAGACATATTATCATCTTCAGGCATTTCAAGCACAACAAATTCAGTTAGTATCAAGCAATTATGAGCCACCTGAACAGGTACATCCTCCATATACCCACAGGAATAGTGGTAGATTTATCAGCCATTTGCAAAGATATATCAGTTGGTATCAATTTTTCAAGTTGAAGCCTCTTATAGAGAGAGAAAGGCATAACACTAACTCCAGCTCCCAAATCACACAAAGCAGTTCTAACATAACTGTTCTTAATAGAACAAGGGATAGTTGGAATCCCGGGGTCTCCAAGTTTCTTAGAAACCTTACCATTGAAGGAATAATTAGCAAGCAAGGTAGAAATTTCTTCATTAGGGATCTTCCTTTTATTCCAGACAATGTCCTTCATATACTTTGAGTAAGGAGGCAATTTAATAGCATCAGTCAAAGGAATTTGCAAGAATAAAGGCTTCATCCACTCACACAACTTATTATAGTGTTCATCTTCCTTTGACTTGTGTTTCTTATCAGGGAAAGGCATAGGTTTTTGGACCCAAGGTTCTCTTTCACTACCATGTTTCTTAGCCATAAAATCTTCTTTGGTGTATTTAGTATTCTTAGTGTGGTTTTCAGGTTCTTCTTCAACTTTTTCTTCATTAGGTACTTCATTTTCTTCATTACCACTTTTAGTTTTAGCATCAGAGATAGATATACTATTAGGATCTATAGCAGGTTCAGAGGGTTCTACAACAATTTTATGTTTCTTTTTCCTTTTCTTACGAGTAGAACCACTATTTTAGCTTGTTGAGAATCCTGCTCAATTCTTTTGGGATGCCCCTCAGGATATAGAGGATCCTGGGTAGCAGCTCCACTTCTAGTTCTAATTTCATAAGCATGTTTTTCTTTAGCAGCATTAACTAGCAAGTTGTTTTGCACTTTAACGAGTTGATCTATTTGAGTTTGAACCATTTGAAAGTGTTTAACAATCATTTTAACATCATTAGAGGTTCTTTCCACAATATCTTTCAACTCAACAATAGCTCTAGTGTTTTCCATTAGATGATTTTGCACCCTTTTATTAAAGTTATCTTGCTTAACAATAAAGATATCAAATTCTTCTAAGCATTGATCAGGAGGTTTCGAGTAAGGGATATCACCTTCATCAAAGTGTTGGAGAGAGTGTACCTCAATAGTGGATGAGTAGGGAATAGGCTTACATAATTCTTCTATAGGAGGTAAATTCTTGACATCTGCAGCTTTAATTCCCTTCTCCTTAAGACATTTCTTAGCTCCCTTCATCACTTCATCATTTAATTCAATAACTCCCCTCTTCTTTGATGTTGGAATAGGCACAGGAATAGATGGTTCAGGTACAATTACTTTAGGTATAGCTTGTTTAGGAGGAGTCCAATCTTCATAATTCTTGCTTATTTTGGCCATTAATTCCTCAGCTTCCTTAGGAGTCCTATTCCTGAAAACACAATCAGCACAACTATCTAGGTATGTCCTAGTTTCTTTGGTTAGTCCATTATAAAATATATCAAGAAGCTCATTCTTAGGTAACGGACTTCCAGCCTGTGCATGAATCAAATCACAAAACCTTGCCCAAGATTCGGGCAATACCTCTTTTTCTCCCTGTTTAAAATCAAAAAGTTCCTGCAAAATAGCATGTCTAGCACTGGGAGGAAAATATCTCTACAGGAAAGTACTAATCAAGCACTCAGGGCTATCAATAGATCCATGAGGTAAATTACTAAAGCAAGTTTTAGCTTCTCCTTTAAGTGAAAAGGGAAAAATCTTAGCAACAAAGTAAGTACGCATCTTAATATCATTAGAAAACAAGCCACTCATGGTAGAAAGTTCATTCATATGTGCTACCGCACTTTCATTCTTAGTCCCACAAAAAGGTTCTTTCTCGACAATAGCTATGTAAGATAGATCGAGAGAGAAATCATAATCTTCATCTATAATGTTTATGGGAGAAGCAACAAACTTAGCAGCATGATATAATTTCGTTCTAATAGTACGCCTCTCAAGGAGACTCTTAGCAGTGCTCCTATCATGGGTGTTCTTACATTATTTAATAAACTCATCGGTCATCTCAACATAACCATCTTCAATATCATAACTCTCACTAGACTCAGGTGAGCTAAGAGGTGTGCTAGTATCTTCATTAGGAGTTTCGGTATTTCCAGCTATAGTTCTAGCAATCGTAGCATCTAGGAAAGGACCTAATGAACCACTCTTATCAAGCACAGTAGAAGCAGCATCATAAGCATCAGAAGTTTTAGATTCAGTAGTAGTAGTAGTGTGTGTAGCATGTGTATGCGGTGGTGTAAGGAACTTACTCAAAACAGACGGTGAATCAAGAGCAGCAGAGGTGTTTAGAACCGTACCTCTTCTTGTAGTGGATGGTAAAATAGGAACCTTACCATCACGAGACTTACCCATGATGGATGGATAGCAGCGAACAATAGAGAATCCAAGTGAACTTGATAAATAAAGCTATGCTCCCCGGCAACGGCGCCAGAAAATAGTCTTGATGACCCACAAGTATAGGGGGTGTATCGCAGTATTTTCGAGGGAAGTGAAACCCAATTTATTGATTCGACACAAGGGGAGCCAAAGAATATTTATAAGCCTTAACAACTGAGTTGTCAATTCAGCTGCACCTGGAAACAATCTTGCGCACAACAGTTTATCAGTAGCAACAGTTTTGTAGTAGGAATAGCAAAGTAACAGTAGTAGTAAAGCAAAGACAGTAGTAACAAAAGTAGTAACAGTGGGATTCGAGTGCGGTAGGCATAGGGATGGATGGACGGGCGTTGCATGGACAAGACAATTCAGATAGCAATCAGAACATAGGGCAATTGCAGATAAATAAGATAAATCACCCAAGTACTAGACAATCCTAGACATGTGTTCCATATATAGTCATACGTGCTCGCAATGAGAACTTGCACAACATCTTTTGTCCTGCCAGCCCGTTTGCAGCGGGGCCTCTAGGGAACTACTAGCAATTAAGGTGCTCCTTTTAATAGAGCACCGGAGCAAAGCATTAACACTCCGTGAACACATGTGATCCTCACATCAAAGACATTCCCTTCAGGTTATCCCGATTTCTGTCACTTCGGGGCCATAGGTTCCGGACAATAACGTGTGTATACAACTTGTAGATAAGACCAAGAACAATACTATCATAATGAATCAATAACATGTTCAGATCTGAAATCAGGGCACTCGGGCCCTAGTGACAAGCATTAAGCACAACAAGTTGCAACAAAGTCATAAAGCACTAATAAAAGATACTAGGCACCATGCCCTAACAATCTGATGCCATTACATGAATGATCTCATCCAATCCCTACCATCCCCATAGCCTATAGCGGGGGATTACTCACTCATAGATGGGGGAACACATGGATGGTCGATGGAGAAGCGATGGTGATGATGATGGCGATGATCTCCTCTAATTCCCCGTCCCGGCAGGGTGCCAGAATGGAGTTTCTGGTGCTGTTTCGTGGAATCTGGTGGTGGCGGCGGAGCGGAACTCCTTCTGGAAAAACGTCGAACCCCCCAAAGTTTTTAGGTTAGAAGGCTCCTTATAGGCGAAGAGAGAGGCCAAGGGGGTGCCTGGGGGGCCCACACCACCCCCTGGCGCGGCCTGGCCTAGCCCGCGCCACCAGGTGGTGTGGCCAACCCCTGGCTCTTCTCCGTCTCGTATTCTGGGTCCTGGAGTCTTCGGGTGAAATAGGATTTTCGGCATATTTTCCGGGATTTTTCCTGATAGTTGATTTTCTGCACAAAAAGTAGACACCAAGGCAATTCTTCTGAAAACAACGTCATTCCGCATTAGTTGCATCCAAATCACACAAGTATTGAGGAGAAACAATAGCAAAAGTGTTCGGGAAAGTAGATACGTTTTGGACGTATCAAGCCACTACCTATTTAAAGGTCTTTCAAAGTGAATTTAGGGATCAACATGGTGAGCTAAGAAAAAGGTAGCAACTATAGAAATACTTAATTTTTTTGTGTTTTTTAATAAAGAAAGCAAACTAGTAAAACTATTTTTTTGTGTTTTTGATAAAGAAACAAGCAAACAAAGCAAAAGTAAACTAAGCAAAACAAAATAACAAAGTAAAGAGATTGGTTATGGGGGACTCCCCTTGTGAAGATGTCCTTGACTCCCCAGCAACGACGCCAGAAAATTGGTTGCTAAGCCCAAAATATATCGAGCCCGTTGGGGAACCCCAAGAGGAAGGTATGATGAGCACAACAACAAGTTTTCCCTCAGTTATGAAACCAAGGTTTAATCGAACCAGTAGGAGCAAGGAAACACCTCAAAGGTGTTGCTAGCTGAAATTTGGCAGGGCGCACTACCGGTGCCAGCAACAACGTGGAGACCTGCTCAACACAACCACAGAACTTTGCCCCCAACTTGCAATGAGGTTGTCAATCTCACCGGTTTTGCTGAAAACAAAGGATTAAACGTATCGAGTGGAAGAAAGTAATAGTTTGCAGAAAGTAAACAGAAAACAGTAATCAGTTGATTGTAGATTGATAGTAAAACAAAGGACCGGGGTCCATAGTTCACTAGTGGTGGCTCTCCTTAAGATAGATGACATGTTGGGTGAACAAATTACAACGGGGCAATTGACAAACATCGAGAAAGCATACAAGCATATACTAATCATCCTGACTCCTTTGAGACTTGATTGGGCATTACAACATTATACATAGACCGCCATCCAACTGTATTAAGTTGCAAGCAACGGATAATTGCATTACGCATTACGTGTAAAGTAAACAATACGATTGTTCTATGAACAAAGGATTGTTGTTTTCTCCCTAGTAGCAACAACACATCTAGTACCTTAGAGATTTCTATCACTTCCCTAGATTACCAGAGGCGTGAACCCACTATCGAGCATAAATACTAACTCTTGGAGTTGCTAGCATCTACTTGGCCAAGATAGCTACTAACAACAGAAAGCATGCAAGATCACAAATAACAAAGACATGATAGAATCAATAATCAATCTGAAATAGCATCTCAATATCCATTGGATCCTCGCAAACACAGCATGTAAGAATTACAAATAGATGATCTTGATCATGAATGGAGCTCACAAGATCTAAGCATGATAGCACAAAGGAGGAGAACCAGCCATCTAGCTACTACATGGACTCGTAGTCCAGAGATGAACTACTCACGCATCACACCGGAGGCTTGCATGTTGATGAAGAAGGCCTCCAGGGTGAATTCCCCTCCCGATCTAGGGATGGAACAACGGCGACTATAGACTCTTTCGTGGAATTTTGATCGGGTGGCTTAGGGTTTCTGTATCGGAGGCATCTTATAGGAAAAAGGAGAGGCCGAGGGGGTGCCTGGGCTGGCCACACCACCCCCTGGTGCGGGCTAGGCCTCGCCGTGCGGCCAGGTGGTGTGGTTGCCCTTTGGCCCCTCTCCGTCTCGTATTCTGGCTCCAGGTGTCCCTCGGTGAAAAACTGACTTTGGCTTTTGTCCTGTCCAATTCCAAGAATATTCATTTTCTGACTTTCCTAGAACCAAAAACAGCAGAAAACAGGCAGCTGGCACTGTGGCTTTTGTTAATAGGTTAGTCCAAGAAAGTGTATAGAAAGTACTCCAAAGTTGGAACAAAACATAAGAAAGTAGATAAAACCAAGCATGGAACATCAAAAATTATGGATATGTTAGCAATGTATCACCAGCCTACTTAGCCGAACAATGTACCTCCTGCTATTCTTTAGATAAATAAAGCTAAACCCGCCTCAACTATGAGTCTTGTTATATTTACTTTTATCTGCATCTTGCACTCGGGGGTTGCGCCTCCCTGACAACCTCGTCACATGTATAATTCAACACTGCAATGACCCGAGTAGCTGACTCTACTTCCAATCTAACCCTTGATAACTCCAACCTAGTTGCAACCCAACTGATAGGCTGGCAAGGTGCTGGGATTCAGAAGCATCAGGCTAATGAAAAGGCATCGCATAAGAAACACACTCGAAAAATACATAAGCTACCAAGCTTGTATACTACAAATAGTGATAAAAAGCCCAGTCAATAACTATACAATCTTTACAACACCTATACATCCTGTGCAGGTAATAAAAACCCTACTAGCGTTGAAGCCATACATTGGTGTGCTTGTCGAACAAGTTCACAATGTTCTCCGCTAGCTCGGCGATTGACTGATAGCACGGCACCATGTTCCACGCCATTCCCACCGGGGCACTAGCGATCCTTCTACGACATCATCTAAGTCCACGTCCGGGCGTTGCATATGCACAAGTGCAAGCGCAACTTTCACACCTGTGACAAGCTGCTGGTGCACACACTCACGTATGACGTTACCATAACAGAACTTCTGCAGCAGCGCCAGCAGAGTCGCAGGGACTACGTCTAGCGGATACATCGCCGCGAATATGTGCCTGGCGGACGACCGTGCCATCTTCAAGATTTTCAGTACATGCGAGATGCAATCCTGTAGGGTCGCCAATACGGTAGCCCGATTTCGATCTATCCAGAAGAAACCCCCAACTTATAGCTCCGCCTAGGTCAGGTAGTTCAGTCAAATGCTGATTCGATCCCTCTCTTCCTACGGAATGAGATTAACAACTGTGCAGTCAAAACAAGATGTATCAGTCAAATCCACGATGACGAGATACAACAGTCGAATAAAGCTTACATCGCAAACACTCATTCATCTGAGCAATTTCACCGAGAAGATAATTCTCGCGCTTGACAGCTTTCTCCGCTTTCGACTTCCACACGTCGGCATTACCGCGAATCATCAATGCGTCCTGCTCCAAATGCTTCACGTGATCACGCAGGTGGGACAGAAGAGACATCTCTTCCACCTTTGAACGTGGTGGCACCAACGACACAGTAGAAGAAGGCACGACTATCACACCACTGAAAGATCCCTAACAAAGGAAGCAATCGCAAGATAAGAATCGCAGGTCGAAGAGTAGAAGTCCAATCAGGAGAAGAAACGCAATAAACAACCAACATTAATATATCACACATAAAAGAAAGTTTAGAGAGAAGAGTACTCCCAAAAAATTACCACAGAGCTACTAATGTTTCTGGCACAGTGATACAATCATGAGAAGGACACCTAGGCCTACACATCAATATTTGCGGGCTTGGTCGACTCCATGGTAGCCTCCGACATCGAGGCCTTCGCAATAGCAGCCCCCAATGCTGTGGCCTTTGCCACGCTCAGCCGCTTTCGCTTTGCAGAATACTTCGCAAGCATCTCGATGAGCGAGGGACCATATTTATGACAACGAGCAGCAAAAGGACCAAAAGCTACCTCTTCACCCTCCGTGGTCGTTCGCATCCTCGAAGTGGTCTTGCTCATGTTCAAGTCAGCACCGCAGGCCTGTGCCATCACCAGCCCGAAAGAAGCACCGACTCCCTTCTACGTGTTCTTGTAATTCGCAAGAACGCCCCCGGCAAAGGTTTTGGCTAGGCCATCAATATCTTCAACAATTTTTGCCTTGGGGAGCATATCCTCTCGAAGACGCCCAAGCATGGTCTTGGCCTTCTTGAGTGAGTCCTGGGTGGAGATGCTGTGATATTCGATCGCTGCCACAGAACCAGCCAGGGCATCCTCGCAGGCCAGAACCTGGTGGTCTAAGTTGACCCCAACAGCATCTGCGATTGATTCTCACAAATCAACAATGGAAGAAAAACAAACAAGGGAAGAAAAATCTAAATCGAGCAAAGCAACAACAACACATACCAGAAAGTGCTTGGGCAACAAAGAGAAGTTGTTCTATGAACCCTTTCTCTTTGTCAGCTGTAGCTGCCAACAACTCCTCCTCGCGCCTCTCGATTCCTGCTTGGAGCGCTCGAGGGCTTCGAGTGCCTTGTCCCGTTTGGTCTTAGCCGTGCTGAGCCCTTTTTCAAGGGAGCTCAGCCGATGAAGAAGGTCATTGTTTTCCTCTGGCAAATGAAGGAAGCGTGTCAAACATAATCGAAACCCGTGTTGAGAAAAGCACGACAAGAATAGAAAAATCACTCTATAGCAAGCGGTGGTCAGTATCCAGCCAAGCATGCTGCCGGCCAAGTCTAACAATCTACTCCAAAAGACGAACAACATCTTGGAGGATAGGCTGCATACAAGAATGCATCAAGAATAAAGGTGACACTGGAGAATTTAAGATTAATGGACTCATGTACACTTACAGGGTCACCCGAAGACTTCGAAGGTTCTATCCGGGCTAACGTCCGGGCCAGAACTCGATGTTCCCCCAAGTTGGGAGAACTTGAGGAATTCATGCCAGAGGTGGCCGCTGTCTTCGGGGATGGCTCGGATTCCTCCACATCCTTACCCTTCGAGTCCATGACTCCTATGTCCCTAGGACGTGACAAGTATTGGACAATGAAGACACAGTCACGCTTCAGCAATCATAAGAAGATGATCATCACAAATGAACTACAAACCAGAACAATATTTAAACACATCACACAAAGCGGCCAAGACTCACGCGTCAAAATAGTTGAGGTCGAAGTCCACGTCCATCTTATCCTTCAGCTTCTTCAGTAGTGGAGGATCCATGTTGCAAACAGGTACTACCAGAATAGGATTTGTGGTAAACACATCAGGAGAAGGATCTATCGGTGCCTCCGGCATAGACGCATCCGAATCTTCACTTAGGGAGCGCTTGCGGGTGCCACCTTTATTGGACTCGGGGGCTCCCTGTGCCTCCGTGACGGGCACAATCAACCCTGATTCATCCTCCTCCGCTGTCTTGGGAGGAAGTATCGCTTCAGGCTAAGGAGGTAGCGAACTCTCCACTTTCCAGTCCTATTGTAGGCATCAAGTTACAATTACAAGTGTCCTGTGGACAAAGAAAGAAGAACTAGAGTTAGTAGCAAAATTACCGCAGGGGGAGGGTGAGTCGCAAGGAATGGTAGAGTGGCCTAATCCCCAGGAAGGACATCCTTCGTGGTGAATTTGGTCAGCGCCCTAACTTTCTTATCCACCTCCACCAAAGACATATTCTTAGGAGAGATGCGGGTCGGGTCCCTCTCGTCAGTCCAGAGATACATCAGATATGCTCTGGCCTGCAGCGGTTGGACCCGACGCCGCAACCATGTTTGAATAAGGTCCACACCGATAACCTCTTTGCCTCAGACAAGTTGAAGATCATGCACCCGCTAGTACAGGCCCTCTACTTCCTTCGATTCACTGGGCATCACGACGTTCTTCCAGGATCTTCGTTTCTTCAGCTCAGCCTTCAGGTCAAAGGGAGCAAGCCTAAACCTTTCTCCACCAATCTTCTGGTCTCGGATGTAGAAATACTTCTCCCTCCTTCCTTGGGCGGATTTGACAAGGTTGAGGCTGAAATATAGGACATTGGGGTCTACATATATGCCGCATCCGCCCAAGTCATACACCACCGAACCAGACCCTGACTACCTCTTGAGCTTGAACAACTTCTTGAAAATACCAAAGTGCTTCTCGATTCTGAGCCAACATTTGCAGAGAGTAATGTAGCACGTGATGTTCAAGATAGAGTTAGGGGACAACTGATGAAGCCAAAGCCCATAAAAACACAACAACACTCACACAAACTTGTGGAGGGGGAGAGGAAGACCCTAGATGATAAAAGCAAGAAACATCACCCAAAACCCAGCAGGAGTATCGGGGATTACCTCCGGTCCAGGGATCTGGCAATCAGCTTCATTGGCCATAAGTAGACCGGCGTAGCAACAAGTCTGGAGTTCATGCTCCTTTAGGGTTGTGCATCGCCACGACCCGTTGGTCACGCGGGTCCCAGCCCCCTTCTTCTTCGTGGCCACACCAGAAGTGTTGGACCCAGTGGCCGTGGTGGCGGTCTTCTTCTTTGTCATAGTGGAGGCGACGGATCCTGTGGCAGCGGTGCCCTTCTTCCACATTATTCAATGGTGGAGGGACCGAAGGAAATAGCTGTGAAATGCCTTAAGGACGTCCAGTGGAGCGAGGCAGTGCGGAGAAGTAAAGCAGAGGAGAACAGCAATGGCAGCGGCGCGAGGAAGAGGAAGATGCAAAGTGAGAAAATTACTACCTAAACTCAGTACTTAAGCAAGGGTAAAAACGCATCCGACGGCCAGCATTTCTCCGCCTCCACACATGGCACACATCAAAGACCCGCGTGGTAGCACATACAACGAACCGTCGCTGCAAGTTTCCCACTCAGCGCAAAAATCGAGGAGGCATAGTTAAACCCTGAAAATACCGTATGACTAGTCAAATTCTGGTCAGACGCTAGGGCCCACCATTGTCATGTCCCATCAGCACCGCTCATGCCGGTGGCTGAGATCACCCAATTGTCAGCAATGACATCATTTGCACTACGTTTGGCAGCAGCTTAATTTTATTCAACTTCTTTTAGTTTTTGCTCGAGTCTACGACTCAACCAAACACTCGAGGACTACTCCTAACAGGAGCGCTAGGCGCGCACCCAAGTTTTTATTCCGGGTCTAGTGGACAGGCCACCCGTTAACAAATACAGGACATTACATCTTAACCCCTCCTACAAATCAACGATTTGGTCATGGACTCGGGGGCTACTGTAACATCCCAGCATTAGAGCTTAGAAATAAGATGAGATCAGGTGTGTGCATTGCATTCATGCATAGAAAATCTGGATAATTTTAGCGCTTTTGAATAAAACGTGTCAAAGTGATTAAAGCTTCTCTTAACCTGGTGGAACTAAAGTAGATCATCAAGTTGATTGTGATAAGTTTCAACATGACCTTTGTTAAAAACTTACGTTTGCGTAATATAATTTGATCTATGGGTAGATCAAATGTAATAAAACTAAGTCACAACACACTACTTAATAAGGAGTATTTGATCTTCTAGAGATCATTACATGGTATTCCATACAACAACTCAAGGATGAATACTTAATATTCTAAAGATGATATAAAGGTATTATCTACCACAAACCTTGAATACTCAATCAAGTATATAACTCCAAGTAAAGAAACCTCAATAACTAAATCTTGAAACACTTGCTTGCCATAGTTATTCCTACCATGGGTATCATGTTAGTTCTTAAACATTAACTCTTATCCCAAATAGAGTAGCAAAGGAAGTCTAGATAAGACCATTCATCTCATATATTTGGTTGCCATATTAAGAGATGACATTCCTATTTAACCAAGTCCTAGTGTCAGTTGATCACCAATGTTGAGAAACCAATTCCTGACCTAGAACTTATTGACCTATTATATTAACCTTCCAAATACCTTAAGTAAATTAATAAGGAGGAGGAACTAGATATGGTAGAGGGTGCCATCATCAATGGAATGAGATCCTTGGGGGCGATCAAACCATTGGATGTTGGAGGACTTAACTCACTTATGAGTTAACTAGAAGAGGTATTGATACCTTCGGTCATGATTACGGATGTAGTATAGCTCTTTTTCCCTAGTAGACCTAGGTTATCCAATCCACGAGAAGCGAATGCATAGTGAAGTTACTTTAACGGACCTTTAGGAGTTTTAGAATTCCTTTTGTGTTTTTACTAGACCAGTAGCTTGCGTCTTTTTGTTATTGTCAATGATGGAGAGAGAGGGCCTAGGGCATTCGGTTTCACCTGTAGATGTGCAAAAACATCAGATGGAAATAAAAGATAGAAATAAAGTATGCGTGTACTTGTTAGAGCAAGCTAAATTATATGTGGGCAGTGCATCCATAATTGCTATTGCCTCCGCAACCGCTTATAGCAATAACCTACTAGTCTCATCCATAGAAGAAAGAGAACTAATGATATGCATAGTGATGTCACGTTTACTCCCAAGCAAATCCCTAACATACAACCATACTACCCCTTTTGTCACTGGGGTTCCCAACCTACAGATCAGTCATCACTCATACTACCTATACCTGGCTGAACCCTCGGGGTCTTGGGTACCTGACAAGTCCTTGGATTGAGGCAAGAGAGGATACAATAATCATCATGTCATACAAACTAATACACGATCCCATCTATGATTGTAAGATCTCACCATAATAAGGTAAGATCCCTGTGATTGCAGTGCTAGTCCCTGGATCCAAATGCTAGCACCCACAATTTAAGATGAAGTACACAGAAACAAAGGTCATTATTACATCGCATATCCAGGAATATAATGGTTCTTACAACTCACTTAGCCCAAGGCTAAGACACAAGTTCACATTACATAGCATAATAATAATAGAGTCTTTAGTCTTCATGTGCCACAGGCAAGCATGTCGAGTGTAGACCCGCAACCCTACTCATCATCAGAGTATCCTGCAACATAATAAGTTACAACCACAAGGGTCAATACATTTGGAATTCTATTAGCAAGTGATACCATAGATACTTAGTGTAATCCAACAACTACATGAGTATATGGCTAAGTGGGGTTATGGCTGGCTTTGCAAAAGCTAGTTTAACTTATAGTTTTTGAAGAGTAAGTTTTCTTATTCAAACTCTAAGGTACCAATGATAGACATCACTGAACCTCTACCCATGTTCACCCACAAGTTTTAACTTAGAGAAATTTGGATGAGGAGATTATTGAACTACTTCACTGTCTTGAGGCTCAGAAATTGTCCATAACCGGGGACATGGCTAAGTACTTAGTTTTACCCTCTTGAGAGGTGGTGCACTTTCCCCACAAGACTCGACATGCATCGAGACAAGACCTTTCAGAAGCAATCCCTCAGACCACCACGGACGCGTTCCATCCTACCACATCTACCACCTTCTGTCCGTTTGGCTGAGTTCTTGCAACTTAATTGGTCAAGGCAGAGCCCATATGCCATGTGGCTGCACTGGAAGCTTCATGACAAGAATTTCTCCAATCTCTTTATTCCTGGGTGGCCGTCCACAAGTGCGATACACCAGTTGACCATAGACAAGGCCCCTGAGTAACCACTCAACATAATCCAAGGAAGTCCCATTCCACCCAGGTGTTTCATTGATATTAGTTGTTTTCTTAGTCAAAAAATATATCTTTCCATACTATCTTATATGTATTTTCCACCCACGAATTCTAATAGCATGGCTAAGCACTCTAGCATACGAAGTCTTTCAACTAGGAGATACTACCAAGATATAGTCTATTGGGTAGCATAGCATAATATATAAATAATCCTATCATGCTAAGATCTACCAAAATAACACTAGTGCAATAGTGAAAATAATAGGACATGAGATGAAATATCACTTGCCTTGGTAGCTAGGGGAATAGGTACAATCCTCACAGCAACAAACTTCACAATCCACACAATCTACCCAAGATCAATACAACAACAATAATTCAATCAATAAAACATTACAAAAAACATGAATGCATGCGAAATGCAATGATATGATCACAATTATATAATTTACAGAGTCTATAGTATAGAGGGTAGAATACCTCATCTAAATGCATAAGAAATACCCCAAAACAATTTATAGAACAATTTTTATGAGCAACATACTCCTAAAAAGGTTCTGCCTATAAATCCATTTTTTCAGAGGCAAAAGTGTGAAACAAGGCCTCCATAATAAAGGCCTTATTTTTTTGAATCCATAGACACCAAATTTGCATTTTTCTGAATTGTGGAACAAAAGTTATGGATTTTGTAAATTTAATACAAAATCTGTCTAATTTCTATTTAAACAGAAAATCCTGGGCGACGTGGCACAACCTGATTGGCCCGTACCGGTTCGGTTGGATCGACCGCTGCATACCGTTAGATCTTAAGTGACAAACAGACGGATCTGATCGGCCCATACCGCTTCGGTCGCGATCTAATCCTAACCGCTGACGATAAATCTAACGGCTCCTAGGGCCTGGCCGGAAACGGGCGGCGCTAACCAGCTCCGTGCGGCGGCGGAGCATCGCCCGACAGCGTTCCGGTGGTTCTACAGGGGCAGGGAGTCCGTGGACACGTACCGGAGGTCGAGGAGGTCGTGGCGGTCTCGATGGAGGTCAAGGTGGCGTGGGGGGGGGGGGGTGCTCTGGTTCAGTCACGATCCCTCGCCGAAGTTGCGTCGACGGCGGAGCTCGCCGCTCTGCGTTAGAGACGACAACCTGGGGCTCGAACAAACAAGGAGAGGGGTTAGCGAGGAGCGCCCGGGTCAGCATGATCTAGCAGAGGCTAAAAAGGGGCGGCGGAAACCCTAACCTCACCAGAAAACTCGACGGACAACGGCGATAGAGGGAGTTTCGCCAGAGTAGACCGTGTCATCGACCTGGGGAAAGAGAAAGCACGCGGCCAGGGTTAAAAGACGCGCCAGGACATGGCAAAGGAGATAGGGCAGAGAGAAGGGCGCGGCGTGGCCGGAGCTCACCGGAATCGTCGCTGGAGTAACTTCGGACGGTGGTGGTTTGAGCTAGCAATTGGGGAGCCTGGGGGCTCTCCGGGGGAGGTGGCTGGGGAAACTGACGAGGAGGGGGAGGGGATTAAGAAGGGGCGTCGTGATGGCGATTTTAATCGCGGTAACGCCCGAATTTGGCCGGGTTTGGAAACGGCAGAGGGGAGTGGGGATGTTCGTTGCCTGGGTTGAAGACGACGAGGTGGCAATGACGTGGCACGGGGCCTAGTGGTAAGTGAGTGGGGGTGGGTTGAGGGGGTGTGCAGAAAAACAGAAAGGGGGAGAGGGAGCCGGGTGGGCTAGCTGGGCCGGTTGGGCCAAAAGGGCCAGAACTGCTGCTGTGGTTTAAAAACCCCTTTCCCTCCTTTTTCTTTTTCTTTTTGAATTTGTTTTCTAGTTTTCTTTGAATTTAGAAAAAGTGCTCCAAAAAGTCTCAAAATTTCACCAAATGTTTGGAGGATAAATCTAATGCAAAGTAGTACATGCCATGATGATTTGAATGCAATGATGATGATTTTTTTAAAGAAAATTTTGGGATGTTACAAATCTAACCCCCTTAAGATGAATCTCGCCCTCGAGATTCGGGTTGGCTAGAAAATAGGTGAGGGTGATCTCTCCGAAGTTCATCCTCTCGCTCCCAGGTTGCTTCTGATTCAGTGTGATGATTCCATTGCACTTTGCAGAATTTGATTGTCTTGGTATGGGTAATTCTTTCTGCCGTCTCCAGAATCTTAATAGGTTTCTCTTCATAAGTGAGATCATTCTCTAGCTGAACTTCCTCTAATGGAATAGTGTCTTTCAACGAAGTTTCTTCCATCTCTGGGTGACACTTTTTTAGCTGACTGACATGGAATACATTATGAACTGCTGATAGAGATTCTGGTAATTCTATCTCATATGCCACTTCTCCCTTGCGGCTCAAAATCTTGAAAGGTCCTACATAGCGTGGTGCTAATTTTCCTTTGATTCCAAATCTTTTCACACCACGAAGTGGTGATACCCTGGGATAAGCTCTATCACCAACCTCATAGGTAACCTCTCTATGTTTTGGATCGGCATAACTCTTTTGCCGAGATTGGGCTACTTTTAGCGTATCCTTTACCATATTGACTTTCTCTTCAGCCTCCTTGATTAGGTGGCCTGAACAAATTTCTTTCTCCTACTCCATTCCACAGCAATGGTGTAGTACACTTCCTTCCGTAAAGAAATTCAAACGGAGCCATTTCTATGCTTGATTGATAGCTGTTATTGTAGGAAAACTCTGGATATGGTAGACTTTCATCCCAACGGGATCCATAATCTAACGCACATGCTCTCAGCATATCCTCTAATATTTGATTGGTCCTTTCTGTCTGCCCATCTGTTTGCGGATGAAATGCAGTGCTGAATTCTAACCGAGTCCCTAGTGACTCGTGAAGTTGTCGCCAAAAGTGCGAAGTGAATTGAGTCCCTCTGTCATATACGATACTTTTAGGTACCCCATGCAAACATACAATTCTATTCATGTATATCTTGGCTAACTTTGCACTTGTATAAGTGGTCTTTACTGGTATGAAATGGGCCACTTTTGTCAAGCAGTCAACGATAACCCATATAGAATCGTATCCAGATTTAGTCCTGGGCAGTCCGGTAATAAAGTCCATACCAATTTTATCCCATTTCCAATCAGGTATTGGTAGTGGTTGTAATAATCCTGCCGGTTTCTGATGTTCTGCCTTTACACGACTGCACACGTCGCACAAGGCAATGTGCTCTACTATGTCCTTCTTTAAATTATTCCACCAAAACCTCTCCTTAACATCCATATACATCTTCGTATTGCCAGGATGAATTGAATATGGTGAGTTGTGCGCTTCTTGTAAGATCAACTTCTTAAGTTCAAGATCCTGCGGAACACAGATACGTTTTTCGTACCATAAGATTCCTTGATCATCTACATGGAAGCCTTTTGCCTTGCCTTCTCTAACTTTACTTCTGATTTCTTCTATTTCTTTGTCCAACTTTTGGGCTTCTTGAATTCTGTCCATTAGTGTGGGTTGCACTTCCAAGGATGCAAGGTACCCTTCAGGCACTATCTCAAGCCTCAGCTCTCGAAATTGGGCACACAACTCCTCCGGCAACTCTCCTTTGTTGAGGCCATTCAGATAAACCTTGCGGCTTAATGCATCGGCTACGACGTTTGCCTTTCCAGGGTGGTATTGCAAACTTAAGTCGTGATAAGTTCTAGCCATCTTCTTTGTCTCATGTTGAGTTCTTTCTGTGTAAAAATGTATTTCAGACTCTTGTGATCAGTGAACATTTCACAACGTTTTCCCATGAGGTAATGCCTCCATGTTTTTAAGGCATGTACAACAGATGCCAACTCTAGATCATGAGTAGGATAGTTCACTTCATGATTTTTGAGTTGCCTTGATGCATAAGCTACAACTCTACCTTCCTGGATCAGTACACCTCCTAATCCTTGGTGAGATGCATCACAATATACTTGAAAGTCTTTCTCAAGGTCTGGCAAACATAACACTGGTACTGACACAAGTCTCTTTTTCAATTCCTAAAAGCTGGTTTCGCAAGAATCTGTCCAATTAAACTTCTTCTCCTTCTTTAGCAGATCAGTCATGGGCTTTGCTATCTTAGAGAAATTTTCAATGAACCTCCGGTAGTACCCGGCTAGGCCAAGGAAATTATGGATTTCTTTAACCGATTTAGGAGGTTCCCATTCTGTCACAGCTGCTACTTTTGCTGGATCAACAGCTATACCATTTCCAGATACTATGTGCCCAAGAAAACCCACTTCATTTAGCTAGAATTCCCATTTGCTGAACTTGGCATAAAGTTTATGTTCCCTGAGTTTCTCTAGAATCAGGCGTAGATGTTATTCATGTTCTTTGTTGCTCTTGGAATATACCAATATATCGTCGATGAATACCACTACGAACTTGTCAAGGAATTCCATGAATACCGTATTCATCATGTTCATGAAATAGGCTAGTGCATTAGTCAATCCAAACGGCATCACTGTGTATTCATACAACCCATATCTAGTGGTGAATGCAGTCTTGGGTATTTCATGTTCTCTAATCTTTAGTTGGAAGTATCCTGATCGAAGATCAATTTTTGAGAACACACAGGCTCCCTCTAGCTGATCGAAGAGATCATTTATTCTAGGCAGGGGATACTTATTCTTTATGGTCACTTCATTAAGTGAACGATAATCTATGCATAGCCTTTGACTTCGGTCCTTCTTCTCAACAAACAAGACTGGTGCTCCCCAAGACGACGAACTTGGTTGGATAAATCCCTTTTTTAACTATTCTTCCAGCTGCTTCTTGAGTTCTTTTAACTCGTCCACCGACATTTTATAAGGTCTGTTTGCTATAGGCCCCGTTCCTGGCAGTAGGTCTATCAGAAACTCCACATCCCTATCTGGTGGCATGCCAGGTAATTCTTCGGGGAACACGTATGGGTACTCCTTTACTATTGGCACACTCTCTAGGCTAACCCCTTAAGAGAATTAACCTTGCTCCCCTTGGGTTCAAAGTTAGACTTGAACCTGATCCTTTTCTTTTCTGGGGTGGTGAGCATAACAGTTCGCTTGGCACAATCAATCACCCCTTCATAACGGGTCAACCAGTCCATCCCTAATATAACATCTAATCCTTGGGACTCTAGGATTATTAAACTAACCGGAAACTTGTTCTTTCCAATTTCTAGGATTATCTGTCGGCATCCAGAATTTACTATCATTTCTCCACCTAGGGAGCTTACCTTAATGGGACATCCAATGGTTTCAGTGGAGAGTTCGTTTTTGATTACAAATGCTCTTGAAATGAATGAATGCGATGCGCCAGTATCGAAAAGGATAAGTGCAAGAAAGGAATTAATCTTGAACTTACCGATCATGGCATCAGATCCTTCTTGAATTTCCTCCACATTAATGTGATTCACATGACCCTTTTGGAATGGGTTTGGCTTAGCCCCATCAGTCTTCTTCTCTGGGCATTCATTAGCATAGTGCCCTGTCTTCTTGCACTTGAAACATTCCACCTGACTGATGTCTTTCTTTGTTGGCTAACTATGACGATTCTGACCATTTTGGTTTCCATGGCCATGACCATTGTGGTTGTTCCTGAATCCACTTTTGTTATGTCCACGATGATTGTTTCCATCATGGTTGTGGTTATTGTTACGATGGTTATTATGATTCCCATTCTTGTGAAATCCTGAACTCCCACTCCCTTCACCATGAGAGCGCTTGTGAGGGGATCCTGATCCAAACTTATCAAAATGGTGCTTCCTCTTTCTACCCTCCACTTGTTTCATCTTGTTTTCGAGGATGGTAGCTTTATCACACAAGGATTGATAAGTTGGAACATATGCAACAGATAGTTGCATAGAAATTTCATCATTCAGCCCATCTAGGAACTTCTCCTTTCTCTTTGCATCAGTGTCAACATCATCGGGTGCATAACGTTACAAATTATTGAACTCTTCGATGTATTCAGAAATACTGCGGTGGCGTTGCTTGAGGTTATGAAACTCCTTTTTCTTCAACCCCATTATTCCAGAAGAGATATGAGTGGTGCGAAACCCATCCTCAAACATTGCCCAAGTCACCTCCTCAATAGGGTGGGTAATTTGGAAATTATCCCACCAAGCAGCTGCATGACCTTCCAATAAGTGTGCTGCAAATCTGACCTTTTCTGCATCTGTGCATCCAACCGTGACTAGGTCCTTATTCACAGAACGTAGCCAATCATTTGCTACCATGGGGTCAGTGGTACCCGAGAACTTAGCAGGTCTCAGCCTTAGAAATCTGGTCAGCATATCCAGAGGTGGTGGATTGTTCTGGTTGTTGTTATTGTTATTATTGTTGTTGTTCTGATTCTGGGCTGCCATGAACTTAGTCATCGTTTGCATCAATTGGGTCTGCGCAGCCATCATCTGCTGCATTCCTTTGCCATTGTCATCCTCATTGTTGCGTCAGGGAGGCATCTGTGGGTTTAATAAGGGTAAGTAATGATGTATAACCCAAATAAAAACAACAGTCAGACAAACAAGCACATGCAAGTTCAACATCACAGCAATGACATAGTTTGCAAAAATAACCATACTAGCATAGTCACCCACAAGTCGGTATGACCTATGCACTCAATAATAATAGAACGATAGGTAGATGGAACAGCATCACTACTCCTCCATGTCGACTTCCTCCTCTACTAGTGCAAGTCCTGCTGCTACGAACCCTACCTTGTATTCCTCCAAGCTTGTAGTCAGAGCATCGATCTTTGTCTGTAACTCTCTCTTCTGAGTGCGTAGCCTCTCTATCACCTCGTGATCCGCTTCCAGCTCAATATCCTCAAGCTCTAACTCGGTCTCCAAGTCTCTAATCTTCTTGTTCTTCTCCTAAACTCTCTTCTCTTGGCTCTTGAATTTCTTCTCTTGGTCTTCAAACTTCTTCTCCATTTCCTTGATTCGATTTTCCTGTTCCAGGAAAGCCTTGTCCTTCTCCTTAAGTTGGACTTGTAGTTCATCGTTGCTAAGCATCACATTAGTCCTATTAGTATCAAGGTGTCTAATAAGGCTCTCTAAGTCCTGGAGGTAGTGACGCACAGGCTTGATAGACTCCTTAGTGGCCTCGTCCAGCACAATAGGCTCTCCATCCTCGTCATGCCTCCCAAAGAAATGGAAGTAGTGGCTCCTGATCTTGGAAGAGTGACGTCCACATAGGCGTCCCAATAGCTGCTGCATAGCAACGTCGAGGCCTCTCTCCATGTCATCATGGAGAATCTTGAAGGCAATCTCCCCGGTTTGGGGCTCTGTCTCACGTCCTGGCTGGGTAACTTTGAATCCCCGTAGGTCCTTCCTCTGAAACTTCCTCAGCTGAAGTCCCTAAATGGTAGGGATTGGAAGAGCGAGCACTTGGACTAGCTCCAACATACGAGTCCCAAAGCGAGTCCCCTTGAAATCCTCGACCGTGCTGTAGACAAAATTCGGCATCTTTTACATAGTATGGAGAAAATTAGGAACACACAATAAAGAAAGTAAACACAAGTCACAAAAAAATCAACCAACAGAACATTCCAAGTAGCAATACATTGTTCAACTCAAGCACTCAAGGTTCCAGACATAACTTATTTTTGCCATACCACATAAGTTGGTATGATCAAAATACTAATGCGATAAAACGCCAAGGGTGGTGGTCCAACTAATAACTCACTCCTTCTTAACCAAGGTGGCAATCTGGGCATCCTTGGCAGCAATCTGCTTGTCTTGGTCACATAGCTCCAAAGCTAGGCCTATGATATCCTTACTTAGGCGTTTCACAGTGGCCTTTGAGTCTTGGACAAGACGCTTCTCCTCCTTGAGATCCTCCTGAGTATTGAGCATTCTATACTTGAGTCTCTCCCCAAGTTCCTCAATAGCTTTCCATGCAGCATTCGTTGCAGAGTCAAAGAATGACGGGTGCATTTCAGAGTTGGTGAACATGCAGAATCCCGTACGCTTGGAATCGTCCTCCTTGTCCTTGTACAAATGGAGTTGCACCCACCAATACTCTTGTCCTCCGTCTATCACATGAAATCCCTTGTACACGGCTTCACCATTCATCCCCAAGCCGAGCATGAGGTTCTTGAGTACATTGGGAAATTCTGTCTCACACTCCAGTGTCATAGTCATCAGCGGTCCCTTCTTGACAGACTCATTGATGGTGGACATCTACAAAAATAGATGAGAAGGATGATTAGGGAAAGCTTTACGAGATGAATAGACAAGTGTAAGGTTGGAATATAGAATTATTTTTCCTAAGGGTTTTCCTTAGTCTAATCCATTCTAGGGTCACGAACCTACAGGCAACACAATGCTCTGATACCATCTGTAAGATCTCACCATAATAAGGTAATATCCCTGTGATTGCAGTGCTAGTCCCTGGATCCAAATGCTAGCACCCACAATTTAAGATGAAGTACACAGAAACAAAGGTCATTATTACATCGCATATCCAGGAATATAATGGTTCTTACAACTCACTTAGCCCAAGGCTAAGACACAAGTTCACATTACATAGCATAATAATAATAGAGTCTTTAGTCTTCATGTGCCACAGGCAAGCATGTCGAGTGTAGACCCGCAACCCTACTCATCATCAGAGTATCCTGCAACATAATAAGTTACAACCACAAGGGTCAATACATTTGGAATTCTATTGGCAAGTGATACCATAGATACTTAGTGTAATCCAACAACTACATGAGTATATGGCTAAGTGGGGTTATGGCTGGCTTTGCAAAAGCTAGTTTAACTTATAGTTTTTGAAGAGTAAGTTTTCTTATTCAAACTCTAAGGTACCAATGATAGACATCACTGAACCTCTACCCATGTTCACCCACAAGTTTTAACTTAGAGAAATTTGGATGAGGAGATTATTGAACTACTTCACTGTCTTGAGGCTCAGAAATTGTCCATAACCGGGGACATGGCTAAGTACTTAGTTTTACCCTCTCGAGAGGTGGTGCACTTTCCCCACAAGACTCGACATGCATCGAGACAAGACCTTTCAGAAGCAATCCCTCAGACCACCACGGACGCGTTCCATCCTACCACATCTACCACCTTCTGTCCGTTTGGCTGAGTTCTTGCAACTTAATTGGTCAAGGCAGAGCCCATATGCCATGTGGCTGCACTGGAAGCTTCATGACAAGAATTTCTCCAATCTCTTTATTCCTGGGTGGCCGTCCACAAGTGCGATACACCAGTTGACCATAGACAAGGCCCCTGAGTAACCACTCAACATAATCCAAGCAAGTCCCATTCCACCCAGGTGTTTCATTGATATTAGTTGTTTTCTTAGTCAAAAAATATATCTTTCCATACTATCTTATATGTATTTTCCACCCACGAATTCTAATAGCATGGCTAAGCACTCTAGCATACGAAGTCTTTCAACTAGGAGATACTACCAAGATATAGTCTATAGGGTAGCATAGCATAATATATAAATAATCCTATCATGCTAAGATCTACCAAAATAACACTAGTGCAATAGTGAAAATAATTGGACATGAGATGAAATATCACTTGCCTTGGTAGCTAGGGGAATAGGTACAATCCTCACAGCAACAAACTTCACAATCCACACAATCTACACAAGATCAATACAACAACAATAATTCAATCAATAAAACATTACAAAAAACATGAATGCATGCAAAATGCAATGATATGATCACAATTCTATAATTTACAGAGTCTACAGTACAGAGGGTAGAATACCTCATCTAAATGCATAAGAAATACCCCAAAAAAATTTATAGAACAATTTTTATGAGCAAAATACTTTTAAAAAGGTTCTGCCTATAAATCCAATTTTTCAGAGGCAAAAGTGTGAAACAAGGCCTCCATAATAAAGGTCTTATTTTTCTGAATCCATAATAAAGGTCTTATTTTTCTGAATCCATAGACACCAAATTTGCATTTTTCTGAATTGTGGAACAAAAGTTATGGATTTTCTAAGTTTAATACAAAATCTGTCTAATTTCTATTTAAACAGAAAACCCTGGGCGACGTGGCACAACCTGATTGGCCCGTACCGGTTCGGTTGGATCGACCGCTGCATACCGTTAGATCTTAAGTGACAAACGGACGGATCTGATCGGCCCATACCGCTTCAGTTGCGATCTAATCCTAACCGCTGACGATAAATCTAACGGCTCCTACGGCCTGGCCGGAAACGGGCGGCGCAGACCAGCTGCGCGCGGCGGCGGAGCATCGGCCGACAGTGTTCCGGTGGTTCTACAGGGGGAGGGAGTCCGTGGACACGTACCAGAGGTCGAGGAGGTCGTGGCGGTTTCGATGGAGGTCAAGGTGGCGTGGGGGGGGGGTGTGCTCTGGTTCAGTCACGATCCCTTGCCGGAGTTGCGTCGACGGCGGAGCTCGTGGCTCTGCGTTGGAGACGACGACCTGGGGCTCGAACAAACAAGGAGAGGGGTTAGTGAGGGGCGCCCGGGTCAGCATGATCTAGCAGAGGCTAAAAAGGGGCGGCGGAAACCCTAACCTCACCGGAAAACTCGACGGACGGCGATGATAGAGGGAGTTTCGCTGGAGTAGACCGTGTCATCGACCTTGGGCAAGAGAAAGCACGCGACCGGGGTTATAAGACGCGCTAGGACATCACAAAGGAGATAGGGCAGAGAGAAGGGCTTGGCGTGGCCGGAGCTCACCGGAATCGTCCCCGGAGTAGCTTCGGACGACGGTGGTTTGAGCTAGCAATTGGGGAGCCTGGGGGCTCTCCGGGGGAGGTGGCTGGGGAAACTGACGAGGAGGGGGAGGGGATTAAGAAGGGGCGTCGTGATGGTGATTTTAATCGCGGTAACGCCTGAATTTGGCCGGGTTTGGAAATGGTAGAGGGGAGTGGGGCTGTTCGTCGCCTGGGTTGAAGACGACGAGGTGGCGATGACGTGGCACGGGGCCCAGTGGTAAGTGAGGGGGGGGGGGTGGGTTGAGCGGGTGTGCAGAAAAACAGAAAGGGGGAGAGGGAGGCCGGGTGGGCTAGCTGGGCCGGTTGGGCCAAAAGGGCCAGAACTGCTGCTGTGGTTTAAAAACCCCTTTCCCTCCTTTTTCTTTTTCTTTTTGAATTTGTTTTCTAGTTTTCTTTGAATTTAGCAAAAGTGCTCCAAAAAGTCTCAAAATTTCACCAAATTTTTGGAGGATAAATCTAATGCAAAGTAGTACATGCCATGATGATTTGAATGCAATGATGATGATTTTTTTAAAGAAAATTTTGGGATGTTACAATGATAAATCACATGCACAATTGCTACATGGCTAGGCCGAAGCCCTTAGCCCAAGGAGAATTACTCACACATAGATTTGAGATCAACAATCATAAACATTGTAATGATAATCATAAGATTGATAGCAACAGTCTTACAATATCGCCAATCAAAGAAGAGATCTACTATTACAAGTGGTGGAGTATGGCTATGGAGATGGAAAAGGGTCTGGAGATCTGGAGGCGGCTTTCTAGTGAGGTATGACTTCTTCGGGGTCTGGAGCACAGCGAGAGAGATGTTTTACCGTCGCCCGAGGCTTCTTTTTATAGGTCCTTCACGAAAGTTGATCTGTTTGACCTAATGGTGGCGGCGCCAACTATACGACTGGAGCTATACGGTCGGAATTTTTGCTCCGGCCGTATAGTTGGTCGTTACGGTGTCTGCCTTCGCAGGACGGCTCCTGGTTTCTTCTGGTTGAAGGAAATATCGTATCTTTGACTTTAATGTAGTGATTCTCTCCTTTAAGCGAAATTATCTGTGCAGGAAAAATACAAGAACAAAGGATCGCATACCCCTCTGAATATTAGCATTAGTGGCAGGGTTTAGAGAGATATTTCATAAAAAATATGATTAATATCCAGTTTAAAGGTGGACGTAGATGGCTATATTTCAGAGCCATCAACCTCCCCAAGCTTAAACTTGATTGTCCCGAGCAAGAAAACCAAAATCAAAAAGGAACTCAACATTTGAACTAAAATAACGAGATGGTGATCTTACTCATGATTAATAGTCTCATTTTTCCTCCACTTCATAAATCTGAAAAACTTTAGCTTAGATAGAGTAATGGCAAGCATATCATATGGGTTTCATGCATCCTCATAGCGCAGCAAATTTATTGATAACATGGATGATTCAAATGAGTAAACTTTATTCCATGTCATGTAATCAACTCATAGGCTTGCCTTTTAACAATATAGTATAATCATGCAAAATTGAGAGTGTGAGAGTTGTCATGAAAAGCATATATACTAGAGTATCTCAATTCTCCCACATCAATGAATCAAGACTTTACAAGCACTACTTTTCTATTCATTGTCCTTCAAGAATTTCAGTTTTAAGTAATTGAGAGCATGCCAAAAAAAATTATTAGTTTATCGGGCTGTGATGGACACTCATGGCATCACTAAGGTTTTTGTTCCTTTTGCATAATGATTACTCATAATAGCCAAAGGAGTGATTCCATCATGATTATAGCTACTCGGGAGTGCCAATAAAATTACCCACTATAGCATTGCTGCTACAAGTGTTTAATCAACTCATAGCCGAAATCTAGGAGTTTCCTCCATTAAGATCATTCGTAGGCCAGCGGAGTTGTTGGCATCCCATGAAGTTTGACACGCATAAAGCTATATCATTATTATGATTAACAAGTAAAACTTTGGCATGCTCACAAAAACCGCTAAACATTAATTCAATCGAACAAATCCTTTCAAAGAGAGCTATTAATTCAATCAACATTTTCAGTGGTGTCAAGTGTCTCTAGAAATAAGCACTACAACACCCAAGCCTTCAATTGTGAGACTTTTTCTTATTACAATTGTTCAGTAATTTTTAGGCAAGACTTGGTTAATTACGAGAGCTGGAACAAAATGAGCCCAATTAAATACCCATGCAAACGACAATCTTACTATGATACAAAGATGCACTCCACCAATATAATATCTCAACATTCACTACAAACTAGCATGGGTTTCTAAAACTTAAAAAGTGGGGAGTCATAAGGCATACCTCTCATGTTTGGTTCCACTTCTCTCTTCCTTTTTTATTTGTTTCTTGGAAACTCGAAGTCGATCACTCTCCTGCAAATATATGAAGACCTCGAGCAGAAAGAAAAGAAAGAGGGAAAATAAGGAAAAATGGAGAAATCTTTTTGTGATTTTTAAGAGAGGGAAATAAAGAATAGGAAATTGGCGGCAAAGCTTGGCTAGAAAATTTCGAAAGAAAATAGAAATAACTAAATGTAAAGTGTTGGGGAAACCAACACGAGTGCTTATAAACTCAAATAAAACTGTAACCTCGAAATAAAATAAAAGCAAATAAATATCAACTAAAGATACATGAGGAAACTTCCCCAAGCTTAGGCTTTTGCAAGCCCTTCAAATCATTGTGGTGGCGGGAAAAAGTCATTACTCCAGTTCACAAATTGAGTGGAGAGATTACTTGTTGATTCTCAGAGGTTCAAAGAGAGGTTGTGTATCCTCTCCACAGTCCCTCCAAGTCCTTGGAAATCTTGGTATGTGGCGAACCGGGTTTTTGGCTGCTCCTCTTGATGAGGAACTTCTTGCTCCTCCTCTTGGTCCTCAACCTCTTTAGGAATCTCCTCCTTGGGTTGGTACTCCTCAACCTGCACATCCTATAGCAAACGTCCTTCCTCGGTAGAGAAAAGACCATTAGGCAAAGGAGCGGGGTAGATACGCCCAGCTCCTGCAATATGCAGATAATAAACACCACCTATCCTAGTGAGCATTCCACAGGCCCTCAAGGTGGAGAAACCAACATGCGTCTCACCTAGTATGGGTTGCAACTCACCGAGATCGATTTCTAGGGCGATGGCAAGCACGGTGATTACGCCTCCTCCTGTGATTGGCCCTTGGATTTGGGAGGCTTGCTGCTCCAAGTAGCGCACAAGGATGGCACCCAAGTTGAGTGACATGTTGCAGTTGATGTAAGCAGGCTTTGCAAGAACTATGATGTCCTCCTTGTTGAGACTCATGAACTCATTGCGTGCCTGCAAGGTGTTAGCAATAACATGGAACAAATAGCGAATTCCAAGATGTTGAATACTCTTCCCCTTGTTCACTCTACTAGTGAAACTCATTCCATTATAGTATTGATCGGGGGAAGGAATTAAGCTAGTAAAGGATGCACATAAAGCATGAACATCATTGTTTGGGAAATTAAAGCATGCACACCATTCATCTAACGATAAGGTGTAGTTGTTGTTCACCAGGTGGAAAGAAATAGTATCCTCTCCTTGCCACAGTTTAACGGTGCTTTGCAATGAACTTAGGAATTCAATGGTTAAGCGGGGATAAGTAGGTACATCATTGTACACAAAGTTTTGCAGGCCAGATCTATTGCAAAGTAAATTAAAGTTATCAGAAATACCGAGTTGGTTCAATATAATGGGGAAAACCCACTTGGTGGCCTTCACTTCGTGGTTCTTGATTTTGTTGAAGCGTTCACGATGGGCCTCATCCCTAAACCGTATCCCCATGCATTCCTGGGTGATCGCCTGAGAAGCGCTAGCGGTGGCACGAGCACGAGTTTGGCTCCTTGTGTTCATCTTCTAAAACATTGAAGAAAGGCAAAAATAAAACTTTTTGATGCAACAACGGTAACTATAATTTATTCCTCATCTAAGCACACTAAATAATCTCCTCAAGATAATAATCTAAGCAAGAAAATCATGGCAATTGGTTCATAGTAGGTCTCACCCTAGATTGATAATGACAATAGATTGAAGATGAATTTGCAAAAAGTAATTGGAGGATCGGAGGAGAAACATATTGTACATCACTTGTGTGCGAGGAAATCGAACGAAATTGAGTAGATATGAAGATCCTTTGATGTTTTGAGAGAGTTTGGAGGTAGAAGAAAGAAAAAGGATTGAAGTTTTAGAGTTAGGAGTCCCTTCCCGTGCGATTTTGTGGTCGGACGCAACCCGTATAGTTGGTGTTCTATCAAAATATTAGGTCTTCCTCCTGGCGGCACAGCTATACAGACGCAACTATGCAGGCGGAACAAAATGTTCCGGCCGTATAGTTGGTCGTTAAATTGTCTGTCCCTACGAAAGAAAATTTGCAAAGGCATCGATATCTATACGACCGGAACTATACGGTCAGAATTTTTTATTCCCGCCGTATAGTTGGTCGTTAAACTCCTAGTATATATGAAAAGAAATTGTACGGAGGCATTGATATCTATACGATCAGAATTATACGGCTGGAATTTTTATTCCCGCCATATAGTTGGTCGTTATACAGTCTGTACATAAGAAAAGACATTCTACGGAGGCATTAATATCTATACGACCAGAACTATACGGCCAGAATTTTTATTCCCACCGTATAGTTGGTTGTTAAACTCTTAGTACATATTGCACAAAAAATTTCAAAGGCAAAGATAACTATACGACCGGAACTATACGGCCGGAATTTTTGTTCCCGTCGTATAGTTGGTCGTTAAACCGTCTGTGTCCATCAATTTTTTTTTGTTTCTTCATAAATTATTTCTTTTCCTGTAACTTAGCGATATACCTTGTTTTTAACATAAAATTGACAGAAAATATTGTTGACAAAACAATAGCATGAATAATGCAGAAATTCAAGTACTACCAAATTTCTTCTCCTCAAATGGAGTTTTCTAGCACTCTTTATTGAACATGAACTTAAACTAAACTAAACACTTAACTCAAACTTTAATTTAACATGGGTTGCCTCCCATGGGGCGCTCTTTTATGGTCAATAGCCTGATCTTGATGATACTCACTTTGGCCAGATGAGTGGAACACCCACTCCAAAGTAATTAGCCTTCAAAGTGGATGCCTCCTTCTCGTCATGTTTGGCTTTCTTCTTCCTGGGGAAATGAATAACAAAAGGATCCCGCGAAGGCAATTGCAACTTCATGTTCCCTTCATGGAGGTTAATTAAAGCCTTTATAGTTCTCAAGAAAGGACGACCTAGTATTATAGGAGCCACAGTATCTTCAGGCATGTCAACAATAACGAAATCAATGAGAGCAGGACAACCTTTGATGTAAACTAAAGTGTTCTCCTTAATCCCTACAGCTTGTTTGTAGGTAGAATCTGCTAGATGTAATTTTAATTCAGTAATTTCAAAGGAGCCAAGATTTAACTTGTTAAAAAGACTCTTTGGAATTGTTGAGACACTTGCACCTAGATCACAAAGTGCAGCTATCTCATTGATTCCAATCTTTATCTTAATAGTAGGCTCAAATATGTCATCTAGTTTAATTGGTAATTTTTCAGTGATTTTCTTGTATTCCTCTGCAAGCTCGCGTATCTTAATTGCTACTTGATCAACAAAGTGTTTATACATGGCTTCATCATTACCTCTTACCAGAATTTTGTCATTGATCCATTTTACGACATCTTCGATGGTGTAGCTCGATGAAGGGGCATTACTATAATCAAGTTCTTCAGGCTCCTCCCTTTGGATCATCATCATTTTGATTTCTTCAACATGATTGTGGTCAGCTTTACCTGCAAATTTATCTAGAATGAGAGTTTGACTCTCAGTTATCTTACCTAGCTATGCCTCAATGATCCTTGTTCTTTATTGAAGGGCCTGCAAATCATTTCTCAAACTAACATCTTGGTTAGATAATTTACCAAGCATAGCATCATGGTTCTCAGTGATTTTGACTAGAATATTATTTTGTTCATTCTGTGAGCCTATGAAAGACTTAAGCGTTTCTTGGAGACTACCATTACTAGTTCCCATATTATTATTAGAGTTATTTGTAGGACTAGCATTATGTTTCTGAAAATTAGGATTGTAACTCTTCTTCCAAGCAGGATTATAATCATTACGAGCTACGAAGTCTATTTCTTCTATATTTGTTTCGGGGTCACTCTTACCTGAGTTTCCTTACCTTTTATGGCTAGTATGACCTCATCCAACTTAGCATTGAGATCTTCATTCTCTTGTGGTGATACAGAGTTCACCTTCTACGTGTTTGATCTTTCCACATGCAATTGTGCATGGTTGTCTTGCATATTGTCTAGTGGCTTCTTTGCTTCGGTAATATGTTTACACATGAATGTTCCTCCAGCTGCAGTATCAAGCATAGACTTAGACACAGGATTAAGAGCATTATAAAATAAATGGAGGATTAACCAATCTTCCATCCCATGACTAGGACAGTTCTTAGGCATTCTTTCATCCTCTCCCATGCAAGCGCTAGTGGCTCACGCTATTCCAGTATAAAACTAGTAATATTAGATCGGAGTTGCATAGTTTTTGCAGGTGGGGAAAAATTTAGTCATAAATAAAGAAGTACATCCCACCCGATGTAATAGTATTTTTAGGCAAATATAGCAACCATTCGTTAGCTCTTCCTCTTAGAGAGAAAGTAAATAGATGTAATTTGACCGCATCAGGGTCAACGTCTTTTATATGCATCATATCACATATTTCAGTGAAAGTATTTAAGTGCATACCTGCATCTAAATTGATTCTGTTGAACCAAACTTAAGTAATGGGGCTTAATTTCATAGTCATCAGCAGCAATTACTTGCTGAGTAATAGGAGTATGCAAATAATCACTATTGTGAGTAGCAAACTCCCCAAGCTTCTTTTCAGCCATACTTCCTATGTTTTTGGGTTTTCTTAGATTAAAAATTGTAACAGTAAAAACAAGAATTTAAAGACTAACTATTTTTTGGTTTATCAAATAAAGATTGAAAGCAAACTAACCAAATGAAAAACAAAAATTAAAACTACCAAGGTTCCTAATAACCTCACCAGGGTAGCTAATGCTTCCCAGCAACGGCGCCAGAAAAAGGGTTGATACCTTCGATCCGGATTACGGATGTAGTATAGCTCCTTTTCCCTAGTAGACCTAGGTTATCGAATCTACGAGAAGCGAATGCATAGTGAAGTTACTTTAATGGACCTTCAAGAGTTTTAGAATTCCTTGTGTTTTTACCGGACCAGTAGCTTGCGTCTTTTTGTTGTTGTCGATGATGGAGAGAGAGGGCTAGGGCGTTCGGTTTCACCTGTAGCTGTGCAAAAACATCTGATGGAAATAAAAGATAGAAATAAAGTATGCATGTACTTGTTAGCGCAAGATAAATTATATCTGGGCAGTGCATCCATAATTTCTATTGCCTCCGCAACTGCTTATAGCAATAACCTACTAGTCTCATCCATAGAAGAAAGAGAACTAATGATATGCATAGTGATGTCACCCTTACTCCCAAGCAAATCCCTCACATACAGCCGTACTATCCCTTCTGTCACTGGGGTTCCCAACCTGCAGATCAGTCATCACTCATACTCCCTATACCTAGCTCAACCCTTGGGGTCTTGGGTACCTAACAAGTCCTTGGATTGAGGCAAGAGAGGATACAATAATCATCATGTCATAGAAACTAATACACGATCCCATCTATGATAAATCACATGCACAATTGCTACATGGCTAGGCCGAAGCCCTTAGCCCAAGGAGAATTACTCACACATAGAGATGAGATCAACAATCATAAACATTGTAATGAAAATCATAAGATTGATAGCAATAGTCTTACAATGTCGCCAATCGAAGAAGAGATCTACTATTACAAGTGGTGGAGTTTGGGTATGGAGATGGAAAAGGGTGTGGAGATCTGGAGGCGGCTTTCTGGCAAGGTATGGCTTCTTCGGGGTCTAGGGCTCAGTGAGAGAGATGTTTTCCCGTCGCCTGAGGCTTATTTTTATAGGGGTCCCTTCATAAAAGTTGTTCTGTTTGACCTAACGATGGTGGCGCCAACTATATGACCAGAGCTATACGGTCGGAATTTTTGCTTCGGCCGTATAGATGGTCGTTACGACGTCTACCTTCGTGGACGGCTCCTGGTTTCTTCTGGTTGAAGGAAATATCGTATCTTTGACTTTAATGTAGTGATTCACTACTTTAAACAATATTATCTGCGTAGGAAAAATACAAGAACAAAGGATTGCATACCCCTTTGAATATTAGCATTAGTGGTAGGGTTTAGAGAGATATTTCATCAAATGATTAATATCTAGTTGAAATGTGGACGTAGATGGCTATATTTCAGAGCCATCAGGTATCTAAACCTAAAAGTTTAGATAGTAATTATGAAGCTATGATAAATCTAGTAGTAGTAGTAGTAGTAGAGAATCCAGTGATAATCCTATTAAGCCAAGTGGGTATAAACTTAAAGTAAGCTTCCTTAACAAGGTAAGCCTATAGAGAGACTAGAACAAGTTTACTGCTTAGTGTTAATAGATCTTGATCAGATAATTAGAAGCCTAAGCTAAGCATGATCAAGGGTTGGTGGTCATTATTCTCAAGTCACTTGAGAATAGATGACTAGATGATGAAGAAGAGTTGTGAGTATACCAAATTAGGCAAAACCTTAGTAAGCTGAATCATCTAGCTTGATCATGAGAAGTCAAGCTAGAGTTTGATGAAGTATATAATATGAGTTGTATGGAGTAGTTGGAGACATAGTACTTTAACCAAGATAGTACAAGAACAAACTTGTATTATGGAGAGTAGTACCATACCATTCCAAAGGATTGGTATCACATGTGATATATAGAGAGAACTATAATCTTGCAAGCCTTGAAAGTAGTGGTAAGTTTATTATAAAGGAGTAAATGGATGGGGTTAGTAGTAGCTACATTGATGGATTCATCAAGGGTAGCTAAGAAATGGGAGTTATATGTTGAAGAATGGAGAAGGAGAATTATTTAAGTGGCATGACCATGTTAACATATGATGATGTATATGGTGGAGTCAGATGATTGACTTATTCAGGAAGATGCCATCTTTGTGAATAAGATAAGAGAGATGTATAGAGTATATTTAGGAAAGGAATTCCTTATCTAAAGATAACCTTAGTGTGGTATTAAGGTAGGAGTGCTTGAGAAACCTTTAACCAACAGTATGTCAAGCCATGACAAAACCCATGTCTACCTCTTTGTTTAAAACCCTATAGTTAAGAGGGTAATGAAACCAATTCCTATTTTGGGCAGCCAAAGAACAGTATATCTTAGTTAAAGTAAGTTTCTAAGAGGTAATTAGAATGCAAGTTGAGAGTGTATTCATGAGAGCTTTGCCCACCTTATTGTCTTAAACCCTAATTAAAACTTAGACCCATGAACTGTCAAGACCACATTAAGAAGTAATCTATATAGCTCACTCTCAGTTGAGATATCTTTCAAGACTAGAAAGTCAGGAACAATCCTTAAACCTTGATACCTAGCAATATTCACTAATAAATTTGAGGGTAGTGTATCCTCTTGAGTCCATAGTGAGTGTGGTATCTGAAACCCTAAATAAATGTTGCTGGGCATTTAGATTACTTGTGCCACCTCAATGATAATGTTTGTTCACCATTATATAATAAACCTCTATCAAAACATTAACCACACCTAAGGAAGTAATGAACAACTAGTTCAAGAAGTGATACATGTCTAATTTGGAATAAGTAGGATGGTTATGGATAGAATTTTAGAGGAATTTGAATAAAGGAAATTCCAAACTTTGAGAATCATAAAACTAAACCTTCTACAAACTAAAGATAGAAATTTGTAAATGAATATTTTCTTTTCCTCATTAATTATTGATATCCATGCATAATGACTTAACCAAGATTGTTTTATGGTAGTTCTAAACCCCACAAACTTCAAGTAGTTTGTAATGGGAGAAACCACCAAATATAGAGAACCATGAAATTCAAATCACCACTTTATGAACTACAAGGTTTAATACTTTGTAATATATTTACATAATTACTTTATGAGAATAAGTGTGAATTATATTATTTATACATCATTAACCATTTAAAAACATTACCATTAAAATTATCAAGTGGAAACAAAGTCATCCTTAAAGGATCTTGAAATAAGAAGTAATCCCTAAGACCCTAATTCCTATTAATATTTCCTAATGAAAAGGACCTTTCATATAATTGTGAATATTTTTAATACCCAATAAGAAATGGAGAGAAGATGGTCATAATTTCTTTATACAACAATATTCATGACCTGCAAATTTTCTATATATTAAATCCTTGAGAAAATGAAATTTGAACAGGTTTCATAAAAATAGCAAATAGAAACAGAAAAAGAAAAAAAAGGACTGCCAGCAGAACTGGGCCGCAGCCTAGCAACCTTCGCACTGCCGGTCGCTCACGTGCAGTCTTAGCAACTTTTCACCACTCCACCGCAGCCCAGTACCGGCCCATGCCCAAGTACCATTTTGTCGATCTAATCGCCATCGTCTACCTCGCGTGGACGCCGAAGCAGCTGTGTGGCATGCGCGCCGCCGCTCGCCGGTGTGGAGATCCGCACCGTTGTCGTCTGGGTGGATAAGGAGGCCACCATGACACCCTACTCTGAACTTATCCCCATTCCCCCCTCGCAAGCTATCTCTCTCTGATTTCTCTCCATCGTCGAAACCCTAGCTCATAGGTCTCCAGCTAGTCACCGGTGGAGACCATCCTAGGAAGCACGATATAGCTTGGAAGAAGCGCCTCACTATCCTTGTTACTAGAGTGGTTACAATGAAGCAAGGGGAGCTCGGAATCGTGGAGATTTCTTCGTTCCCTTCCGCCGGTGTTCGCCGGAATCCTGGTCCAGACACTCATCTCCAGCCAAGCCAGACCTCACCGACGTCACCACTACAACCAGGGTGAGTTCCTGGTGCTCCAACACCTTTCCTCTTGGTCCATTACTAGCCTAATCTCCCTGCCCACGTGAGTCCGACTGCGCCGCCGGAGAAGCTCGTCGTCGGTGCACTTCTGGTGACCAAAACCTAGCAGCACATGCATAGTTAGCTTCGCCTCATTGTCCTCGTTCAAACGCACCCCTTCGCGAGGTCCCTGGTGCCGTTTATTGGCGTCGTCGCCGTACTCCGACGAGAGTCCGGCAAACTAACGTCAGCTTGACGTCATCTTTGACCGATCCGCGCCCGCGTGGCTACTGACGTGGCGGGAGCCCCACCAGTCAGTGGCTGGGGCTAGGAATAGCCCCGATGAAAAACAAAGTCGCCACAACTCAGGCTGACATCAACATCACTTCATAAACACATTTAGTTATTTATTTTTAATTCTAGAAATTGAATAAATCTTATTAAATCAATATATTTTGTTTTACAATTTAGAAAAATATATATTATATACCAAAATGTTTAGAAAAATAAACTCTATAATTTAAACCTATTATTATACTTTATTTTCCAACTCAAATAAAATAATTAGTATTAATTAGTAAATACCTTATTAAGGATAAATCTTAAATAAATATATTTTATTATTTAAATTTTTCCAAAAATAGGTATAATATACCAAAATTCTTAGAAAAACAAAATCTACATTTATAAATTTATTTCATATATTTTTGTGACACTTAACTAAATATTATTATTTATTAAGTCTTTATAAAGTAATAAGACTTATAAAAATCATATCTTATTATTTATAAATCATAAAAATATTTATAATATACCAACATGATCACAAAAATAAAATCTATGCTTTAAAAGTATCATATTTCATAATTGAAGTAAAATAAAAGGTAAAGGTCTAATAAATCTTATTTGAATCCTTTTGTTTTATTTTAATTCATTAAAAAATACATAAATCTTTACTTTGCCTTTGGCATTATTTGTTTAAAGTCTAAAAAAGGAAATAAAAAATTCAGTTGATGTTTAAGTGAAGTTAACATAGGTCCAACTATTTTTTGAAATATTAAAAGTAATCCTTGAATACTTTTCTAAAAGCCCTAATTGATTAATAATCTTGCTTAAGAAATCTTTTAGATACCATGACCCATTTGAGTGCTTTAGTATTGTATGCTAATTGTTGTATTTATTTATTATTTCACACACTCTCACAAGCCTTAATAAGAAGCACAAGTATAAAGCTGGTATAAAAGTGAAACACATTCTAAAGAAACCATTCCCAGTTTCCAAACCCTAGATCAGATACGATTATTCCGGGGATTCACGTTTATCAAACTGCATTACATTACTTATGCATAATTGCATCTTGCTTCTTTAAACATTTGTCCTTACCGGACCAATGATGCTAATTACATAATTTGGATCTTCTATTGTCTCGAAGACCATGAGTGCATAATCTTGCAATCACAAAAGGCAAGTTCACAACTTGCTCATGTCCTTTGGTTATTTTCTATCAAATGCTTGTAACTCAAATATTTTCATCACTTGCATTTCAAAAAGGTCGAAAAACACTATTTTCATAAAAATACGACTATAGATTATTTACCATATGGTAATAATCTACTGATACAGTTCCAGTGGTAAAGGAACATAATATCTAGGACTTAACAACCAATGTCACCAGTGATTCTAGCATCGTATATTACGCGTTAAGCATAAGACTTGGAATGGGACGGGATAGTCAGCTGTATCTTCTCCCTTTCGCATGGACGGATAACCTTATCGTGAAGCTACAGATTTCTCATGGAGAATTTAGAGAATCCAGCACATGGGTGGGACCCCTTAGTGCCCCGCAATCTAGGTGTCTTGATTATCTGTGCATAGCTGTCTTGGTGGAGGTTCACCATAGTTGATGGTGGCTACCAGATAAAGCTGCTTACGGAGTCTTCGAGAGGATACCCAAAGAGTAATCGTGGTAGACCTTCTTGGGGGATCGTGTCTTCATGCAGGGTTGTGGAGAGGGTAGTACTGGCTTGGATCTTAGACTGGGCCCCATACCAAGGAAGTATGGACAAGCTCATGACTTAGTCGTGCAACAAAGCTAAGGTCTCTTATGGGTAAAGCAACACACCTCTGCAGAGTGTAAGAACTATGACATGTTACTCCCTGTTCCAGGAAGGAGCTATGAATGTGGCAGGAAAGGAACTCCACGAAAGTTCTGGTCAACTTGCGAAGGCTGTCTGACATAGTTTTTAGAATAAAAGCAACCTTTGAAGAAATGTTTATGAAAACCTGCATTGCCTACAACCTATGGTCTGTGGCTGTAGAGATAGTGCATCATACACTCCTTTTTAGTGAACTTGCTGAGTACGCTCGTACTCAACCATATCTTCTTAACCCTTGCTAGATCTCGGAACAAGCAATGGCGTTCCCAAGCAATGGTCTACTTTGAAGAGTTAAGGATACCAAGTGGAGTTCAATGGTGTCAGTGACCACATCAGAAGCTATGGAGGTCAAGTTGAAGCAAGTTCAATGGAGTCAGTGACCACGGAGCCAGAAGGAGAGTCGGAGAGGGGCCACAGGGTGACCACAACACCCCATGGCACGGGCCCCCCAGGCCGTGCCAGGGCATGGCGTGGGCCCCCTGGCTGCCCACCGACCTTGCCCTCTGGCCTATAAGAAGCCTCTCGAGGCATAAACCCTAAGTCGTCAAGCCTCCAGCCACGAAAAGTTCCACAGCGCCGCCACCACCGAAGGGGAGATTCAGGGGACAAAATGTCTCTGTTCCGGCACCCTGCTGGGACGGGGAAGTACCCCGGAGCCATCTTTATCGATCTCCACCACCATCTCCATCACCGTTGCTGATTCCCATGATGAGGATGGAGTAGTTCTCTCTCGAGGCTAAGGGTTCTACCGGTAGCTATGTGTTCATCTCTCTCTCTATGCGTGATCTTATTGAGATCATGAGCTTGTAATCTATAGATCTACCTTTCTACTCAAGTGCTTTAATGAATCTCTGATCTCCCCATGTGTGTCAAAGTGACAGCGTGCTCACCATGGTGGCACCTAGGGTAGAGATTACAAATACTTGTTATGAGTTATATTTGGAGTTGGATGTCTTTATGAAATTGTGGTGTTTGTTGGACTCATCTAGTACTCACGGTGACAGTGTGGGGTTTTCTAGATGGGAAATGCTTACTTTGAGGTGTGCTGTTATAGCCCTACCGTGGATTAGAGTGTCCAACCGGAGAGTAGTTAAGAGTAGTATCATAAAGAGAAGATATATTTATGAGAGAGTGCTCACTAGTGAAAGTATGATCCCTAGGCCTTGTTTCTAAGCATTGAAACACCGTTTGCACTTAGATCTGTTACATGTTTGCTTGCTTCCATCTTTATTTCAGTTTGCCTTTAATCTTTTCCACGCCATCAAGCTATTCTCTATCACCGTTACCATATCCATACCACTTGTATTTCACTATCTCTTCGCCGAACTAGTGCACCTATACACCTGACAAGTGTATTGGTTGTGTTGGGGACACAAGAGACTTCTTGTATCTTGATTGCAGGGTTGCTTGAGAGGGGATACCTTTGACCACTTCCTCCCTGAGTTTGATAAACCTTGGGTGATCCACTTAAGGGAAAACTTGCTGCTGTTCTACAAACCTCTGCACTTGGAGGCCCAACAACTGTCTACAAGAATAGAAGTGCGTAGACATCAAGCTATTTTCTAGCGCCGTTGCCGGGGAGGAAAGGTAAAAGGTATTCACAGCGGAGGACTAAAGAAGAAGAACCTCCCACAGCAAACGCCTATTTTCTAGCGCCGTTGCCGGGGAGGAAAGGTAAAAGGTATTCACACCGGAGGATTAAAGAAGAAGAACCTCCCACGGCAAACGCCTATTTTCTAGCGCCGTTGCCGGGGAGGTAAGGTAAAAGGTACTCACATCCTCCAGTGTGAATGCTCGAAGTTATTTCCTTTAGATTCTGCAATTTTTTCTTTTTGTTTCTTGTTTTCACTAGTTAGGCTTAATGGAAAACAACAAAAAATTAGAGAGCTTTATAGTATGTATCTTGAGTTAGGACATGAAGTGTTTGAAGAGAAAATTAAAAAACCTATGGAACTTTATTTGCCTGCTAATAGCAATGTTGTTAGTATGAATTCTTTGGACACCATTATTGCTAATGCTATGGAAAAGTCTAAGCTTGGGGAAGCTAGTTTTTATGAGCATGATATTTTTAGTCCCCCAAGCACAAAGGAGAAAATTTATTTTGATGATACCAAACCTCCAATATATGATGATTACAATGGTGAATATGATATTTTCAGTCCACCTACTATTGAGGAGAAAATTAATTATGATTATAATATGCCTCCTATATTTGATGATTATGGTGATGAGAATAATAAAGATAGCTATTTTGTTGAATTTGCTCCCACTACAATTAAGAAGAATGACTATGCTTATGTGGAGAGTATTAATTCATTTATGGATGTAGCTCATCATAAGAATGTTTTATGTGATAGTTATATTGTTAATTTTATTCATGATGTTACTGAAAGTTATTATGAGAGAGGGAAACATGGTCTTATATATCTCAACATTATTATGTTTCCCCTCTTCATGTTGAAAGTCTTAAAGTTGCACTTGTTTTGCTTTACTATGCTTGTTGCCTTGTGCTTTCATGACTTGTTTCTTTACAAGATTCCTATGCATAGGAAGTGGGTTAGACTTAAATGTGTTTTGAATTTTCTTCTTGATGCTCTCTTTTACTTCAATTCATATTTCTTATGTGAGCATCTATTCAAACTATTAGCCTAACTTAAAGGCATTAAAGAAAAGTACTTATTGGGAGATAACCCAAAAGTTTTAGTTGAGTCCCGGAAGTTATTACCTCTGTAATAACCGCTCCTTATCCTTTTTATTTGCTTTTTGTGCCAAGAGTAACCTCTAGTGAGAGAGAAGTAATGATTAGGAAAGTTGCTGTCCCGAAACAGATTTCTGTTCTTCACCGTAAATATTCGGGTCAAATCTCTGTATGTCCTTTTGAGGCGTGAATTTTTTTGCTTCTGACCCAGGTTGTTATCTAACTTTCGTTAGTTCAATACTTTTTGATTTGAGCAACAGAAGGTCTTCGAAAAAATTCGTCTTTACCTGCTGGTCTGTTTTGACAGATTTCTGCCATTTTCTGCATTTGCTTCTTGTTGGTTCCTTTTTAAATTCTTTTGGGGAATTGAGATTTTTGAGGGAAGTGCTACAGTAGCTAGTGTTTTAATGGAAGTTTATTGGTGTTAGAACGGAACCTAAAAGACTTATTATCTTGAGTGCACTAATGTTGCTAATAAAGATTGTGTGAAGTTTTGTATGAAGGAATTTTTTTGAGGGAAGTGCTACAGTAGCTAGTGTTCTAATGGAAGTTTTATTGGTGTTGGAACTGAACCTAAAGACATATTATCTTGAGTGCACTAATGTTGCTAATAAAGATTGTGTGAATTTTTGTATGAAGGAAAAAATTTCAGGTGTATGGAAAGAATGAATAATGAGATGAAGGATGGACTAAAGATCAAGCTTGGGGATGCCACGCGTGTCACCCCAAGAAATGTCCAAGAAGTACAAGCGTCAAAGCTTGGGGATGCCCAAGGCATCCCCTTCTTCATCAATAAAAATCTCAGGTTTCTTCCAAACTATTCATTTTTATTGTTTCATGCACAGTTGTGTTGTTCTTGGAGCATCTTCTTTTTGTTTTCGTTTTGGTTTTTCGTTTGCTTTTGTTTGCTTAGTTTGCTAAATAAATTGGTTGGACCCCCTCTTTCATACATTTGTTTTCAAATAGTTTGGTTTGGATTGGAAAAGAGTAGGAAAATTTCATGCTTAAGTGGTAAAATGATCTTGTTTTTGACTGTGGCATATGCTTTGTCATGCCATGCTTGATATTGTTTTGGCTTTATGCTTAGTATTCTTTGCTGTAGCATGAATTGTTATAAACAATTGAGATTGCTTAATGTGCTTTGGATGAATCATGCGTTGTTTTAGCATATTAAAGCATAGTATTGTGGTATTCTCCTTTGATGATTTATTTGGGTTGACTTGGCGCATGCTCACACCATGTTATGACTATCTAAAGTCACCATAGCCTTTATGATCCTTTAGTTTTCAACTTGTAGTATCACTTTATGCTTTGATCAATTATGTTTTTACGCTCTGCATGATTATGTCCATTATTGCTCTCTTAGTTTGTCGCTCCTAGTCTTTTGCTAGCCTCCACAACCAAGTATGAGTTCCACTCATGCATCCAACTCCCTAAACCAAGTTATTCCAAAGAGTGCACCATACCTACCTATTAGCTTAAGCTATTCCAAGTATATTCATGTTTTTGTTTACCTTCCAAATTAAACTTGTTATGGGAAAACTAGTGATTAAAGCTCTCACGAACTTGATGGCACACTTTACTTTTTTGCATCTAATAAACTTGAACCATTGGTCCTTCTTTGTTGCGTATATGCTTGCGCTTTATAAGTTGAAATTAGCAGAACCATGTTTCATGGGGAACGCTTTCAACATTGCACTTGTAGTTTGTACCCCGTTGATATCATGTTCTTGTGCTTACGGATCCCGGCGGTGTGAAATAAAAGTGGAACTTGTAAGATCATGGAGTTTGTATGTGTGTTAGAGAAACGTTTGGGCCGCTTGCCTAAGCCATGCCTAATCATGGTGGAAACTTGCAGCATCACCATAATGAGCACTCTATGAAGCATCCTCAATAAAAACCTATGCAAATAGCAAATAAAAAGATCGCTGAGATGCTCATTGTCTGCTTGCCTTGTCATTTTGATTATGGGATAGCTCCTGTATCATGTGCACGGGGTACCCTGTTGGCGGTTCTTTATGATACACATGTACTTACAATGACAAGAGCTTACTTGTGACTAAAGTTGAGTAGCATGAGGTTCGGTCTTCATAAGTAAGGGGCATGAGATTTTGGTTGATAACTTTAATCACCTTCAAGATGCTTATGATAGGGAAATGACAACTGAAAGCTATAAGTACCATAATTTTTGGAAGCTCTTTATGAGACTTGAATCCCTGCTTCCTTCCACCATTATATTGAGTCTCCACCTTATATCTTTATGCACCTACTTTGAGAGCATAGTGGCCATTCTTAGTTCTATGTGCATTGTCCCAGGACTAGTTGATTGATGCATACTTGATATTTCTTGTTTTAAACTATTTGTATCTAGTCACTCTTATGAACTTTGAAGGTGTCATATGCATTTATATTTGCTACTCTATGAGGGACAAGCTGAATACTATTATGCTATGTTTTATTTATGTGACACAAACAAACGTCTTACAAAGCATTGTTATTCATGAATCTTTGGTTTGTGCCTTTTCATGTTGCATCATAGTTTCTTTGTCTTATTGCTAGAACTTTGTCTTTCATGTTATGATTGAAGTACTATGATCCCAACTTTGAATGTTTTACAAATACTTTGATCAAGTCTTTGATGGTGCATGTCACCTCAAAAATTATTCTTTCTTTTTATCACTTACCTACTCGAGGACGAGTGGGAGTTAAGCTTGGGGATGTTGATACATTGCAAATGTATCTATAATTTTTGATGTTCCATGCTTGGTTTTATCTACTTTCTTATGTTTTGTCCACACTTTGGAGTACTTTTCATATGATTTCTTGGACTAACCTATTAACAAGTGCCACAGTGCCAGTTGCCTGTTTTCTGCTGTTTTTGGTTCCAGGAAAGTCACAAAATCAATATTCTCGGAATTGGACCGAACAAAAGCCAAAGTTGATATTTTCCCAGAAGACTCACGGAGCCAGAAGGAGAGTCGGAGAGGGGCCACAGGGTGGCCACAACACCCCATGGCGCGGGTCCTCCCAGGCCACGCCAGGGCATGGTGTGGGTCCCCTGGCCGCCCACCGACCTTGCCCTCTGGCCTATAAGAAGCCTCCCGAGGCATAAACCCTAAGTTGTCAAGCCTCCAGCCACGAAAAGTTCCACAGCGCCGCCACCACCGAAGGGGAGATTCGGGGGACAAAAAGTCTCTGTTCCGGCACCCTGCCGGGACGGGGAAGTACCCCCGGAGCCATCTCTATCGATCTTCACCACCATCTCCATCACCGTTGCTGATTCCCATGATGAGGATGGAGTAGTTCTCTCTCAAGGCTAAGGGTTCTACCGTTAGCTATGTGTTCATCTCTATCTCTATGCGTGATCTTATTGAGATCATGAGCTTGTAATCTATAGATCTACCTTTCTACTCAAGTGCTTTAATGAATCTCTGATCTCCCCATGTGTGTGAAAGTGACAGCGTGCTCCACCATGGTGGCACTTAGGGTAGAGATAACAAATACTTGTTATGAGCTATATTTGGAGTTGGATGTCTTTATGAAATTGTGGTGTTTGTTGGACTCATATAGTACTCACGGTGACAGTGTGGGGTTTTCTGGATGGGAAAGGCTTACTTTGAGGTGTGCTGTTATAGCCCTACCGTGGATTAGAGTGTCCAACCGGAGAGTAGTTAAGAGTAGTATCATAAAGAGAAGATATATTTATGAGAGAGTCTTCACTAGTGAAAGTATGATCCCTAGGCCTTGTTTCTAATCATTGAAACACCATTTGCACTTAGATATGTTACATGTTTGCTTGCTTCCATCTTTATTTCAGTTTGCCTTTAGTCTTTTCCACGCCATCAAGCTATTCTCTATCACCGTTACCACTTATAATTATCCATACCACTTGTATTTCACTATCTCTTCACCAAACTAGTGCACCTATACACCTGACAAGTGTATTGGGTGTGTTAGGGACACAAGAGACTTCTTGTATCTTGATTGCAGGGTTGCTTGAGAGGGTATACCTTTGACCACTTCCTCCCTGAGTTCGATAAACCTTGGGTGATCCACTTAAGGGAAAACTTGTTGTTGTTCTACAAACCTCTGCACTTGGAGGCCCAACAACTGCCTACAAGAATAAAAGTGCGTAGACATCAAGGCACGATGAAAAATCCTTGACGAACGCGTCGAGTGCTCACACTAAAACACTGGAATTCGACTCTGTAAGGCCTGTGCGACAGGAGTCAAATTACGCTAGCAATGTTGCAAATTCGAGTCCGAGGACTCGAGTTTGAGTAGATAGCGTTGTTTTCTCCTAAGGAAGTTAACTGATCCTGATTCGTCGGATGTATCAGGCACACATATCGACAATCCCTATTACACAAATCGTGGCACCCGAAACATTTTCAGATGATGTTACATTCCACGCACTTGAAGACTTTATAGTCTCCACCTGAATCTTTGATTTGGCTGGACACTCGGGGGCTACTGACATGGGAATACCCTACGGGTACTCATGTTTAGCCTATACGGTCCAGCCCAAGAGGAGCCAATAGTGCAATTGAAGCCCAACAAGGATTCAGATGGCACAGGTCCAAAGGAAGGCGACTCCTTGGAGGACAGGGAAAGCAATAGATAGAAATTCAAAAGGGTAAAACCCTAATCTGTAACTGACTCGGCTTGCTATCCTGAGACGTATCCTCCTTATATAAAGCCTAGGAGGGGGCAGCGAGGAGGACATCCAAAACCCTAGCATACACCACTAGTGGAGAATGGGCCTTTAGTCCTGGCCCGTAAGAGCCTTTAGTCCCGGTTGTGGTACCAGGACTGGAGAGGTGAGACTAAAGGCCCACTAACGAGGGTTTAACTCGTCAATGCCCATTGTTATGGACTTGGGTTTTGGAGAAGGAGGGAGCGCTGGAGGCATCAGTCGGCTAGCAAACAAGCACACAGGGACGCAAGTTTTACCCAGGTTCAGGCCTCATAGAGGTCCTTACTCCTGCTTGTCTGCTCTTGGAATTAACGAAAGAATCGAAGATTACAGGGTTGCGCAGATGCAATCTGGCCGGAGTTGTGGACACTAGGGTTGCATGTGTCCTCCTCGCTGCCCCTCCTAGCCTTTATATAGATAGGATAGGTCTCGGGTAGCAGATTGAGTCGGTTACAGAATAGGGTTTTCCATTTGAACTTTCTATCATAAGCTTCTTCTTGTCTCGCAAGAAATTGAGAGTCCGTGGGCCACTCGAATTCTCCATTGGGCCTTGGCAACACCGTGGGCTTCAGCTATATCTGGACCGTATATACCAAACTCGAGTACCTGTAGGGTATACCCATGTTAGTAGCCCCGAGTGTCCAGTGGAATCGCAGATTCGACTAGGGACTTCATGAAGTCTTTTGAGTGCATGACTGAGCATATTTTCGAGTGTTCAGTTTGTGTCATAGGGATTGTGTATATATGTGCCTGATTTATCCGATGTATCGGTATCAGTTAACTGCCTTAGGGAAAAACAACGCAATCTACTCAAACTCGAGTCCCCAGACTTGAATTCGGAAAAGTTCTGGCGTAATTCGACTCAGGCCGCAGAGGTCTTACATGAGTCGAATTCCAGTGTATAAGTGTGAGCACTCGACGCGTCCATCAAGGCATGTTCATCGTACCTGCAGGCATGGATATGTTTCTAGTAGTGCGCAGCAGATGCGTTGCCAGGCCTTATTCAGGTCTTATCTTCACGCTATAAGCGTGGCATCCGAACTTTGTCATCACGGAGATGATTCGGGTGACCCAGGAGACGCAGTCTCTTTGTACGGATAGTATGAGGCGGAGTCTCCATAGAATTCGAGTGTGGATATTATCAACACACAGTACGATGTATGAATAATCATAGGGTGCGCAACCAGCGCTCCCTATGGGAGTAGCCCCGAGTGCCTAGTTGAGTCGAAGACTCAAGAAAGGACAAAACGACCTTTTGTGACTACTGTCGTCTTTCGCTGCTTGTTTCAGTCGAATTTGCTTCCAACGCTCCCTATGGGAGTTACCCATAGTCCTCAATCGAATTGTAGATTCGAGTGGTGGGTATGTCTTGAATATTCATACACCTGCATGAAGATAATCGTAGGGTGCGCGACCAGCACTCCCTATGGGAGTAGCCCTCGAGTGCTCGGTTGAGTCAAAGACTCGAGCGAGGACTAAAGTAATCAAAATCTTCTACGGCTGAAAATCAATGACGTCAGTGCTGACGATTTGATGACCTCGGTTGCCCGCGTGAGCAGCTTTGACGGGATGTGACGAGCGGTGGGTCCCACTTTCTGACTTCGATTTGAGCGGGCGTGCGTAATATTCTGTTTTAAATGCGTCTCCTCGATTTCCGCTTGTAATGGGAATAATGGGGGGACGGTTCATGCTTCATTTTGCCACGTGTCGATGGCGATGTGCGCCACGCGTGTAGTAGAGTTATTCTGGCCGTTGGATGGTTTCTGCGAGGAGGTTAAGTAGCAGCATAGCTGCGGTAATTTCCCCATCTGTGTTCTTTGTTCTTGCCTCCATTTCCATTGCTGCTGCTCTCTGCTTCCTTGCGCACTTTCTCGTTGTGACGCTAGACCAGCTCCGTATCTTCCCCAACTACTTCCTCTGTTCTCACCGCCATCGGAAGATGGGAAAGAAGAAGGGAGGTGCCGTTGTTGGGTCTGCCGCCACCATTGCCACCACCAAGGAGAAGGGCGGCTCGGCCATTGTGGGCACTAGCGCAGCCGGCGCTGGGAAGAATAAGGGCACGGGCACCCATGTCACCAATGGCGCTTGGCGTGCGTCCATCATCAAGCCCGCCGAGCCGCATCTTCATCGTCGAGATGGAGTTCTTCCCTCCGTGGAAGACTACTCGCGAGTGCCCGACAAGGAGGTAATCCCTTGTCCTCCTTCTGGTTCCCAGGTGATGTTCCTTGCGTTCATCATCCGAGGTCTTTCTCTGCCCCTCCATCCTTTCTTCAGGGGCCTCCTTTTCTTCTACGGGCTCCAGCTACATCAGCTATCCCCAAATTCTATTCTCCACATCTCCTGCTTCATTACTCTTTGTGAGTGCTAGCTCGGAGTCGAGCCACACTTTGGCCTCTTTAAGAGGCTTTTTAAGCTGAAACACCAGTCGGCGTCCAGTTCGGTAGTCTATGAGATAGGAGGCTGCGGAATCCATGTCAACTCCTCCGCCACTTACTTCGATATCAAGCTCACTTCGTCCGTCCAAGGGTGGAGAGACAAGTGGTTCTACATCCGTGACCAGAAGGCCGACGGAGAGCACTACGGACTCGTGCCCTTCGATCGCGCGACACCGTGCAAGAGGAGGCGCTCTTGGAAGAATATCGTGATGCCTGGCGAGTCCGAGGAAACGGAGGTGTTGTATAAGTGCGTCTGCGACCTCGAGAGTCGCATAGGAAAATAAGAGGGAGGCGCTGCCCTCATTCGCACATGGTTGCGCCGTCATGTCCAGCCTCTGCAGGCTAGAGTCCATCCCATGTTCTGCTGGGCCGGTGCGAACGATGCCACTCACGTATCTGCCGATGGCAATTCTGTGGGTGAGGTTTATAAGAGGGTGCGACTGGTGACAAAATACACCACCAAGGAGGTTCTCCCAAGTGAACCAGTTGTGCCTCCTTTCGACGCCTGAAACCCTCCTCCTGAGGTAGAATTGTATGACGAAGTAGCTTTCGTTTTCGGTTACCTTTTACGATGCTATGTTATATAATATTGTACCTTCTGAATGCAGGACTGGCAGGTGTCTCCCAATTTGCCCCCTCGTCCTGAAGGGGTTATCCCTCGTGAGGTGGATGAAGAGGACGAGTTGGAGTCGACTGTCCCAATCGAAGAGGAGGAGGGAGCCCCCGAGTCCAGCGACCCGGACACTCGCAAGCGTTCCCGTAGCAAGGATTCGGATGCCTCGTCGCCGACAATGCCAGAAGGCCCTTCTGTTGTTGCAGAGGAGCCAATCCCCGCCATTCCTATGCGCTCCATGGCTCCTCCTGCCCATAAGAAGCTGCGACTGCCAAAGGAGTCGTCGGAGTCTGAGGAGCAATCCTTCGACCTTGATAAATTTGACTCGTGAGTTCACGACTTTGCCTTGGTTTTTTTTTGGAGTTGTGTTCCCTGAGGTTTTTGCTGGATGTGTTTTGTAGTCAAGCGGCGTCGTCGTCCTCTGGCGACATCCAGTTTGTGAAGGAATCCGGAGTCACAGACTACAAGGCCAAGGAAGTGGCTGAACGATCTTCCTCTCCTCCATTGGCGGCCCACTCCGGGAACAACTCATCGAGTTCGCCGCATGCCGGGGGACACCAGGTGGTTTCCCGGATGACTACGCAACAGTCATCCTCGGAGTCTCTAGAGGACCATGTAAGCATCTCTTTGCTGTTTTTTCAGTCGAATATATACTTGGTGCTATTGCTGAACTTTGTTTTCTTCTAATGCAGCTTATCATGAAGGAAGTTGCTCGCCTGGCGGAGCAAGTCCTGGACATGGGGCAACAACATGCGCGGCTGGACAATCGCCATCGCGTTGTTGAAGGTTAGTTTTGCCTTTGTATTTGTCTTGGTGAAGTTTCTAGATTCGATTGACGATACATCCAGTTCTTTGCAGTTGAGCATAAAAAACTTCTGTGTCATGCTGCTTCACTCGAAAAGACGCTTGCCGCGGCAACGAAGAGTCGCGACGAAGCAATCGCGGCCCTAGAGAAGTTGCAAAAGCGCGAGGAGGACTTGCGAAAGCGCTAGGAGGACTTGTGTTCCTCCAATGCCGAGAGGGAGAAGTTGCTCTAGGAGCAACTTTTCTTGATTGCTAAGTCTCTCTCAGGTACTCTTTTAGCTGAATTTTCGTTGTTTCTTGCTTCAACATCGTGTTATTGTGCTAACACTTTGCTGTATGTAGATGCCAGCGGCCTGAGCTTTGACGCCCAGGCCCTTCGTCGCGATGATGCATTGGCTGGTACTGTCGCTATAGTCGAAGACCGCAGCGCTTCCCTTCAAGGGATGCTAACGAAGACCAAGGGTGTGCTCAGTCGCATACGCAGGGATCTAACTCCCAAGGCTGAGCTGCTTGACAACCTTGAGGACCTGGTGGAATTCCTTGCTGGGGGTATTCCCATGGACTTCAGGAACTCCCAGCGGTCTGTCATCGCCACCATGTCACTCACGATGGTGCAAGCCCATGGCGTGGAGGTGGATCCCGCCACGATTTCCGTTGGAGTAGATGGCCAACAGGTAGTGTTTGCTCCATTCTCTACTGGTTGTGGTAAATATGGGCCACAGCTCGCCAATACAGTCGCCAAATACTCCGAGGAGCTACAACGAGCGAAGAATGCGGCGAAGGCTGCGGCATCAGGGGCTGGCACTAGAAAGTTTGTGGCGTTAGAGACCACCACGGATTTGACGAGGCCCCCGAAGTCCAAGTCGAAGTCGAAGAAGCATGTTGCTCCTTAGTAGATATTCTGTAATAGTTGTAGTTTTATTTTTGTGTTGAAACCATACTTTTTGTGGGAGTATCTCTGTCGAGACTTTGCCGTTTCTGAATGTATTCGAGCCTTTTATCAATGTACTCTTGGTCCCTTATTTTGCTCTTGCTTGGTTTATGATAGGGTATGTCGAGTGGTCCCTCGAGTGATCCTCATGATCCTCCACCCACGGATGAAACCTTGGCGCAACCGCGCTCAAAGGTGGATGAGTTGTCCCTGCTTTCGCGACTGCACGATCGCATTAAGCAACTAGAACGTGAGTGTGAGGCCCCCGGATTTAATCCTCCGAGAATCCCTGTTATGCATACAACCACAATCCCATGATCAGTTAGTCGTGGCACATAACCGACAAGTATCATTACAACATCCGAAACATACCGAATTACAAGACTTACATAGGTGCCATTATGGATACATCAATAATCATCAGCGGAACTTCATCAAGAGTAGAGCCTGATCCATGCCTTAACCTACATGGAGCTGACTGGGAGAACGTCCTAGCTCGTATAGGCGCCAATGTCATCTTCTTCTTGATATCTGACCAAGTTAATAGCCAGGGACAATGCCGTTGAGTACTTTGAATGTACTTGCAAACCACCTTAAGATAATAATAATAACAAGAAGGTACGCAATATGGATGTGGTAGTAGGAGGGCTCCAAGAAAGGTTATTTTCTCAAATAGTTTCTCTTGTAGATATAGCATCTACATATATTTGTTGAAAACTTTGGTAAAGCATTTTGGAAACCTTTTTGAAAAGTTTTGGAAAACATTAAGACTGGGTCACCCATTTGTTCCTGTCTTCAGGTCGTCCCACGACCAGACTCCTTTCTCCTCCTTCCGACCATCCCACGGTCAAAACCTTTCTCCTTTGTGACCATCCCATGGTCAAAACATTTCCAAAGCCATTTCTTTTCCGAAATCCTTTTTGAAAACAAAACCAGCACCACTCTACAACAACCTTCCCAACCGTCCATGACCATGGACGCGGCTATTTGAATAGATTTACACTCTATAGAGGTTGTACACTTTACCCACACCATCCGGGTACACTACCCTGATCTTCACCGGCCGTGGGTCGAGTAACCGATCAAGACTCTCTAGATGCCCACTCCAATATAAGTGCCTACCCTATGAGTGTTAATCCCCTCAAAACTGGGACTTCGGTCGAGGACCAACCGGAGCTCTTTTTACACTTCTCGAGTGTGCACTTTCAATGAGGGGCTCATAGTAACGCGTGGAGGCCTGCCGACCCTTCATTCCTTCTCCAGGTTGATGTCCCACATGGACCTTTATCGGAGAAGGCCCACCCTCGAGGGATCCCCGATCCCTTGTAGTTGTTGCGAGGCAGCTTATACCGGAGTAAACAAACATCAAATCCAGCCCTATCCCATATTAGAGTAATGTTTTTGCACGGGTTAATTGTTCTAGCAAAACTGCAAAGAACCGGGTGCGTTTTCGTAAACCTTTTCCTCCATTTTTCCTTCAGCATTTTGTAAAACAAAACCTTCTTCTTTTTCAACATCTCTTGGGAGGTCCCACCTCACCAAGGTTTTATCATAAAACATTTGATAAAGACTTTTTCCGGGGTCTTCCCATCCTCTAGCTTTGCTTCGGCTAAATCGGGGTCTCCAAAGGGGTATGGTGTTACACCATCTACCATACTAGGGACAAGTAGGTATCATCGAGAGGGTTGTACTTAGTAGTACAATAAAGTAGTAGTTTGGAGGAGCGAAACCATTACCATATATATATACCTCAACATATAGTAAAATCATGCAGTTTCACAAATAGTAGACAAAACATACATTAGTAAAATAGTAGGACAAGGCTTATGAGCAAGAAGGTGGCTTGCCTGATGATCAGCAATATGGCATAATTGTCCCTGGAATTCTTCTTTAGATAATTCCAGAATACCAACATCAATAATAAGTACCACTTCTTCCGCTCTCTGATTTCCTCGCAACTATCATCGTCCAGACAACACATGCAAACAAACCAAGCCACATTCAACAAAAGGCATAAAAGCACCAATACAATACAACAAGCAATTGGATAATACAATATTACAAATTAGTAGGTCTTAAGGAGAAGGGATTAATGAGATTGGCCTTGTCTTGGAAGTATGGAAGAAAAAACCCTTAGGATTAATAGTCTAGGAATTACCTAAAAGATGGATTTTGGACCAAGACATATTCTGTATAAGAACACTGTGAAAACATGATACCAACAGATAGGTATTGATAAAATTAAACCACCAAAAGTGGTTTCACTATTTTATCAATTACAAAAGATTTATAGTGATTTTTATAGTGAATAAGACTCTAGTTCTAGGGAATAATTCACCAGAAAAGTTCTGGAGCTCCAAACATTATTTCCTTAGGTGGTTAGATATGGCTTGATGTACTTGTTCACTGAGAGTTTGAATCACTCCAAGATAATTACCAGAATGCCCTCAGAAAATTCCCAAAGGCAGTTTTGTAAGAAATTTGTCTTTTTCACCAGATTTAATCTACAGAAGAATTTGAGGTGAATCCAAAGACACATTATAGGTATTTAGAATACCTTTCTTTAGAAATTGGAATCAACCTTTTTGGAGTTGAAGAGATCCTGTGCTGATTTTGCTAGTGATAAAACTATATACAGAGATAATTAATTCACCAAAATTGAATAGCGCCTCAATAAAATTTGATCTCCTGGATTTTGGTGGACCTCGTCACAGGGAGTTGGAATTAGGTCATTTCAACCTATTGTTTGACCTAGAGAAATTTCTAAAGGAAGATTTGATTTGTTTTTGTCATATTTGTTAAACGAATACCAGAGCTCCACTTGGAAGGGGACCAATGAAAAAATATAGGTACTTTCAGAACCTTCCAGAGGATGCTGGCTTTACCCTATTTGGATATAGGAAACTCCATCAGGAAATTAGTCCTTGGAAAAGATACTTTCTAGATATTTAATTTCCAGAAAATAATAGAAACTACAATGGGCCTAGGGTTTGGTCTGGAGGTTAGAAAAAACATCATGAAATCGACTGAAAATTAGATTTGGTAAATTCCCTGTATTTTCCATTTTTGTTTCGAATTAATCCACTTAGTGTCTTAGCAAGTCTGGGATTTTTAAAAAAAAAACTAGGGCAACTCGGGTCGGCTCTAGCAATGGGAATGGGCCGTGACGGGTCGACCGGCCCAGCTTACCACAGAGGCGCAGGTGGGGAGGGAATTCAAATCGCTGACGGGTGGGGCCCGGTCGTTAGCGGAACAAAGCCGGCGAAGGGGTACGGGGCGATGACAGCCGTCGGATTAGAAGGGCCATCGATGACTCTCACCTGTCGCCTTCCTCACAACGGCGTGAGAGAGAGAGAAAACCCTAACGCGGCTCAGGGGAGCTCGGAGCTGCTCACCTGGGGGCGGAGAGGAGCCGCTGCAAGTGCAGGGCGAAGAGGTAGACACCGGGGAGCCCGGGGATGGGCGGCTTCTCGGGTTTCATCGTCTGGAGACGCCTCGTGCGACCGCGACCAAAAAGCCTCGTCGGAGCTCGGTGGCGCGGCATGGGGAGCAGTCCCTGGGCAGATGAAGAGTGGGATTAGAAGTAATATGTACAGGGGATCTCGGACAACTTGCATGCAGACAGAGAGAAGGAAGGAGGAGACCTCACGGGTAGATTTCTGAAAAAAGCCGAAAAAGAGGTTCTTCCTTTTCCGGCGAGCTATGGAGTTTGAGGAGGGGCTGGGGCTCGTGGGGAGGCTCTCTGAGGGCCAGGGAGGGAAGTGAGGGAGCTGGGGGTGGTCGGGTACGACCACAGGCCTGCAAACGAGGTTGAGCCTGAGAGGACTTCCTCTTCTTCTCCATGGCGATGGGGAGCTCGGGATCTCGATCTGGCGCTTGAGAGAGGTAAGATGATAGGGGACGAGTGGTCTAACAGTGAATGGAAGGGCTGGGCTAGGTTGTGCTGCTTTTATTTCGAGGGTGTTGGTCTATGGTGGATGTGGCTCATGGGAGAGCTAGAGCTGGTCCATGGCCTCTTCATTGGTTGCTGAGGGCGGTCGAGAGGGGGTGTGGGGTGTGCTGTGTCGTGGAAAGGGTCCAGGAGGGAGGGGTGGGGCTGCTGCTCAATCACCTTGCAAGATTTGCAATAAGTGGCTTCTCTCTCTCTAGTCTCTCTCTCCAAGAGGTAAGGGCAATGGTGCTACAGGGTGGACCACGACCAAGGGTGGGTGTGGTTGCTAAGGGGAAGTACTGGGCAGGATTTGCTAAGGATTTGAGACAATTAGATACTAGTTTGGGTGTTATGGTCAAATCTCCCATAATTGATGATTATGAAGGAACTCGTGGAATTTGATATTGCCAAAGATAGATAAGGGTGCTGATAGATGGGTATGGTTAATATAAATCTCCAAGATTTATTTGGGATTTTTCAGAATATTTTTGGTGCATTACTGATCAATTAATCAAAAAGTGCAGAAGTGGTTTATAGAAGCTCATTTGATAAATTTACATTTGACAAGGTTCATTTTTGGTGTGAGAGGGTCCCAGATGTGAATACACACTTAGGGGAATCTTCCCAAGATTTATTAAGGCTTAAAAGTATTTAAAACTATTATTATTTCATTTCAGCCATTTAAGAAAATTGGCAAAAAGAAATAATGAAGCTCTTCAAAAATATTTATTTTTGAAGTGGGAAGATGGGGTATGATGTATGGACCTCACTTGAGCCAAAAGTTGGGGAAGTGTTTTGGTAAAAACCAAACTTTCCTTTGGGGAAGAAGTTTTGGAGATTTTGACTATTAAAGAGATTTATTAGATTTGGAGCCCTAATAATTATGGAGAATATTTGATAAATCGTGATGATCAAGGTAGATGATGTAGACAAGGTGTGGCAAGCATTTACAACCTTGGGATTGGAGATTCCAAGTTGATTTTGGTGGAGTGCCCTAGATTAAGGATCTAGGGTGATGTTAATTTCATACCATAAAAACCATGTTGGATCATGGAGCTCAGAGCTCCCCTTGGGACATGGAATATATGGATGGATAGACCAAGCTATGTAGATCACCATGGTGTAGAGGTTTGAGCTTGATCCTACTTGAGCTCACCAATACAGGCTTTCAAACTTTGAATAAAATAAGCCTACCAAAGCAGATTATCAACTAGCCTTCAAAACCTTGTGGGTTTAAACAGCTCAAGGATCCAATTGGAACGAGTGACGTAGTTAAGGATAGACCTATATGAGTAGAACACAACCATGCAGAGAGTTGGTCTATAGAAGGTTGGATGGTGGTGTGACCTTCTATCAAAATAGGTATGTTGACTAGATTTGCAGGAGAAGTTAATTTCTTGCCTGCAAAACCATCAAGAACAAGTTGGTTGGAGAATGATCTACCCAAGGGAAAGAGTGGTACTTGGTACTACTTAGGATGGTTAACAAGATGGTTCAGATGCATTTTCAAAAATGCACAAGGGTTGAGAAAGGGAGGCATTGAAGTATGTGATGTTGGAAATAGTTTTCCAGACAGCCAAATTTGGCAGAATTAGGGTTTTTGACTATAACATGAGAGGGGATGTTTTTGATGGGTTGCAAGGTACCCAAGCATCATCAAGTGGATTATGTTGAAGTGTAGAAGGAGTAGAAAGGATCCATGCTTGATATTAGTCTTCATTGACTTGGAAGCTTCTAGAAGGGATATCTTCAGAATTGATTTGGTTAAGAGTTTTAGATGATCACTTAGTAGCTAGGGATCAGATCCAGATTGTATTCTTGCTTAGGGAGGGATGATTTGGAGAGATCTTGATCCTAGTGATGAGCTCCTAGAGTAGCTCATACTATCTCCTAGGCAGACAATTCAAACAGCAGATCAAGACAACTCATCTTACAAACAAATCAACTACTACTAGGGTTACCACCAAGCTTAGCTTGAGGTAAGGATGGGTATTTTGAAATAGGTTTGAGTTTGAACAAGGTAAGGTCATTGGTATCTCTACCAAGAGTAGAATCCAAAAGCTTACAAAAAAGTTTTGGAGATCCTAGAGGTAAGAGTAGTAGAGGATTCTATCTTGAAAACATAAGGAGATTATGTTATATAGCTCTCCATAGTTTGATCAATAGATGCTACTAAAATAGTTGGTTTACAAAGGCTTCTTGTCTCAGGTTTTGAGATGCCAGAACATTTGAGAATATGTAAATTAAGCCAAGAATGTTTTGGGAAGTAGCTTTTGTTAACTGGTGTTAAGGTAAGGAGTATATCATCTACTACACATTCATATGTATTAGCACAAGCAATCAACAGGTAAACACTGCAACACTTTAACATGATTTTTTTGTTCCACCTGATTTTTGCATTCTGTACAACTAATCATGGTTGCTAAAATTGGGTTGTTATAGACCTTTCCCCCTTCAAAGAATTTCGTCCCGAGATTCCGAGGAGTAGGGTTAGGGGATTTTAGTCAGGTTGATACTAGGTGCCTTAAGCGTACTATCTTGCGGACTTCGTCTTTGGAAATAACTACTCTGTCGCTGATGTTGAGCCTCAGTCTTCCGGGATGCACGGAGAGTTGAGCAGAATCCAGTCCCGATTGCGAGGGATGACTTTCTTTTCCTTCCGAACTCTATATCTCGAGGGCTTAGACTAGGCTGACTATCTCGATGCTGAACTTCACGGGGTACTCGTCGGAGGATAGAATCTATGGTTGGGAGTACCTATGTCTAATGACTCACAACTCTTCCTTATGGTCGTAGCGTATCCTATTTAACGATTTTAGGGTCGGGAATCCCAAGGTTCCTCCTGGCAGAGGGTTATTCTATTTTGTGGGAAAGACACAGTCTTTCCCCTGTAGGATTTGACTGGGTTAGCTCGGAGATAACGCATTCCTTCCTTCTTAAATTCATTGGTGGTGGTTCTGAAGATGGTCGTCCATCCTTCTCCGGGAGTTGAGGTCTTCCGAAGGTGTCCGTGAAGCTATGGCCTATGGGGGTTATATACTACTATTATTCATACTTAGCCTGGAGGAGTCATTGAAGTCTCACATCCTCTAAGCATTAAGGACCCAGGGGTTAGCGGTTTGGCGGTCCTTCGGGTGGGTCTTCAGCTGAAGTAGCGGAGGGACTTTGTAGGATCATCAGTTAGTTTCTCTTTGGGTACACAGGGGCTGTTGTTGGGCGGAAAGACTTCAGATTCAGGAATATCTTATGAGGTATCTTCCGGTAGACATTCTTTTGATGATTGAGTGGAAAGACGTAGTCTTTCCTCCTTAGAGCTTCACTAAGGTTCATCGAGAATGGTTTGGAGCTTCTATCTTGGAAGGCTGTCTTGCTGTTAGCGGGAGGTTGTATCTTCCCGGAGTCTTGAGCTGGGGTCTTCGAGTGATGCCTTATTTTATCAACCTTGGCGGGGTGGGTTTCCTAACATAGCCTTTAGGGTGGTTAGCTCAAGGTAAACTAGCGATTTACGACTCTTCTTGATAGTGCTTTGTCCGGGTAGAGGCATCTAGTTTTAGAGGGGTTGTCGTCTCTTGAACACTTGGCATTGTTCCCGCTCGAAGACGGAGTAGACTTGTTGTCTTCACGCTTCCTTATCATCTGGCTTCAGGGGTAGTTCTTACCTTCTGGGGAGGATCATTTCGTTAGTTTGGGGTAGGGTCAACTAGGTTACTTGGTCTCTTGAGGTGGTTGGAAGGTCTAATATACCGCAGGTCGGCGTAGTTAGGTCTTCACTTCTTGTCTTGGTTGACTTATCGGGTGGTTTCTTATGGATATTGAGGGTCCTTCGGTGATTGACTTCCAGCTTCAACGGGATCCTTGCTATTGACGAGTCTTGCGAGGTGAGTTCGACGAGGTATGCCGTCCTGCTGAGGTGAAATCTTCGAGTTGGCTCGGGCTTGACGATGTCGAACTCCTGGTTCTGGCGATGCTTTTCCTCTCATATACTCTCGAGGTTAGTCTGGGTCTCATTACCGACAGCTAACATAGGGTTTTTCTGAGTTACTAGGTGGCTTAGCACTCCTCGAGTCACATTTTGAAGGAGGTCGAAGCAACCCAAAACATACAAACAAGGCGAACAAAGAGAGGAGGATCGCCATGTCCTCGGCAAACATCACACATCAAGCAACACAAGAGGCACTTAGGCAAGCAAACACGGCCAATGCTAGGGACCAAGGAGTTAACTACTCGTGATGTAGGGGAATCCTATTCTTAGTACTAGTGGCCCTAGATACCGTCTTTCTTCAGGTTGGAGTCACTATCTTGTAGATGGAGCCTTCGTCGTATCTTGGACGCTTCTTGATAGTGCAACACCCGATGTCTTCTGATTGTGAGGATTCCGCTGGTAGAGCGATATTGTAGTCTCCTTGTGTTTGCTGGTAGTTGCTTGTCTTCATCTTGTTCTCATGGTCTTCACCTTGTTCTAGATCCTAGTTATTTAAAATCCGTGGATTTGAAGTTTGAAGTTTGGACGAGAGTTAGAGGAAACCATTTTTGAAAGCATTTACTTAGAGTCAGAGAAGAAGTAGAACTTTTTGAAACTCTTTGAGAAACTAGTTTTCGAAAACCGGGGTTTTCCAAATAAGGTTCATGTCTAGCGACCATGCTAACTAAGGTTCTCCTACGGTCAGGATGGCTCTGATACCAAGTCTGTGAGGCCCCCAGATTTAATCCTCCGAGAATCCCTGTTATGCATACAACCACGATCCCATGATCACTTAGTCGAGGCACATAACCGACAAGTATCATTACAACATCTGAAACATACCGAATTACAAGACTTACAAAGGTGCCATTATGGCTACATCAATAATCATCAGCGGAACATCATCAAGCGTAGAGCCCGATCCATGCCTTAACCTACAGGCAACTGACTGGGAGAACGTCCTAGCTCACATAGGCGCCAATGTCATCTTCTTCTTGATATCTGACCAAGTTAATAGCCAGGGACAATGCCGGTGAGTACTTTGAATGAACTCGCAAACCACCTTAAGATAATAATAATAACAAGAAGGTATGCAATATGGCTGTGGTAGTAGGAGGGCTCCAAGAAAGGTTCTTTTCTCAAATAGTTTCTCTTGTAGATATAGCATCTACATATCTTTGTTGAAAACTTTGTTAAAGCATTTTGGAAATATTTTTGAAAAGTTTTGGAAAACATTAAGACTGGGTCACCCATTTGTTCCCGTCTTTAGGTCGTCCCACGACCAGACTCCTTTATCCTCCTTCCGACCATCCCATGGTCAAAACCTTTCTCCTTTGCGACCATCGCATGGTCAAAACATTTCCAAAGCCATTTCTTTTCCGAAATCCTTTTTGAAAACAAAAACAGCACCGCTCTACAGCAGCCTTCCCAACCGTCCATGACCGCGGACGCGGCTATTTGAATAGATTTGCATTCTGCAGAGGTTGTACACTTTACCCACACCATCCAGGTACACTACCCTGATCTTCACCGGCCGTGGGTCGAGTAACCGATCAAGACTCTCTAGATGCCCACTCCAATATAAGTGCCTACCCTATGAGTGTTAATCCCCTCAAAACTGGGACTTCGGTCGAGGACCAACCGGAGCTCTTTTTACACTTCTCGAGTGTGCGCTTTCAATGAGGGGCTCATAGTAACGCGTGGAGGCCTGCCGACCCTTCATTCCTTCTCCAGGTCGATGTCCCACATGGACCTTTATCGGAGAAGGCCCACCCTCCAGGGATCCCCGATCCCCTGTAGTTGTTGCGAGGCAGCTTATACTCCATTTTTCGTAAACCTTTTCCTCCATTTTGCAAAGGCTTCTTGGCTCAAGTTTTGAGATGCCAGAACATTTGAGAATATGGAATTAAGCCAAGAATGTTTTGGGAAGTAGCTTTTGTTAACTAGTGTTAAGGTAAGGAGTATATCATCTACTACACATTCATATGTATTAGCACAAGCAATCAACAGGTGAACACTGCAACACTTTAACATGAAAAAGTTTTTGTTCTCCCTGATTTTTGCATTCTGTACAACTAATCAGGGTTGTTGAAATTGGGATGTTACAGTGAGTTGCCCATCCTCCATGGTAGCGCGGATGTATGGAAGTCGAAGGCGGAGAAGGCTACTGCCCGCGAGCCGTATCTCTTGGAGGAGGTGACGCAGCTGAGTGAGCAGTTCAAATGTTATCTTTCTACCCTCTTATCTTTTGTTTTAGTCAGTCGCGGCGATGCCTTGTCTTCATACTTTTCCCTTTTGCTTGGTGTAATTCTTAGTGCCCGTCATCCGCAGGATGAGAAGAACCAGATTGCCGTTCGAATGAATGCTCTAACCCAGGAGCAGCTACATGCGAGTGGGTACTTTTGGGTGGACCACGATCATGCGATCGCGCTTGTGACCCTGCAAGATCGTGCTTCTCGAGTACTTCACTTTTTGAAGAAGGCGTAGTCGTGCCTTAGGCATATCTATCAAATGATGTTTCCTTTGGACGTCATCCCTTCAAGCCTATTGGCTCTTCTGGTGAAGTTCCAGGATTTGAGTGCAGTTCACGAGTGTGTACGACAATAGTTAGTAGCAAGTGCTAAGGTTGTGTTGTCACTGGTGCGACTGCATAGGCCAGATGTAGATGTTGCAGATGTTGCCGCTGGGCCGCCACCTCCGCTAGAGGGTATGACCTGGGACATGGTTCCGCACTACCAAGCGGCTGATCGCCTAGCGGAAGGAATTGTCGACTTCTTCGAGGAACAAATGAACGTTCTCTTCTTGCAGCAGTAGCATGATTTGTATCCTGCACATAGTTGTACAAGTGTTGTAAAGTTCATATGAATATGTTGCATGTAATTAATACTCATTGATATGTGAATAGCTTGCTAGCTTTTATATTTTGCGAGTGTGTTTGCACTCTGCAGTTCCTTTTCGTTAGCCTGACTTATGTTATCTCAGCACCTTGCCAACCCGTCAAGTGCATTGCAACTGGGTTGGTGTTTATCAAGGGTTTGATTGTTGTTGTGTCAGCTACTCGGGATACTACGATTTGTTCATAGAACGAGAGTGTAAAGGGTGGCGCAGCCCCCGAGTGATCGATTTGTAGGAAAATGAGGAACACACAGAGTTTTTTTGGGGCACTTAGCTTTATTTATTCGAAGAGTAGTACGAGGTACAATTTGTGGCTAAGTAGCCTGGCTGAATAGCCTTATTTGTAATGTAAAACGACTAGGGGTAGAAACGACGCAGCTGTGCGACGTTATAGGGGTTGGAGTAGGTGACTCCTGTCTTGAAATCTTTAAGGCGATAGCACCACCTAGGATTACTTCTCTAATCACGTAAGGTCCCTCGCAAGGAGACTTGAGCTTGAGATGCCCTTACTGCTTGAGTCGCAGGACCAGGTCTCCTTCGACGAAGGATCTTGGGCGTAGCCTTCTGCTATGGTAGTTGCGGAGGCTTTACTGGTAGATCGTTGATCTCTCCACTGCAATTTCTCGCTCCTTGTCAAGAAGGTCGGCAGAGTCTTCGAGTGCAAGAGTTGACTCCTGCTCGCTGTAGGCAACCACCCCGGGGCTTTGTAGCGTACTTCTGCGGGTAGCACCGCTTCAGCACCGTGCACCATGAGGAACGGGGTATATCCTGTGGCCCTATTTGGAGTTGTGTGCAAGCTCCAGAGTACGGATTGCAGCTCGTCTGGCCAGCATCCGGTGGCTTGTTCAAGTGGCCAGAGGAGTCACTTCTTGATTCTGCCACAGACGAGGCCGTTGGCCTTTTCGACTTAACCGTTGGTCTGCGGGTGAGCCACAGCGCTGGCTCCTGATTGATTTGTCACCGGCATGGCCTCGATCCATTTGGTGAATTTTTCTACTGTGACCAGGAGGTAGACGTAACCTCCTTGCGAGGATTTCGGGGGCTTTCCGACCATGTCAAGTCCCCATTGCGTGAAGGGACAAGCAAATGGTATTGGCCCGAGTTCCACGCTAGGTGGGTGCGGTTTGTCCGCGAATCGCTGGCAAGCATTGCAGCGCTAGACGATTTCCTTGGCGTCGCGCATGGCCGTGGGCCAGTAGAATCTGGCTCGTAGAGCTTTGGCGATGAGGGCGCGACTGCCAGCATGGTGCCCATAGGTCCCTTTGTGGATGTCGAGGAGAATGGCCCTTCTGTCCCTGTTGGAGACGCACCGTTAGAGCACTCATGTGATGCTACTCTTGTACAATTTGCCATTGATGATGGCGAATGCCTTGGATCGTCGCGCAATGTGTCGCGCGTCAGTCGAATCATCTGGCAGCATCTTGCTGAGTAGATATGTGATGTAGGGTTGTGTCCAAGATGGCTCGATCATCATGACTCCCATTGGTCCTTCGAGTCCTGTCTCGAGCTCCAGATCGTATAGTGCCATTGGCTCATTGGGTGGCATAGCCCCCGAGTCCGTTGACGTTCTTGCTTTCTTCTCTAGAGCCTTTGGCTTGATGGAGCGTTCGCAGATGCGCTCGAGAAATACCCCAGGTGGTATGGGGGCGCAAGTGGAGCCAATGTTGGCGAGTGTGTCCGCCTCTTCGTTGCTTTCATGGCCTACGTGTCGCAGCTCACAGCCATCAAAGTCCCCTTCGAGTGTGTTGTAGAGATCACGATAGGCGATCATGTTGTCGCTCAGTGTGTCGCACTCGTGCATCGTTTGGTTGACCACCAGTTTGGAGTCACCGTAGATGATGAGTCTCTTGGTGCCACAGGCTTTCACCATCCGCATCCCTAGGATTGGAGCCTCGTACTCAGCTTCATTGTTGGAGGCGGTGAACTGCATTCGCAGAATGTATTTCAGCTTGTGTCCCTAGGGCGATGTCAGTATGACACCTGCTAGCACCATCCTTTCGTTTGGACCCATCGAAGTGCATTGTCCAGAGATAGGACATATCTGGCCTTTCAGGGAGCTGGTTCTCCATCCAGTGCACGAGGAAATCAGGGAGGACTTGCGACTTGATCGCGCTGCGCTTTTCATATGTGATGTCTCGTGGAGACAGTTCTATTCCCCAAAGCATGACTTTCTCGGTGGCATCAGGGTTACTGAGGATGTGCCCGAGCGGGGCGTCGTTGACCACCACGATTGGGTGCTCCTGGAAGTAGTGGCACAGTCGCCTGGCTGTCATGAAGACGCCGTACGCCAACTTCTAGTAGTGCGGGTACCGCTGTTTTGTTGGCGTGAGCACCTCGCTGAGGTAGTAGACTGGGCGCTGGACCTCATGGACCTTGTTTTTTTCAGCTCATTCCACCACAAGCACCATGCTGACCACTTGGTTGGTGGCGGAGATGTAGAGCAACAACGGCTCTTTTTTCCCAGGTGGATAGTAGACGTTTGAGGTCTTCGAATGCTTCTTGCGCCTCGTCTGTCCATTTGAACTTGTCAGTTTATCGGAGAAGTTGGTATAAGGGCAGTGCCTTTTTGCCCATTCAACTGATGAATCGATTGAGTGCCGCGATTCGCCCGGCTAGCTGCTGGACGCCTCTTACGTTCTTTGGCATCTCCATGGCCAGTATGGCCTTTATTTTCTTCGGGTTTTCTTTGATCCCTCTCGCGGAGATGAGATACCCGAGTAATTGCCAGATGGTACACCGAAGGCGCATTTGTCCGAATTGAGCTTGATTCGGTAGCGGTCGAGGTTGGCGAAGGTCTCGCGTAGATCGTCGATTAGCGAGGCTTCCTCTTTTGTTTTGATGACGATGTCATCGATGTAGACTTGGATGTTGCAACCAAGTTGGTTCTTGAGGTAGGCCTGCATGCACCGCTAATAGGTGGCTCCTGCGTTTTTTAGCACGAAAGGCATTGTGTTGTAGCAGAACACACCAAAGGGCATCGTAAACGCCGTTTTCTCCTGATCCTCCTCCTTCATTCGAATCTGATTGTAGCCTAAGTAGGCGTCGAGGAAGCACAGATGCTCACATCCTGCGGTGGAGTCGATGATTTGGTCGATTCATGGTAGTGGGAAGTGATCCTTTGGGCAGTGCTTATTCAACGAGGTGAAGTCAATGCACATCCGCAGGATATCCATGTCTTTTTTGGGCACAAGCACTGTGTTAGTGAGCCAAGTGCTTTCCTTGATCTCGCGTATGAATTTTGTGTCGAGGAGTCTATTGATCTCCATTCCGACTGCTTTTGCTCTTGGTTTAGATAGTCGCCGAATTGTCTGCTTGACTGGCCTTGCGTGTGGATTTATATTGAGTTTGTGCTTGGCGAATTCCCTAGGAACTCCTGGCATGTCTGCTGGACACCAGGGGAAGATCTCCCAGTGCTCACGGAGGAATTCGACGAGCGCGAGGTCCTATGCGGAACTCAAGTTGTTGGCGATGAGGGCCGTCTTTGTTGGGTCCATTGGGTGGACTTGGACTTTCTTCATGTGCACCGACGAGTCGAAGGACATGTCGGGTGAACTTGGCCTGCTCAGGGGAGGCAGACTATTGTCTGTCGACTCCTTCAATCTTGCGAGTTCCTCCTACATGCCAAAGAACTGGGAGATTCTGTTGAATTCCCCGTCGCAGCTGTCGAACCACTTGAAGTTCCCGTTAATTGTGATTACGCCGTTTGGACCCGACATCTTCATCTGCAGGTAGGCGTAGTGTGGCACTTCCATGAACCTCGCGAACGTGACACGCTCGAGGATGTAGTGATATTGTGAAGGCCAGTCGACGACCTCAAAGTCGATGCGCTCTCGCCGAAAGTTTTGCGGCGTGCCGAAGATGACGTCGAGGTTGATTTTTCCTAGGGGATATATGCCTTTCCCTGGGACGATGCCGTGGAACATCATGTCTGAAACTTCCAGACACGTCAGAGGGATCCTCATCGCTTGCAAGGTACTCAAAAACATGAGGTTAATGCCACTGCCGCCATCCATGAAGACACGAGTCATGTCGAAACCCCAATCTGCACCTCGAGTACGAGGGGACAGTGGCCTGGACGAGGAACTTGGCGCAGGTGGTCACACATGTCGAAGGTGATGCAAGAGTCGCTTCCACTGAGGTACTTAGTGGTGGAAGGTGGAGAGTTTATCGCCAAGTTGACTTGGCGAGTGATGTCCTTCTGCATTCGATTTGAGGGACGCCCTTTTTGGATCATTCCCATGTTTCCCACAACTCATGGGTATGGTTCGCCTCCGTGATGCTGGACCGGTGCGACCGCGGGTGGTGCTGGTACGGACGGTGGTGGAGGAGCTCCATGTGCCACATAACCTAGGGCGGCTCCATAGCCCCTGTTCACTGCATCGTGATTCATCCGGGCCAGACCTTCGTGGAGTTTGAGGAACTCGCGGCAGTCCTTGAGAAGGTGGCTAGATTTTTTCTTGCCATCGTGCTTGTCGATGTAGAAGTGCACATTGCATGGCCCGGACAGTTTGTCCTCGATAGATGTTGCGGGTGCCTCTTCGTGAGTGTGGTGCTGCCACACCTGTGTGGTTTTTCCGCTGTCACGGTATCCACCACTGCGGTATCCGCTGTTGCGGTTATCATCGCGTTTGTCGGCGTAGCCGGTTGTGACCATGTTGACCTCATCACGGTCATTGTAGACGCGCATTCGACGTTTGCTTCGACGATCGCGTCTGCGCCCAAGGTCATCGTCATCGTCGGAGTAGGTATGGTTTTTCATCGAGTCTTCTCCATCAACCCACCGATTTGCGATTTCCATCAGGTGGTCGATCGTTTTGGGCTTCGAGCGGCCCAGCTCCTCCCTGAGCTCTATACGGCGAACGCCGCCGTTGAATGCGTCGATTGCGCGGTCCTCCGAGATGTTTTCTGCGGAGTTCTTGATGATGGACCACCTCTGGATGTACGAGCATAGTGATTTGCCCGACCGTTGGTGGCAGCTTCTCAGCTCTTCGATTGATACGGGCCTCTTGTAGGTGCCCTTGAAATTGCGCATGAAGCTGTGGACCAGCTCTTCCCAGGTGTGAATGGATCCGCACGGGAGATTGTTGAGCCATGCGTGAGCGGCTCCCTGCAGCTGTAGCTGCAGGCATTGCATGATCGTGCTTCAACTCTCGCCATGTAGTCTGACGGAGGAGATGTGGTCCTCCAACCAGATTTTCGGGTCCTGTAGACCGTCAAATTTTGGGTTCTCTAATGGTAGTTTGAACCCTTTAGGCATTCTCTTCTGCCGGATGGCCCTGATGAAGCATATGGCGCCGCAGAGCTCAATCTCGTCCTCTTCTGAGTCAGTCGAACAAGCACGTCTTGCCCTTGATTTGTCGATTTTGCGCTGCATGAGGTCATCGTGCGCATCGTAGTCGTGATCGTGCCGCTGTGAGCAGCGACGCCGAGACAGATCGTGGCTATCATCGCTGGACAAAGGCGAGGAGTAATATTTCGCCAGAGCCTTGCTTTTCTTTGGCTCCGGTGCAGGCTCTTTGTCGAGGGCTGCCTCCACTAGCCCCAAGCCCACGATCGTAGATCGGTGCATGGCAGCTCGTGGATCTCCAACTGGCGGCTGGTTATTGAGGAGGTACATGGTGGCCACCGTTACCGCGGCTTGTGGCGTCTTCGGGAGCACATTTCCCCGTGTATCCACCATCATGGATCCGAAGTCAAGGACTTTTGCGGCTTCCACGTGCTCCTCCTCCGTGAGGTGGGCCAGTCGAAATCTTCTCTTGTTGGCCAGGTACTCGTTGCCTTTGGAGGAGGATCCTCCATGGGAGGAGAGCCCGGCTCCCCAAAGGCTTGATTCGTCTGCCACCTTTTTACGCGCTTAGAGTTGCGCAATTGCATGTATCTGGCGTCAGTATTCCTCCTTCAGTAGCCAATGGTAGCCCATCAACATGTATTGCAGGGAGTTGAGGGGCAGAGGGTTGCCTCGCAGCGCTTCTCGACAGCGGGCCCACTCATTGTTGTTGAGCTTGATCACCACGCACTCTCCAGTGTGTTCATTCACTATGGTCGGCGGTTCTCCTGCCACTCCATTGTTAACGGGTGTGCCGTTGCCACCGTTGGTGGGGCCGCCGTTGGGTGTGCTGCCGTTGGGCGGGCCGGTGCCAGTGCTGGTGCCAGCATTTTCGCGATTGGCGGTAGTGTCGCCTGCATTGATGACTGCGCACATGAAGTGGTTGGGGAAGCTGTTGCTTGCGCAACTTTCAGATCTAGAGCCGTAGGCTTCACCTTCGGTGGCCAAGTCACCCAGATCGGATCTGGGACTGCTATCGCTGTCCGTGCTCCCGGCTGTTGCCGAGGCGTTGAGCTCGCTGACGATGCCGATTGGTGGCGGGAACCACAATGATGGAGCAATCGCGGGTGTCGTCGGCTGGTCAGGCATGCGAAGCGTGCCTAGTTGGCCAACCTAGAAGCGGAAGCTCCTAATCGTCAGGCTGATTCCATCGCCCACGAACTCGAAAGCTGCGTGAGTGGCCGGCGTGTGGATGGTGAAGTTGAACGCGCCGAAGAGCTGGCGAATCTCCGCTGTTTCGAAGTTGTAGATCGTGGTTGATGGGGCCGAAGAAGCCGCGACATCAGCACTCCCAATTCCCACAGATGGCGCCAATTGACGAGGGTTTAACACTACTAGAAAAAAGCTATTCCGTGGGGCACCTATTTTCCCCTTCCGTGGCCCACTAGGGGTGCGCCACGACTTCTACGCTACGGCTAAAAAGTGCCCGTAGCGCACTGCCGGGTGCGCTACAGGAATCTCGACATAGTAGTGGCACACAACACAGTGCGCTACCACTGTTTTTCCTGTGGCGCATGACAAGTGCGTTGCTAGTATGTAGTTAGTAGTAGCGCACTGGTTGGTGCGCCACTACGGTTATTCCTGTGGCGCATGACATAATGCGCTACTAGTAGCTGACCAGGTGCGCCACCAACGCGGTGCGCCACTAACAACGTATATGTGCGCCACGTCTTAGCTTTTCAAAAAAACAAAAACAAAAATACTCAATATAGATGATATTCAATACAGCTGATATACACAGATATACAGTACAGAAATAAATACACAGATATACAATTTAGAAATAAATACACAGACAAGATAGAAACAAATACATATAGATAAGTCACATACATAAATACACAGTATAAGTTATATTATTTCGATCAAGTTACAAAGTAGCTAGTGATGACATGAATACATGTCTCAACCAAGTTAGAGCTCGCGGAATCTCGCCTAGACATCTAAAGTAGGAACATGCATGACAGACAACCAAGGACAATAACCATCACCACGACAGAGGTATAGGTATTCATCCGGTTCCTCGTCCTAACTCCCTCTAGATAGCGCGCATATCTAGCTTCCGCCTCCGCCATAGTATTGTACCCTTTGTAGCTATTGCCGCTGAAACGGTGCACCTGTTTCCGGCAGTCTTCCCAATCATCATAGACTCCAGGAACCCGTCCCTTGTACACGACGTACCACGTCATCTAAAAGTTGGCAATAATAATTAAATGATGGTGAAAAAACAAGTAAAAGTCGCATATAAAGATATACTTATCAAATAAGGTAACAAAGTAAGCAAAAACTACCAAGTAGTAGCATGTACATGTCGACACACACAAGTACACGTGGGAATAAATAACTACAACTAGACCAACACATCAAGACTTCTGGCTCGGCTCAAGGAATGGGAGGACGCCTTGTTTCATCATGAACGCCCTATAGTCACCCTGCATCTTTAGGCGATCTACTATATCACGGTTATTTGGGGGATTGCCTCCATAGAAGACCGCCCCTGAAGTCATGACATCACAGCTAATGATTGCCCCAAACTGTTGCTGGATGCGATACATCTCTTGTCTAATATCTGAATCATTGATCCTGGCCTTGACTTCGGCCCACCGTTTGAGATGATCTGGCAGCGTAGAATTCTGTTGCTCTAGTAGGAACGCCCTCATGTGATGGAGTGCATAGTAGGCTTCCTTCTGACTGCCTGCCGGTTGCTTCACGCAGGGGAATTCCGTCACTTGGGTGAAGACATGCCTGCCAAACTTGAGCTTCTTACGCACGAAGGTGGCGCCTTCCGCTGAGGCATAGCCGGTGAGAGCATCATCCAGAACTTCCTTGATCTTGTCGTAGTTTTTCTTCTTCTCTTGACTCCCTGAGTCGAAATACGTGGCTTGCGAATGTTTCGGCGACAAGCAGATGAGTGTGTAGTGTTGATCTCTGCGCAAAACAATTCAAACAGAATGTGTTGGAAAAATAATGATGAAAATGTAATAAAGCATGTTATGGCGGCGAGTGAATAATGACTTACTCAGGAAAGAAAGGCACGAGAATGTATTCCTTTGTCTTGTTCGCCACCAAGATGCCTTGGAGGTACGAGGCCACGAATTGCCATTCAATGGCGCTTCCCAAGCAGCCATCATGCATGTAGTAGGGATCCACTATAGCGATGCCCGGGGTGTTCTCTCTACTGATCTGAATGGCCAGGCTGAGAGAAAATAGGTGTACCATGGTATAGTGCAGCGGATACAGGTGGAACATATTGAAGATGTCGTCAAACCGCAGGAAGAACAGATCCGCGGGGACATTATCAACAAAGCCCAAGCCTCGTGGCACCTTAACCACGAATACCGGGTGCGAGGGATCTTTCTCCGCAAGAAGGCGTCTCTCTATCGTCAGCACACCGTCATGCACACTCCTCATTTCTGAAGTGGCGAGCCTGAGCAATTTCTTAGTTAGCATGGGCTCACCCGCCACATGCATCCTCCACATAATACCCTTTGGTCTTGGTGGCCCGTCCTGAAACCTGATCGGATTCACAGTTGACGCCACCGGCTGGCTCGAGCTGCGAGATTTTCTTTTACTGGTCTTCTTGCCTTTTGGGAAGTGGGTAGGCACCGCAATCTGAGCATCGATCTCCCTATGTAGTGTGTCAGGGCTTAGAACAAAGGGCTGGCTGGATGTATCCGCTGTTGAATCATGTTGTTGTCTGTGGGGTGATGGCCCTGGCCGTCCCCAAATGAATCATGCTCTTTGGCAATAGCAGGAATAAGACGAAGCAACTTCTGAGGACAGCCGGCTCTTCTTCATCCGCTCCTGGGGGTTGAATGGGAGGTTCCAGGTCATCGCAGCCCCTTAGCACCCGGATAATTTTAACCCTACGCACGCTATCTGGCATCGGCTTTGAGTGGAACGTGCGCTGCAAGGGTTGAATGATGGTACCCTTGGCAACATCCCTCAACTCATTGTTCACGAAGCTTAAGAGAGTGCATGGAACATCCGTCTGCGGACAACATGTATGGCATTAAAAAGATGCCATAAGAGTAATAAATGGCAAGGCGGTAAACTATTTGGTTTACCATGATGGCGTCGAGCTCGGCTAATGTCGAGGCACCGCATACGACGACGGGCGTGCAAGAGACGGAGGGGCTGCTTGATGGCATGGTGCTGGCTGCCGATGTATTCTCCCTATCGGTTGCATTAAGCTCCGGCGCCGCGGTGATGGCAGGGGGAGTCACGAATGCTTTCGGCGCCGCCGTGCTAGCGGGCGGAGTCACCAATGCTTCCGGCGCCGCCGTGCTAGCGGGCGTAGTCACGAACACATAATTCACCGGGATTGTCGGCGCCGCATTGTTTGAGTGGCTACTGACCATGCTTGGAATCGGGCACGGCCCTTGTCGACCACCCGCACTCCAGTTCGCAAATTGACTCCACCAAGGTAGGCAGGATGGAGGTGAGGGTGATTGCCAGGTTGTCTTGGACGATCTGCGGGATCCGCGCCACTTGATCCTTAAGTTCCTAAACCTCGCGGTTTTCCTCGTCGCTCCTTCCCTCCACACGCGTCCTCGGGGGTGGACCAAAATGATCCACCCAATTCTTAGCCCCGAAGCCGGCCAGACGGCCAGCCGACGATGGATTCTTTGTAACCGGCGTGATTTTCTTGGCCCGGTTCATCGCCCTGTTAAAAGGGTTATCCGACCGGGTGGCCGCCGTCGACCCGTGGGATGAGGAACCATGGGATCCCTGACTAGCAATTTCCTCGTCCTACAAAAGAAGTAACGTGAACCGTTTAGAAATTCGACTTGATCGATTATAATGTAATCAACTTGATCCGCGGTAATTAAATTACTTACCGCAAGAACCTCAAAGTCCTTCACCTTAGTTTCCGCGGTGACTTCTTTGGTTTTGGGGTCCACATGGTAACAAGCCCTGATGAAGTTTCGAAGCTGCTTGCTTTCGAATTTCGAAAAGGGGTTAGGTATCCCCTTAGCTCTAGACTCATCGTCCTCCTTATCCCATTTGGGCTCCGCAGCTCTGTAACCACCAGATCCAAGATGGTGGTGACCTATATTCATCTCCTACAATTCCTTTCCCCACTTACTCGAGGCCTTGGCTGCTTCGGAGGTGCACTTGGCCTTGAACTCTTCGAATTGATCTTCGGTGATCTGCGGGTCAATCTTCTGGGTCTCCTTGAGACTTTTCTCTTCTTTAAATATCTTCTTCTTTATCCGGGTTCTCCAGCTGGCCAGGGCGGTGCTCATCCTCGTGAGGGTGGATTTATTTACTTCACTCCCATGATAATCCGTGTTCCGATACTGAAGGGGGAACTTGTATCTTGCGTGCAGCTTCTCGAAGAGGAGTGTGCGCAAATGGCCATTATCTTTATGTGGGAGATTCTCGGTGTTGATCGAGATGGTGGTCCGAGTGATAGCCGCGACTTGCCCACCGTACCCTTTGACCACATGGTCGGGCGCCAAAGGAACCCCTTTTGGGCTCACTTTGGTAATTTCCTCTCTGACGGTGCCGACCGTGTTCGGGCGCCTTTCCTTCTTCTTCTTAGGCGTATTACTACCACTTGTTGTGCCCTCGCCGCCATCAGTGGTTTCATCATCCGCCGTTCCTTCGGCCACTTCTTCTTCCTCCGTGTGTTCCATCTCATCGGCGTCGCTCTCGGAAGGGTTGTATTCTTCATCACCCTCTGCCATTCTTTCAAGCCGCTCGACCTCCTCCCAGAATGACAAGGGTCTATTTTGAGGTCTCACTTCTCCTTCAGCATTGATACGCTGAGAAGATCCAGCCTCGTCGTTGTCACACATGTTTGCACTAATAAAAGGCAAATAATGGTTAGTAAAGTGCACGGAAAAATCCGGCATGACCATTGCTCATTTTTGTTAAACTAGGAGTGCCCGATTTCTGCCGAAACGGAAGTTAATCAACATTTTGGCGAAAATTGGGACTCATTTCATACAAGCACCTGCATACGAATACAACTAGGCAGGGTATTTTCCTGTATATAAGCCTAACAGCAGACCTGGAGCACCTGCATATAAGCCTAACAGCAGATCAGACCTGGAGAAGAACAGAACTGGTGTAGTAGTATGAATCTTAGGAGTACTTTATTCAGGAACCTGATCATGAACAAAAAGATATTGACATATTATCTTTTCTTTGAACAAGAATCACTATAAGTAAGCAATGAGATTGCTAATTACCTTCGATATAGTTCATCACTCAAATTAATCAACCATTGCTAACACGACAACATCAAAACTAAGCCATAGACTTGTAGCCCCTAAAACAGATCAGGATTTTGTCCAAACACATGTGGTACATCCCAACATTTTATACATACTAGTTGGCAATCATTCCAACCATAATCATACAGTGGCATAGCAAAAAATTAGTAACTCCGCTTGCACAAATTATCCAGAAGCTATTTTTCAAGATTATATAATACTGATTATATGATCATACAAACAGAACTTTACTTAATACTGTGTTATATAATACTGCATTATATAATTCTGCATGATGATATATAATACTGCATTATATGATCATACAAACATAACTGCATTATATAATACTACATTATATAATACTGAATGACTGAACCCTAAACACACTGATTAGGGTTGAAATTAGGGTCACTGAATGACTGAACCCTAAACACTATCACTGCATTATGTGTTCTAGGTAATGTGCTTGGAGGAGGAAACCCTAATTAGGGTTGAAATTTTCAGAATCTATCACTGAATCAAGCTAGGGTTCATGTGCTCATAGGAGGAAACCCTAGATAGGGGAGAGAGGGAGAGAGGGGAGAGGGGACGCTCACCTCAAAGACGACGAAGATGAAGAGCGTGCGGATGACGACGATGAAGAGCGCTGACGGAGCTCCTCCACGGACGCGTGGCGGCCTCCTCTCCTCCTCCTCGGACGCGGCGGCCTCCTCTCCTCCTCCACGGACACGGCGGCCTCCTCTCCTCCTCCTCAGACGCGGTGTCCTCCTCTCCTCCTCCACGGACGGGCGGCGGCCTCCTCTCCTCCTCCTCGAACGTGGTGGCCTCCTCTCCTCCTCCACGCATGCGGCGGCCTCCTCTCCTCCTCCTCGGACGCGGTGGCCTCCTCTCCTCCTCCACGGACGCGGCGGCCTCCTCTCCTCCTCCTCGGCAGGCAGCGGGCGAGCGGCGGAGGCGGCAGATCGAGCGGCGGAGGATAGATGGGAGATGGGAGCGAGATGGGAGATGGGAGATGACCGTGTGCAGCACAACAGACTTGTCACGACACTTAGCCGTAGCACACCCTTACCTAGTGCGCTACAGGTAACCGTAGAGCACTAGGTTAGTGTGCGCTACGGCTAAGTGTCGTGACAAGTCAAACAAATAGCTGCCGCCCCGTTAGTTGACACTAGCACTTGCATATCCCACTGGTTCCGCCCTAGCTATTTACGCTCACTAAACCTGGAGCACCCAGGTTCGAACCCTGGTGCCCCCATTTTTTGTTTTTATTTTAAAACTACTTTAAAATGTTAAAAAATATCCCAAAAATTATGTAAACTATATAAAATATATGTTATATGTTTTATATGACAAAAATGGTACATATATATCATCAAAAGTGGTACAAAAGTGATTCAAAGTAGAAAGAAATTAAATAATAATGTGTCCATTAATAATATGCCATCCATATGCATCAATACAATCTTTTTTGAGCTAGCGTTTTATAATCTTTTTTCCCTTCTTTGTCGTGGTTGAATAATTTAGCCCTGGCACTTTTATGTTTCTTCGCTCGAACGGGCTACCTTTTTGGGTAAGGTTGTCCTTTTTCTTCTTGTGATGTATGTTTTTTCATCGTAGTCGTCGGCATCTTCAATCTTTGGATCACCGTACTGGTTGAAGTATTGCTCGTTGGCGACTCCATCCATTCCGATGATGTTTCTTTTTCCTCTCCTCACGATAACACGGCTAGGCTTTGTCGGGTCAGTAATAAAAAAACATTGGTCCACTTTTCTAACCAGTACCCACGGTTCATTTTTCGCGGCGACGTGCGCACCGGCGGCCTTGGATTCGGCTGCTTCGGGTATTAACATGGTTGTGAAATACCAGTCTTCTCTTTCGACACTCTTGGCCCATCTGACACGGAACATCGGCACCTTTTCTCCACAGTAGTCGAGCTCCCAGATCTCCTCGATCCTTCCGTAAAATCTTTCCTTCACGTTGTCATCGGTGTATAATTCCGATGTTACGCCTGAGTTCTGATAGTCACACTTGTTGTCCTTTTCCTCTGTGTAGAATATGTAGCCGTTGATATCATACGCGTGATAGGTCACCAGGTTGTCCATGGGTCCCTGCGACAAGGTGAATATGATGTTTTCCTCCGCAGAATGCGATTGCGGGGGATTATCTAGGAGCATCTGCCTAAACCAACGCGTGAAACCTGAGTTGTGCTCTTTGATTATTTCTCCCTGCGTCCACTGTATGCCCCGGTCACTATACTTCTCGATTGACCTTTTGTGCTTTTGTACCCAAGGATCGACCAGTTCTAAATGTTGTAGCGCAACTAGGTTTGCTCTATCAAAGTCTGCGCGTCCACAATCGTAGTCTACATGCAGTACGCGACGACCCTCTCGTTGACCCGATCCATCGAGCTTGCCAAGGTGCCTATTGACGGGAAGACCGACAGGGTTCTCGATGCCTAGATAATTCGTGCAGAAAGAGATGCACTCTTCGGCCTGAAAGCCCTTGGCTATGCTTCCATCTGGGCAGGACCTGTTGCGAACGTATCCTTTGATGTGTCCGTTCATCCTTTCGAACGGCATCATGCTGTGGAGGAACATCGGCCCGAGTTGGATGATATCCTCCACGATATGGACCAGTAGATGCACCATAATGTTGAAGAATGCAGGCGGGAAGTAGATCTCGAGCTCGCATAGTATCACCACGATCTCCTCTTGTAGCCCCCCGAGCTGTTTCACGCCAATTGACTTTCGAGAGACGACGTCGAAAAACTTGCAGAGCCCAAACAATGTTTCTCAGACATGCTCCTCCATTATACCTCATAGTGCAACCAGAAGTATCTGCGTCATTAGCACGGCACAGTCGTGAGAATTCATCCCACTAAACCTCTGCTTAGCCTCATCTAGGTACCTGCTTATCTTGCCAGCATAGCCGTAAGGAAATTTGACTCCTAGAAGGCACTTGAAAAACTGTTTGATCTCATCCTGGCTTAGTGTGAAGCACGAAGGGGGGCAGTAATATTCGGTCTTCTTGACCTTTTTACCCTTTCTACGACCTTGTTGTGTCGCCTCCGACTGATGATCATCGTCATCTTCTTGATCATCAGGAGTAGGGCGTCCTCCGTGAAGATCCTTCTGGATGTCCATGAATATCAAGTCGTTCCTTTCTTTAGGACCATCTTTCGTCCTATCTGGCATGTTGATTAGGGTGGCGACTAGACTCTCGCACACGTTCTTCGTGATATGCATGATGTCAAGGCTATGAGGCGTGCGGAGAAACTTCCAGTATGGCAACTCCCAGAAAACAGACCTTGTTTTCCATACCTTCATCAACGGTTTGTCTTGCTGCCTCTTTTGCTTCTTTCCAGGTTTAGGACACTCTTTCCAGTTTTTCAGCAATTCATCCACTTCTTCACTGCTCCTCTGCTCTGGGATTCCTCGGGTCTCGGATTTTCCATTGAACAGATCTCCACGTTTTCTCCATGCATCATTCTTTCCAAGCCATCTTCAGTGCCCCATGAACACGGTTTTCGAAGACCCTGGATCTTTCTCTAGTTGGAGATAGGTCGTGTTATCCATGCACCTAACGCATGTGTAGAATCCTTGGATAACCTGCCCCGAGAAATATCCGCAACCTGGATAGTCTTGCACCGTAGTGACCAACGCGGATCTCATACTGAAATAATCTTGTGCGACAGCGTCATACGTATTGGCTCCGGATTCCCATAACATGGCTAGCTCCTCTTTCAACAGCCCTAGATATAGATTGATGTCGGTACCAGGTTGTTTTGGCCCTTGAATTAGCATACTCATTTGTATGTACTTCTTTTTCATGCACAACCAGGGAGGGAGGTTGTACATCCATAAAAACACGGGACAAGTGTTGTGCGTGCTGCTCTGGCTACCGAACGGATTGAGTCCATCGGTGCTTGCACCTAGCCTGATGTTTCTCGAATCTCCACAGAATTCGGGGAGTTCGAGGTCTAATGCTTTCCACTGGCTACCATCTGAAGGGTGTGTCAGCAGCTCGTCCTTTTCAGGGTCATCGTCATCTGCTGGCTTCTTTCTTTCCGCATGCCAGCGCATGAGATTTGCTTCCATAGGGTCTGCAAAATAGCGTTGCAGACGAGGTGTGATAGGAAAGTACCATACCACTTTTCGAGGAGCTTTCTTCCCTTTCTTGTATCGACTAACGCTGCACAACGGGCATGTGGTTTTCTCCGTGTCCTCGCCCCGATAAATGATGCAATCGTTGATGCAGACGTGGTATCTAATGTGCGGTAGATCAAGAGGACACACGATTTTCTTGGCGTCCTCGATACTAGTTGGACACGTGTTCCCCTCCGGGAGACGATCGTGCCAGAATGCCATCATATCGTCGAAGCTTGCGTCGGTCCATTTGTGTTTTGCCTTCATCTCCATAGCCTTGAGCGTTACATTCAACCGGGTATCATCGGGCTTTCATCCTTCATACAATGGAGTAACCGCATCTTTCTCAAGTTGCGCAAGCTTGGCTTTCTCTCTAGCGGCAGCCCTGGCGTTACTCGTTTGCTTGAGAAGTAGCTCTTGAACATAAGGGTCCCGCACCCAGCCTGACGTTGTTCCATCGTCTGCTTCGGGATCTAGATCATCATCATCCTGGTCTGCTTCCGCACCTTCACCATCTCCAGGAGACTCTTCTTCATCTCGCCCGTCCTTGTCGTGATCATGATCATGTTGCCCGCCTTCCTCATTTTCCGCCGCCCCATATACGGCCTCATCGTCTTCGTCATCACTTACCCACCGAGTGTAGCCATAAATGAAACCATGGCGGAGCAGGTGCGTCTGCAGATTTCCGGAATCTGGGTCAATCAACCAATTGAGTTTGCATCTTCTGCACGGACATCTTATCTCCGTCATGTTATTTCGTATCATGTCGGCCGTCGCGCATTTCAAAAATCTAGCCACAATGCCTTCGCTCATTATGCGGACCATGGTTGCCTGCGCGGTGTACAAGGTAGAAGTAGAAGTTTATTACAACCACTGAACCAATGCATGCATGCAATGGTCGATGGAAAATTTCGGCATGACCTATCCTAAAATTAGGACCTTTGCGAAATGCCAAAGTCTTGCCAAAATGGAAATGAATCAACATTTTGGCAAAACAATGCCAATAGATGAGAGAGCATACAATGCATGCTCTCCAAACACATGAGAGCATCGATCCTCTCCATAGATATGTGACCATATATCATCCATACACATAAACACATCCTCTTACATAGACAACTTACCAAGATGAGAGACCGAGAAGATCTCGAAGGATAGGTAACAGACCGAGAGATGGTGGCCGGAAAGAGAGCTTTCCTCTATTATGTATGTAGCATCCAAGGTAAGTTTTACATGCTACAAATGGTGAAAGAGTGGAGAAATTGACGTGGAAGGAGGAGGGGGGCGAGATCCAAGGAGGAAGAAGGATGGGAAAGTGAACTATGAGATGGTGAGATCTAGTCAAATGTGCAAAGGTGTATCTGCCAAAAAGAAGTAGCAGAACACACATCCGTGGCGCACATGGGGGGGGGGGGTGCGCCACAGGAGTAAAGAACATCCGTGGCGCACATACCGGCAGTGTGCCACATACGTGTTTTCCCAGTTAACAGTACGGGTGCCCCGATCTTGCCTGTAGCGCACGGAGGCCGTGTGCGCCACGACTATCGGCCACACCTGTAGCACACTTCACCGGGGTGCGCTACGGCTATGTGGTCTACAACCGATAGGGGGCTGGCCCACACACAGCCATGGCGCACCATCCGCATGTGCGCCACGATTATGGTAGATGGCCGTAGGGCACCTATGGCCAGTGCGCCACGCCTATTTTAGCCGTGGGGCACCACTAGCACGTGCGCCACAGATGTGCGGATTACCTATAGCCATTTTCCTGGTAGTGTAACTCGTCAATGCCCATTGTTATGGACTTGGGTTTTGGAGAAGGAGGGAGCGCTGGAGGCATCAGTCAGCTAGCAAACAAGCACATAGGGACGCAAGTTTTACCTAGGTTCTGGCCTCGTAGAGGTTCCTACTCCTGCTTGTCTGCTCTTGGAATTAATGAAGGAATCAAAGATTACAGGGGTGCGCAGATGCAATCTGGCGAGAGTTGTGGATACTAGGGTTGCGTGTGTCCACCTCGCTGCCCCCTCCTAGCCTTTATATAGATAGGATAGGTCTCAGGTAGCAGATCGAGTCGGTTACAGATTAGGGTTTTCCCTTTGAACTTTCTATCTTAAGCTTCTTCTTATCTCGCAAGCAACTGAGAGTCTGTGGGCCACTTGAATTCTCCATTGGGCCTTGGAAACGCCATGGGCTTCCACCGTATCTGGACCGTATATACCAAACTCGAGTACCTATAGGGTATACCCATGTCACCCACCCACTAGTCTTGGCCCGCTTACCAGCCGGGACCAATGGGCGTTGATACGTCGTAAACGTATCTATAATTTTTGATGTTCCATGCTTGTTTAGTATCTACTTTCTTATGTTTTGTCCACACTTTGGAGTATTTTTACACATTTTCTAGAACTAACCTATTAACAAGATGCCACAGTGCTAGTTGCCTGTTTTCTTCTATTTTTGGTTTCAGAAAAGCTAGAAAATAAATATTCTTGGAATTGGACCGGACAAAAGCCAAAGTCAATATTTTACCAGAAGACTCACAGAGCTAGAAGACGAGACGGGGAGGGGCCATGAGGTGGCCACACCACCTAGTGGCGCAGGCCAGCCCAGGCCGTGCCAGGGGGTGGTATGGGCCCCTCGGGCGCCCACCGACCTTGCCTCTTTGACTATAAAATCCCCCCGGGACGAAAACCCTAAGTACCAGATCAGAATTCCACGAAAAGTTCCATAGCGCCACTGCCACCGAAGAGGAGATTCATGGGACAGAAGTCTCTGTTCTAGAACCTTGCCGGGATGGGGAAGTGTCCCCAGATCCATCTCCATCGACTCCACCGCCATCTCCATCGCTGTTGCTGACTCACATGATGTGGAGGGAGTAGTTCTCTCTCAAGACTAAGGGCTCTACCGGTAGCTATGTGTTCATCTCTCTCTCTATGCATGATCTTATTGAGATCATGAGCTTTGTAATCTATAGATCTATTCTGCTACTCAAGTGCTTTAATGAATCTCTGCTTATCCCTACGTGTGTGAAGTTGACAGTGTGCACACCGTGTGGCATGATGTCTACGCACTTCTATTCTTGTAGACAGTTGTTGGGCCTCCAAGTGCAGAGGTTTGTAGAACAGTAGTAAGTTTTCCCTTAAGTGGATCACCCAATGTTTATCGAACTCAGGGAGGAAGTGGTGAATGGTATTCCCTCTCAAGAAATCCTGCAATCAAGATACAAGAAGTCTCTTGTGTCCCCAACACACCCAATACACTTGTCAGGTGTATAGGTGCACTAGTTCGGCGAAGAGCTAGTGAAATACAAGTGGTATAGATAATTAAAAGTGGTAACGGTGATATAAAATAGCTTGATGGCGTGGAAAAGACTAAAGGCAAACTGAAATAAAGATAGAAGCAAGCAAACATGTAACAGATCTAATAGCAAATGGTGTATCAATGCTTAGAAACAAGGCCTAGGGATCATACTTTCACTAATGAACACTCTCATATAAATATCTTCTCTTTATGATACTACTCTTAACTACTCTCCGGTTGGACACTGTAATCCACGGTAGGGCTATAACAACACACCTCAAAGTCCATCTTTCCCATCTAGAAAACCCCACACTATCACCTTGAGCACTAGATGGTTCCAACAAACACCACAATTTCATAAAGACATCCAACTCCAAATTTAACTCATCAAGTATTTGTAATCTCTAGCCTAAGTGTCGCCATGGTGAGCACGCTTTCACTTTCACACACATGGGGACAGCAGAGATCCAATAAATCACTTGAGTAGCAAGGTAGATCTACTTGATTACAAAGCTCATGATCACAATATGATCATGCATAGAGAGAGAGATGAACACGTAGCTACCGGTAGAACCCTTAGCCTCAAGGAAGAACTACTCCCTCCTCATCATGGGAATCAGCAATGGTGATGGAGATGGTGGTGAAGCCGATGGAGATGGCTCCGGAGGCACTTCCCCATCCCGGCAGGGTGCCGGAACAGAGACTTTCTGTCCCCCGAATCTCACCTTCGGTGGCGGCGGTGCTGTGGAACTTTTCGTGGCAGGAGGCTTGACTACCTAGGGTTTATGCCTCGGGAGTCTTCTTATAGGCTAGAGGGCAAGGTCGGTGGGCGGCCAGGGGGCCCACACCATGCCCTGGCGCGGCCTGGGGGACCCGCGCCATGGGGTGGTGTGGCCACCCTGTGGCCCCTCTCCGACTCTCCTTATGGCTTCGTGAGTCTTCCGGGAAAATATCAACTTTGGCTTTTGTCCGGTCCAATTTCGAGAATATTGATTTTCTGACTTTCCTGGAACCAAAAACAGCAGAAAACAGGCAACTGGCACTGTGGCACTTGTTAATAGGTTAGTCCAAGAAATCATATGAAAAGTACTCCAAAGTGTGGACAAAACATAAGAAAGTAGATAAAACCAAGCATGGAACATCAAAAATTATAGATACATTTGCAATGTATCATGGCACTTTGGCTAAGGTTACATAAATACTTATCATGAGTATAATTTGAGTTGGATGTCTCTTTGAGATTGTGGTGTTTGTTGGAACCATCTAGCGCTCCAGGTGATAGTGAGGGGTTATCTATATGGGGAATGCAAACTTTAAGGTGTGCTGTTATAGCCCTACATCATCCAACCGGAGAGTAGTTCAGGGTAGCATCATGAAGAGAAGGTATTTATAAGAGAGTGTCCACTAGTGAAAGTATGATCCCTAGGGCTTATTTCTAAGCATTGAAATACCATTTACAATCAGTTCTGTTACATGCTTGCTTGCTGCGACTATTATTTCAGATTACAATTACCACTTATAATCATCCATATTACTTGTATTTCACTATCTCTTCGCCGAACTAGTGCACCTATACATCTTACAAGTGTATTGGGTGTGTTGGGGACACAAGAGACTTCTTGTATCTTGATTGCAGGGCTGCTTGAGAGGGATAGCTTTGACCACTTCCTCCCTGAGTTCGATAAACCTTGGGTGATCCACTTAAGGGAAACTTGCTGCTGTTCTACAAACCTCTGCACTTGGAGGCCCAACACTGTCTACAAGAATAGAAGCGTGCGTAGACATCAAGCTATTTTCTAGCACCGTTGCTGGGGAGGTAAGGTAAAAGGTACTCACATCTTCTTGATACTAAGCTATCTTCTAGTACTGTTGCTGGTCTGTGAGTGCTCGAAGTTATTTTCTTTAGATTCCTGCAATTATATCTTTTTGTTTCTTGTTTATATTTTCACTAGTTAGGCTTAATGGAAAACAACAACAAAAATAGAGAGCTTGATAGTATTTATCTTGGGTTAGGACATGAAGTGTTTGAAAAGAACATTAAAAAACCTATGGAACTTTATTTGCGTGCTAATAGAAATGTTATTAGTATGAATTCTTTGAACACCATTATTTCTAATGCTATGGAAAAGTCTAAGCTTGGGGAAGCTAGTTTTTATGAAAATGATCTTTTTAGTCCCCCAAGCATGGAGGAGAAAATTTACTTTGATGATACTATGCCTCCAATATATGATGATTACAATGATGAGTATGATATTTTCAGTCCACCTACTATTGAGGAGAAAATTAATTATGATTACAATATGCCTCCTATATTTGATGATTATGGTGATTAGAATAATAATGATAGCTATTTTGTTGAATTTGCTCCCACTACGATTAATAAGAATGACTATGCTTATATGGAGAGTAATAATTATTTTATGCATGTGGCTCATGATAAGATAATTTTATTCATGATGCTACTGAAAGTTATTATGAGAGAGGGAAACATGGTTTTATGTATCTCCCTCTTTATGTTGAAATTTTTGAAGTTTCACTTGTTTTGCTTTCCTATGCTTGCTGCTTTGTGCTTTCATGACTTGTTTCTTTACAGATTATTTTTCATAGGAAGTGGGTAAGACTTAAATTTGTTCCATATTTGCTTCTTGATGCTCTCTTTTAATTCAAATCATATTTCTTATGTGAGCATCATCGAAATTCTTATGTCTAGCTCAAAGGCGTTAAAGAAAAGCACTTATTGGGAGATAACCCAAATTTCTATTCAGTAGGTTTTTCTTTTGTTGAGCCTTGGAAGTTATTTCCTCTATAATAACCTCTCCTTATCCTTTTTGTGTGGTTTTTGTGCCTAGAATAACCTCTAATAAGAGAGAAATAATGCTTGGGAAAGTTGTTGTCCCAAAACAGATTTTTGTGCTCCACTAAAAAAATTCGTGAAAAATCTCTGTACGTCGGATTGAGTTGTAATTTTTTGTGATTCTCCCCCAGGTTATTATATAACTTTCGTTAGCTCAGCATTTTTCGACTTGAGCAACAGAAGGTCTTTGAAAAAATTGGTTTTTACCTATTGGTCTGTTTTGATAGATTTCTGCCATTATTTGCATTTGCCTCTTAATCTCTTTCTCTTTGAGTTCTCTTTGATCACTTGAGATTTTAGAAGGAATTGATACAGTAGCTTGTGTTTTAATGGAAGTTTTACTTGTGATGAAACTAAACCATAGGACCAATTATCTTGAATACACTAATGTTGCTAATGAAGATTGTGTGAAGTTTTGTATGAAGGAAATTTTAAAATGTAGGGAAGAAGATGTGATAAGATGAAGTATGGACAAAAGCTCAAGCTTGGGGATGCCACCCGTGTCACCCCAAGAAATATTCAAGAAGTACAAGCATCAAATCTTAGGGATTCCCAAGTGTCAACACCCGGATTTTTAATCCCAGATGCCTGTTATGCCATACATCACAATCCCAGGATTACCTTTTTGCGAGACATAATAGATTGGATATCACAGTACATCATCCATTACAAACCATAATAAGGTCTTACAACAAATAAAGGATCTCATGATCCAATCTTAGTACAATCAAGTAGCGGAATAAATAGCGTAGCGGTGGGGTCCATCTTCAGAGTCACAGGCCATGCTGACAATGGGAGATAGTCCTAGTTATCATAGTCGTCCTGTTGTCTTTCATCTTGGTAGTCTCCTTCATAGTCTGGCCATAGGAATAGCCAGGGACAAAAACCATGAGTACTCTTTAAGTACTCGCAAACTACCACTAACAAGTAGGATAGCTCTAGTAAGAATGCTAAACTCTAAGTTTATTTGTGAAGTTAAGTTCGAAACCTAACTTGAGTTTAGAAGCAAAGAAAGATAAAATAAAGTTTGAAAACACCTAAGTGGGAACTTAGTCATCATAGTCACAACCCTGTTGTGGTCAAGTCATGTCACAATTCATTTCATAAGTTATTTTGAAAACATCTGACAATGGAACAGTATGGCCACTCCAGCTGTCCATAACCGTGGACGCGGCTATTTGAATAGTTTGACACTCTGCAGAGGTGGTACACTTTCACCACAAGATTCGATACATCTGTCAGGGACAACCCTGAATCATCATACTTAGTATGCCGATAATCAAACATAACCTTTCCTTTACACACCCTAGTATAAGCAACTCTCCTATGAGTATGGCCTCCCAACCATGACCATCTGTCATCTTGGGCACTACATACGTGGACAACATCGAGAGGTAGCCTCAGCTCAAACCTCTCCCGCGAGGGAACTAATACTAATGCATATAAACTTCTGGCTAAGCCTTACCCAATTTAGGTATTGTGGTAGTACGGTAAAATTGGAATGGTATCGCATCCGAACCCAACCATTAGTTTTTATAAAAGGGCTAAGGTTCATGCCTCAACATTTTCATCATCATCAACCATTTGTGTTTCTCAACACATGTCAAAACATCTCAATAGAATGACTTGTTGGGTTCGCAGCATAGAAAACAAAAAATTTCCTACGATGGGAACTATACGCCAAGATCTACCTACTAGATACAAGCAACGGGTGGATATACCAGAACTTACCCTCGAAGACAACAAAGCTTTGTTAATGGGATGGAACTCGTGGATGATGTAGTCGTACACTTGCCGATCTCAAGATCGTGATGAAGTCCAGCAGGTCCGTCTCTAGCACGTCCATCAGATCCAGCTCCCGCAAGTCCAGCACCGCAAAGAAGCGGTGCATCCGTGATCACACACACGTCCGGTACCCCAACAACCTCCGTCCCTCGCTCCAGCAAAGCAGCGGAAGTAGCAACTCATTTCCAGATAAAGCCATCGAGAACATGTATCTTGCTAATCTGAGACCATGGGGAATAACTAGAGGGGGAGAGAGATCCTTCACGAGGAGGTGTGTGTTGTGAGGAGGAGAGGGGGGATTTTATAGCGAAGAGGGGGGAAACCAAGGTCCATGGCATGGCAGCCATGGTGGTGCCCCCACCTCTTCCATCATTCATGCGGTGGATGCTCCACTCACATAAATATGCCTCCACTCACACTTCCACTCACATGCATTAAATTTCCACCAAATTTAATGCAAGCTCTCATTAAATAAAACTATTTTATTTATTTTATTCAGAAATTTTGTCAATTACATTAATTAACAAACATTCACATAAACCCCCTGCAACATTTCAATATCACATGCAGAACCAGTTTCAGCAATTTCACCCGAAACAATTATGGTTTCCATCAAAATGATTCCAGCGCCTTCTTAAATCTTTATCTGAAACATATTTTCTCCAAATGGTGTCGGTATCCCTTAAGTGTGTCACCCTACGGTTCACGAATAATGCAGACATGATAGAGACCCCTCTCTGATCAATAATCAGCAGCGGGACCTGGAGATCCGTACTGACTCCCACATATTCAACGATGACTCTTGTGATCGTGTGAACCTTTAAAGTCAGAACTAAATCCCTTTGTCTCGCGATATATTACATGTTCGATATTCGATCATTGGCATCCAAATACCTAGTTTGATCTCGTTACCAACATGCACTCTTTTCTCGTTCCCGTGATATAACATTCTAGTGATCACATCACTTGCTTACAAGCTATTTCAATGTGATATCACCGAGAGGGCCCAGAGTATAACTATTCGTCATCGGGATGGACAAATCCCACTCTTGATCCATGAGCCTCAACATAACACCTTCGTAGCACTAAACCCACCTTTATAGTCACCCTGTTATCGTGTGACGTTTGATGTTATCAAGATACTCTTCCGGTGTTAGCAATTAACATGATCTCATGGTCTAAGCTAAGATTACTTCGTATGATGTTATAGCAATATAAACATAATGACTCTGATCGTAATGCTATACTTCGGATGAATGTTCATCACATCATTCCACCAATGTTGTGACCTCGTTACTAACAACATCCAATGTCCATGATCAGGAAACCTTGATCATCTTGTTAATCAACGAGCTAGTTTATATGAGAGGCATTACTAGGAACTTTGTATTTTGTTTATGAAACACACATGTATTAACGTTTCCAATTAATACAATTATAGCATGCAAAATAAACATTTATCATAAACATGGAATAAGATAATAACCACTTTATTATTGCCTCTCGGGCATATTCCCTTCAGTCTCCCACTTGCACTAGTGTCAATAATCTAGTTTGAAACACTTTGCGTGTTGAACACCTATGGCTTTCTGGTGTTGCATATACGCGATTGCTAGTGGTTAACATAATCTCCGGATCTGACAGTTTCAGGTCCGTGTGTATTTGCATGTCTTTGCGTCTCTACGCATCACTCATTCTCAAATGAGATGGCATTGTATAAATTTGGTCCTTTGATGAGACCTTTAGTTCGTTCGGGTTAAAATATGTTGATATTATTGTCATAAAATATATCTTCATAGTATTAGCCCACTTTGAACCACACCTAGTTTGATAACAAACTACTTAACACAAATGCCCTCCTTTGCTGCTACTATAACAGTCATATACGTACCCTTTTGTTGTAGTATCCGTCACAATGTTTCAACTTTGGAACTCATCCAAATCCATCATGGAATATCCTTTCCATTACATTGTGCCATCCATAGTATAAATTGAGATAATTTAATTTGTATCTTGTGACAAAACTAGTATCAATGTAACACTTTACAATGAACTACCTTTAACTATTTGTCACTTATACATGATATATTCTTAGTTCTTCCAAAGCTCATAAGAATATCTTTACTATCGTCCAATGATCATCTTATGAATCATTCTAGTATGTGCTCATAACATTTAGAGCATAGGACAAATCTGGATATATACATATCACGGTATAATCGATCAAAATGTTCATGTGATTTTACTCACCAAGTGTTGAAACACTTGAATCTTGATACAATCCTTTCCATGCAGCAAGAACCTTTCTTGTTGTTTCCATATTGAACCCTTTCAATATCTCATATATGTACATCTGGCATAACCATATTAGCGCCTCAATTTATCCATATAGACATTGATGCCAAATATTCCGGTTTTTCCCAAATCTTTCATCGAAATCCTATTTTAATGAAATTCTTAACTTGTGTCAATAAAAGATACATCATTTTCAATCAACAATATGTACCCTACATAATGTATTGGAAACTTGTCTCAGCGCTCCCACTTAATTTCTTGCAAATGCAAGCATCTTCATCATCTCTGATGAAATTAAACTCCTTTAACATTTTCATCATGGTGAAGATTCCAACTCCGCTATGCTCACTTAAACTATTGAAGTTTGCATGCCCTTTTAGCACCCTTTGAATTAACAAAACCCTTCTTACCGTGTCATGTACACATCCTAGGTAACCATTCTATTAGAAGAACATTGTTTTGTTTATTCAACTACCATATACCAAATTATATGTAATGGTTGCTACATTAATCCGTCAAGACTAAATATCGCTATGAAAGATCAAATATTGTCATAGTCAACTCCTTGAACATTGCCGTAAACTTCTTTTTGACATGTGGACTATTTCATAGATGTTAAACATCCATGTCTATTTCTTTATAGATCCAAACACGACCGATAGGCTTCACGCGTTTCCGGAGGGTCTTCCAAGTTCAGAAACTTGATTTTTCGTGTATGGATACTATCATGGATTCTATGACTTCTAGTCATTTTATGGAGTTAGGGCCCATCATCGCTTCTTTGCATGCAGTCGGTTCATCATTGTCAAAACAATAACGACTTCTGTTTCAAATCTTACTATTTGATTCTTATCGACTCACATGGTTCAATAGGAACTCTAATCTCCAAGATCACACCCTTTGTAATCACAGGAGCAATGAGCATTGTGGCCGCCACCGGGACACTTTCCGGCGCTGCGCTACTTCGCACATATAGCTAAGGTTCAACAACCTTATCAAAGTTCTATTGTCCTCCCACTTAAGTTTTCACGAAAAATTCCTTCTCAAGAAACTTGACGTTCCAAGCGACAAACTCTTTTGTCCTTAGTGTTATGGAGGAATTCCCAACAAATTCTTTGGGATAACCTACAAAGATGTGCTTATCCGACTTTGGTTGTAAACATTTTACTTATGCATAGCATACCAAAATATAAGAAAAGACAATTCAGGTTTTATCCCAAACCATAACTCATATGGTGTCATTTCAACGGATCACGATGGTGCTCTTTTCAGTGTAAAAGCGGTAGTCTCTAAAGCTTTAATCCTTAAAACATAATGGAAGTTTTATAAATTTCACCTTTGATCTTACCATGTCAAACAAGGTTTGATTTGATCTCTCGAATATACCATACTCCCGTGGTTTATTGGGAAATGCAAATTCATGGAACAATTCCTGAAATCTTAGGTGTTTTGCTAAACCTATAACTCAAATATCTTCCTTTATGATCAAATCATAAACTCTTTTATTTTCTTGTTACAATGATTTTTCACTTCATCTTGAAAGTCTTTGAATAATTTTCAAATGTTTCATACTTCTTCCTTATTAAGTAAATATATAGATATATTCACTCAAATTTCTAGAGAAAGCATATGAAGCAAAAAGATCCATCGCATATGGCTACACATAATGGACTATATACATCAACATGCATAATATCAAATAAGTTAGTCATCCGTTCCTCTTTGGCCTATGGACGGAGTTTCAATTATCATGAGGAAATTTCACAAGCGTCAATTGATCAAAATCAAAAGACTACAAAAATCCATCAACATGGAGTTTCTTCATGTTTACTTTCCAATATAATTGAAATAGCGATGTCACTTCATAACTGATCTTCCAATCATTTGTCTTACGACAGTTTAGCAATAATGTTTATGGATGTGATTTCTCCAACTAGACTTGTAAAAGTTCATCCATCCTTTATGGAATACAGTAATTATTTGAACAACCATTGTTCTCGTAATACAGGAACAAAACAACAATTATTAAAACATAATCTTGAAGGCTAGGTTTGACGACAACGAAAACACAATAACACTTTATTTGTTTTCGATGAACATCATCACTTATTCTTTTGCCAGTTACTTAGGCCCTTGCAGTTCATGAATTGTGTTGTTATGTATGACACTTCACACCAACCAATTCGGTATCCAATAGCTCAGAACCTCATTGTTTAACAAGCAAGGAATACAGCCATAACATGTATATCTTCTATATACCTAAGTTGGACATCTCCAACCTTTTATTTTCTGCCAAATATTTTATAGATTCTCTTTCAAAATTCCTTTTCTTTTAAAAGAATCTATCAACATCAATAGTGGTGTCATTCACATGACACATAGTACACAGTGTATATAGTCAAATACTAATACCTTTCGACTTGCACTTTGAAGTGGATCACCATCATCAAATGTTTGGTGTTCTTTCAAAAAACCATTCTTTAGTAATCTATTAGTGTAGTAAACATTTTACTTACATATTATATTCATCCTTATCATGAAAACTTTCATGATCGAGCTACTATAGCCTATAAGGAAGAATCGCGAGTATAATGTTAGTTCCCAAAACCTTTTGGGAGATCCGGATGCCTAGCATCACCATCCTTCACAAATTCTCATACAATATGAGAAGATGTATTTTGGTAAATTATACTCTATCATAATGCAACCAAAAACATTGTTTCAGATATCACAATATCTTCCACACATGATGGTTTCTGAAACAAATTTTCAGCTCCTATATAATCTTGATATTAAAGCAACTTTTGAATATCAATAATCATGGAGGCAAACATGATACTTTAGATACTAACATTGGAATTCTTACTCTTTATTTAATACTACTTATTAAACTTCATGGAGTAAATAGAGTTTGCTGAAAGTTTGCAATAGGACTTCTAAACTTTAAATTGACATTCAAAACAATACGATACCAGTTTGTAAAGTAAATATCCATAATTTTATAGTTCTATTATCTCAATTAAAACTAAGCATAAGGTAGTGAACATATGCCAATGACTACAACAAATTATGAAAATTCACTTTGATTAGTTTATGACAAATTGAGTTCGACTAATCCAAATTAGAAATGAACTCCCACTCAAAAACGACATCCCTTGTGCCTTTTTGGTGATTACATGAACCAAATCCACTACACCAAGTCCGATGATCACGTGAGTCGGTGTAGCTTCAAAGGCAAGCATCAATATGGGCATCACCTCAACTATATGACTCATGCTTAACCTTTTGGTCCGTGTTCCGAGGCCATGTATGTACATGCTAGGCTCGCCAAGTAAGAACCTTAGTATTCACGTGTGCAAAACTGTCTTACACTCGTTGTATGAAAGCGTAGAGTCGAGTACACCCGATCATCACATGATGTCTCGAAACACGATCCATAGAATGGTGCATACTTAAGGAAGAACACATTTTATCTTCATATCTAAATGAGGGATCATCTTACAATGCTACTAAAAGCGCCAAACTAGCAATATAAGATGCGAACACCAATTGTGTAAAGTGGAATGATATGGTCCATGCATTTGATCTCTATCATATGCATCGTGGTATGATCTCTATCATTCCTTTGTGTGTAAGGCCAAGGTCTATGGAACTTACATGTTAGGTGTGTTGTAAGGGTATCTACCATACATCTACTTACAACATTACCATATCATGACACTAGCCCATCAACAATCTAAACTAGACACCTCTAATTTATCCATTGCCAGTTTTACGTGTGATACATTGCAAATTTATCTATAATTTTTGATGCTCCATGCTTGGTTATATCCACTTTCTTGTGTTTTGTCCACACTTTGGAGTACTTTTCATATGATTTCTTGGACTAACCTATTAACAAGAGCCATAGTGCCAGTTGCCTGTTTTCTGTTGTTTTTGGTTCTAGGAAAGTCAGAAAATGAATATTCTCGGAATTGGACGGGACAAAAGCCAAAGTGCCTATTTTTTCTAGAAGACTCATGGAGCCAGAATACAAGACGGAGGAGGGCCAGGGCCTGCCACACCACCCTTAGGCGCGGGCTGGGCCTGGCCGTGCCAAGGCATGGTGTGGTGGCCCCAGGCACCCCCTCGGTCTCCCTCTTCGCCTATAAGAAGCCTTCTGACCTAAAAACTCTAGGGGGTTCGACGTTTTTACAGAAGGAGTTCCGCTCCGCCGCCACCACCAGATTCCACGAAACAGCACCAGAAACTCCGTTCTAGCACCCTGCCGGGACGGGGAATTGGAGGAGATCATCGTCATCACCATCACTTCTCCATCGACCATCCATGTTTCCCCATCTATGAGTGAGTAATCCCCCGCTGTAGGCTATGGGGATGGTAGGGATTGGATGAGATTGTTCATGTAATGGCATCAGATTGTTAGGGCTTGGTGCCTAGTATCTTTTATTAGTGCTTTATGACTTTGTTGCGACTTGTTGTGCTTAATGCTTGTCACTAGGGCCCGAGTGCCATGATTTTAGATCTGAACTTGTTATTGATTCATTATGATAGTATTGTTTCTGGTCTTATCTACAAGTTGTATACACACGTTATTGTCCGGAACCTATGGCCCCGAAGTGATAGAAATCGGGATAACCGGAAGGGAAAGGCTTTGATGTGAGGATCACATGTGTTCACGGAGTGTTAATGCTTTGATCCGATGCTCTATTAAAAGGAGCACCTTAATTGCCAGCAGTTCCCTAAAGGCCCTGCTGCAAACGGGCTGGCAGGACAAAAGATGTTGTGCAAGTTCTCATTGCGAGAACGTATGACTATATATGGAAAACATGCCTAGGATTGTCTAGTACTTGGGTGCTTTATCTTATTTATCTGCAATTGCCCTATGTTCTGATTGCTATGTGAATATACTTGTCCATGCAACTCCCGTCCATCCATCCCTATGCCTACCGCACTCGAATCCCACTGTTTACTGCTTTCGTTACTACTGTCTTTGCTTTGCTACTGTTGTTACTTTGCTATTCCTACTACAAAACTGTTGCTACTGATAAACTGCTATGAGCAAGATTGTTTCTAGGTGCAGCTGAATTGACAACTCAGTTGTTAAGGCTGATAAATATTCTTTGGCTCCCCTTGTGTCGAATCAATAAATTGGGTTTCACTTCCCTCGAAAATACTGCGATACACCCCCTATACTTGTGGGTCATCAAGACTATTTTCTGGCGCCATTGCCGGGGAGCATAGCTTTATTTATCAAGTTCACTTGGATTCACTATTGTTCAAGATATGTTTATTTTCTCCTTGTTTTCTTGTTTCTTTATCAAAAACACACAAAAATTGGTTCCTACTCTAGTTGTTATTTTCGTTGGTTTGTTATTGTCTTGCCTTATCATGCTTGTTGTCAATGGTTGGTTTCTTTGAAACTGAAGCTTATTGGCAAGGTGGGCTCACGGAAGATCAAAAATATTATTATAAGGAACACCGCTTGTCACAAAAAGGGAAACACTTATGGGAACAAATTGATAGATTGTATACCATTGCTAGAAATGTGTGCTCTACTTATAATGTTACTTATTGCTGTGATGAATCTCGTTGCAGAAAGAGGTATAAACACCTCCCTTTTCAATGTGAGTATAGTGATAATGATACCATATCTTCCTATGCTAAAGGAATTTATGACTTTTATGATGCGGAACAAATTTAAGAATTTATTGCTTGGAAGGGTGCTTTTGAACTTGCTAGTTTGCTTGAAAATATTGAGGATTCACCTTACAAATATGAGGTGTATGGTATACTTCAATTTTTGTTTGATAATTACAAGGATGAAAATGGCTATATTCTTGAATATTTTAATAGATGCTTTCCACAAATGGAAGAGACTAATGCCTTGCAGGATCCTATGGAAGAAGAAATTGATGAACCTGAAATCTCATTAGATGAAAAAGAGGAGGAAAGTGACGAACAAAAGGAGGAAGAATGGATTAGCTACCCATGCCTACCTTCTAATGAGAGTGACTCTTTATCCCTTACATTATTTGATTGTCCCCCTTGCTTACTAAAGGAGAATGAATGTTATGTTCCTGAGGTTTCTCTTGAAAATGTTTATAATAAAGCTCTAGTGCTTGTAGATCATGAAGAGCATGCTTTATGTGATAGTTATATTGTTGAGTTTATTCATGAGGCTACTGAAAATTATTATGAGAGAGGTGGTTGTAGAAGTTTTCATGGTATTGAAACACCTCTCTATGTGCTGGAAGTTTTGAAGTTACTCTTGTTTTATCTTCCTATGCCTGTCACTTTGTTATTTGCTTACACGATTCCTATGCATAGGAAGTGGGTTAGACTTAAATGTGTTTTGAATTTGCTCCTTGATGCTCTCTTTTACTTCAACTCATATTTCTTATGAGAGCATCCTCTCAAACTTTTATGCCTGAAGATGATAATATGTCTATTATTCTTGGGAGACCTTTTCTTAAATACTGCAGGAGCTGTTATTAATTATAATAAAGAGAAGGTGACCTTCAATGTAAATGACAAGGAACACATTGTCTATTTCCTCAAGAATATTGAAAGGACTTATGGTTTGAATTCAATTGAACATGTTGAGGGCATTCAAGTTGGAGAAATATATTGTCCCATACGAAGAGAAAAATTTGAAACTATTATGATTGGGACCATTGCTATCAAGGTTGAGGTAACATACTCATTAATGGGATACAAAGTTTTGTCTCAGATGGAATTTTTTTGGTAACAAGACCTGATCAACCTTGTTAACAAAAGGATTTCATTGAACAAAACAATGTTTTCACTATCATTATCTATGTTTACTTCTATTCTATCCATTTCAGTTTTTCCTTATGCCTAACTTAAAGGCATTAAAGAAAAGTACTTATTGGGAGATAACACAAAAGTTTTAGATGAGTCTTGGAAGTTATTACTTCAGTAATAACCGCTCCTTATCCTTTTTATTTGCTTTTTGTGCCAAGAGTAACCTCTAATAAGAGAGAAGTAATGATTGGGAAAGTTGTTGTCCCGAAATAGATTTCTGTGCATCACCGTAAAAATTCTTGAGAGAGCTCTGTATGTCGGATTGAGCTGTATTTTTTGTGCTTATGACCCAGGTTGTTTTCTAACTTTCGTTAGTTCAACACTTTTTGATTTGAGCAACAGAGGGTCTTCGAAAAAATTCGTCTTTACCTGCTGGTCTGTTTTGACAGAATTCTGCCATTTCCTGCATTTGCTTCTTGTTGGTTCCTTCTTGAGTTCTTTTGGGGAATTGAGCTTTTTGAAGGAAGTTCTAAGGTAGCTAGTGTTTTAATGGAAGCTTATTGGTGTTAGAACTGAACCTTAAGACTTATTTATCTTGAGTGCACTAAGGTTGCTAATAAAGATTGTGTGAAGTTTTGTATGAAGGAAAAATTTCAGGTGTATGGAAGGAATGAGTAATGAGATGAAGGATGGACTAAAGCTCAAGCTTGGGGATGCCACGCGTGTCACCCCAAGAAATATCCAAGAAGTACAAGCGTCAAAGCTTGGGGATGCCCAGGCATCCCCTTCTTCATCAATAAAAATTCCAGGTTTCTTCCAAACGCTTCATTATTGTTTCATGCACAGTTGTGTTTTTCTTGGAGCGTCTTCTTTTTCGTTTTCATTTTGGTTTTTAGTTTGCGTGGTTTGCTTAGTTTTCTGAATAAATTGGTTGGACCCCCTCTTTCATATGTTGGTTTGCAAATAGTTTGGTTGGGTTTGGAAAAGAGTAGGAAAGTTCATACTTAAGTGGTAAAGAGAGTTTGTTTTTGACTGTGCCTATGCTTTGTCATGCCATGCTTGATATTGTTTTGGCTTTATGCTTAGTATTCTTTTCTGTAGCATGACTTGTTATAAACAATTGAGATTGCTTAATGTGCCTTCGATGAATCATGCGTTGTTTTAGCATATTAAAGCATATTATAGTGGTATTCTCCTTTGATGCTTTATTTGGGTTGACTTGGCGCATGCTCACACCATGTTATGACTATCTCATGCCACCATAGCCTTTATGATCCTTTAGTTTTCAACTTGTAGTATCACTTTATGCTTTGATCAATGATGTTTTGTCGCTCTGCATGATTATGGCCATTATTGCTCTCTCGTTTGTCGCTCCCTTGCTATTGCTAGCCTTCACTTACATTGAGTGTTTTACTCATGTTTCCGACTCCCTTAAACCAAATATTGCCAAAGTGACCACCATACCTACCTATTAGCATCATTTGCTACTTCCGTGCATATTCAATATGCCTTGTTTTCTTCCGAATAAAATGTTTGCTTGTTTTGAGAAAGTTAGTTAGTAAAGCTCTCATGAACTTGATGGCACACTTTACTTTCTTGCACTTAATAAACCTGGACCATTGTGAACTCTCCATGAAAGTTATATGCTTGCTAATTATAGGCTGGGGATTAGCAGAACCGTGCTGTCACGAGGAACGCTTTCAACACCCGTAAATATATACCTAGTTGATACCTTGCTCTTTTGTTTGCGGATGTCGTCGGTGTGAAATAAAAGGGGAGCTTTTAAGTCCATGGAGTTATGTATGTGTGTTAGAGAAACGCCTGGGCCGCTGGTCTAATCCATGCTGACATGGTGGAAACCTACAGTGTAACCATAATGATATCTATGAAGCATTCTTCTTATAACAAAAAAAGAGACAGATAGCTATTGAGAAAAAGAAAAAAGAGAGATTTATGAAAAGAGGAAAGAGAAAAAAAAAGCACCATTTTCCCATGGTAAATAAGAAGATTGCTGAGATACTCATTGTCTGTTTGCCTTGTCATTTTGATATGGGGATTCTTCCGTATCATCGGGCAAGGGGTACCCCGTTGGCGGTTCTCAATGATATGCACATACTTACGATGACAAGAACTTACCGGTAACTAAAGTTGAGTAGCATGAGGAGCGACCCTCGTACTCAAGGGACTTGGGATTTTCAGTTTATAGTCTGTCAAGCATATAACTTAGATTGGACCTCACTTTCACCTTAACCACATTAAAGATGCTTATGATAGGGGCAATGAGAGCTCAAAGCTAATGATTACCATACTTTCAGCATTTGGAAGCCTTTCAAATTATGCAAAACCTTTTCTTTTACTTGTTGAGTCTCCACTTATTCTTTGAGCACTTTCTTGAGAGCATAGTGGCCATTCTTAGTTCTATGTGCATTGTCCCAAGACTTGTTGATTGATGCATACCTTGATATTGCTTGTTCTAAACTATATGTATCTAGTCACTCTTGTAAACTTTGAAGGTGTCCTATGCATTTATGTTTGCTCCTCTATGAGGGACAAGCTGAATGCCACTATGCTATGTTTTCTTTATGAGAAACAAACAAACGTCTTGCAAGTCATTGTTAGTCATGAATCTTTTGTTTGTGCCTTTTCATGTTGCATCATAGTTTCTATGTCTTCTTGCTAGAACTTTGTCTTTCATGCTATGATTGAAGTACTATGATCCCAGCTTTGAATGTTTACAAATACTTTGGTCAAGTCTTTGATGGTGCATGTCACCTCAAAAATTATTCTTTATTTTTATCACTTACCTACTCAAGGACGAGCAGGAGTTAGGCTTGGGGATGTTGATACATTGCAAATGTATCTATAATTTTTGATGCTCCATGCTTGGTTTTATCCACTTTCTTGTGTTTTGTCCACACTTTGGAGTACTTTTCATATGATTTCTTGGACTAACCTATTAACAAGAGCCACAGTGCCAGCTGCCTGTTTTCTGCTGTTTTTGGTTCCAGGAAAGTCAGAAAATGAATATTCTCGGAATTGGACGGGACAAAAGCCAAAGTGCCTATTTTTCCAAAAGACTCACGGAGCCAGAATACGAGACCGAGGGGGGCCAGGGCCTAGCCACACCACCCCCAGGCGCGGGCTGGGCCTGGCCGCGCCAGGGCATGGTGTGGTGGCCCCATGCACCCCCTCGGTCTCCCTCTTCGCCTATAAGAAGCCTTCTGATCTAAAAACTCTAGGGGGTTCGACGTTTTTCCAGAAGGAGTTCCGCTCCGCCGCCACCACCAGATTCCACGAAACAGCACCAGAAACTCCGTTCTGGCACCCTGCCGGGATGGGGAATTGGAGGAGATCATCGCCATCGTCATCACCATCGCTTCTCCATCGACCATCCATGTTTCCCCCATCTATGAGTGAGTAATCCCTCGCTGTAGGCTATGGGGATGGTAGGGATTGGATGAGATCGTTCATGTAATGGCATCAGATTGTTAGGGCATAGTGCCTAGTATCTTTTATTAGTGCTTTATGACCTTGTTGTGACTTGTTGTGCTTAATGCTTGTCACTAGGGCCTAAGTGCCATGATTTCAGATCTGAACTTGTTATTGATTCATTATGATAGTATTGTTTCTGGTCTTATCTACAAGTTGTATACACACGTTGTTGTCCGGAACCTATGGTCCCGAAGTGACAGAAATCGGGGTAGCCAGAAGGGAAAGGCTTTGATGTGAGGATCACATGTGTTCATGGAGTGTTAATGCTTTGCTCTGGTGCTCTATTAAAAGGAGCACCTTAATTGCCAGTAGTTCCCTAGAGGCCCCGCTGCAAATGGGCTGGCAGGACAAAAGATGGTGTGCAAGTTCTAATTGCGAGCACGTATGACTATATATGGAACACATGCCTAGGATTGTCTAGTACTTGGGTGCTTTATCTTATTTATCTGCAATTGCCCTATTTTCTGATTGCTATGTGAATTGTCTTGTCCATGCAACGCTCGTCCATCCATCCCTATGCCTACCGCACACGAATCCCACTGTTTACTGCTTTCGTTACTACTGTCTTTGCTTTGCTACTTCTGTTACTTTGTTATTCCTACTACCAAACTGTTGCTACTGATAAACTGCTATGAGCAAGATTGTTTCTAGGTGTAGCTGAATTGACAACTCAGTTGTTAAGGCTGATAAATAAGCTTTGGCTCCCCTTGTGTCGAATCAATAAATTGGGTTTCACTTCCGTCAAAAATACTGCGATACACCCCTTATACTTGTGGGTCATCAACGTGGCTTAGGGCTTTCTCAGATAGAACCGGTCTTACCTACGAACATGGAACCACAACGATGTTAACTAAGTTATTAGCAACTCGTTGTAAATCAGATATTAACTATAGTAGGAGAGACAGACACCCGCCAGCCACTTATGTAAAACTAGTTGCATGTCAGTCGTGGAACCGGTCTCATGTGCGATGACATGTAAAGTTGGTCTGGGCCGCTTCATCCCACTATGCCACCAATATCCAAAATACATAGAAGATGCAATAACATGATCATCATAGCCACATATAAACATATGTGTACTACCTATGCAAAGCACCTACACATAGATCAGGCTCGTATACCACTGTTGGGTTTGCAGCATAGAAAACAAAAAAATTCCTACGATGGGAACTATACGCCAAGATGTATCAACTAGATACAAGAAACGGGTGGATATACATCCATAGAGAACTTACCCTCGAAGACAACAAAGCTTTGTTAACGAGATGGAACTCGTGGATGATGTAGTCGTACACTTGGCGATCTCAAGATCGGGATGAAGTCCAGCAGGTCCGGCTCCAACACGTCCATCAGATCCACCTCCAGCAAGTCCAACACCACCAAGTCTAGCACTGCAAAGCAGCAGTTGATACGTCCATTTTGCATCACTATTCTATGTCTTAATTCACTATTATTCATTGATATATTTCGTATTGAGAGGTGATACTTAGGTTATTTCATCTATTCATGCATGGTTGATGACTTTTGGAGCATGGACCGCTGCAGTCAGGATTCTGATGGAAAAGGTGTTGTTTGGAGGCAAAATTCACAAAGATCAGAAAATCTGGGAAAATATACGTAAAATTCTATTTTTCCAGAAGACTCGGGATGCCAGAATATGGAGTGGAGGTGGGCCATAGGGGACCCACACTACCCCATGGCGCGGGCAGGCCTATGCCGCGCCTGGGAGTGGTGTGGCCGTCCTGGCCCACTCCAGCCTCTCTCCTCTGGCGTATATCATCCCCACGAAACCCTAAGACTCGGGGAGCGACCACAGAAAGATTCTGCCGCCTCTGCGGGGCGGAAAACATCGAGAGAGAAAAATCTCTCCAGCAGACAGATTTCTGCCGGGGGAATTCCCTCCCGGAGAGGGAAGATCGTCGCCATCAACACCACCATCAAGCTGGACTTCATCGGGATCATCATCATCATCACCACCATCATCACCATCAGCACCCGTTAGGAAACCATTGCACAAGGGACGTAAGGGTCTTAGAGTTTAAAGCTGTGGTTAGGTTTTACCTTAATTACTTTCTTGTACTTACGGATGTTTGCAAGGGGTATAATCATATGTATGTATTTAGTCTTGGATGGGGCGGTACATTAGCACAGGTTCACCCACACAACACTTAGCAAGCTAGAGAAGATTAATCGACTATATGAAGCGAAAGCACTTGACAGTCTTCCCATGTGTCCTCGAGAACGTTTGGTCATCTATAGAAATACAACCGTCTTGTCCTTTGCTGCATAAAGGATTGGGCCACTTGCTGCATTCATTCTTACTGTCTTTCATTTACTCGTACTTTGTTTACTTGCTTTATCGAAAAACCCTAAAAATCCGTTTGCTAAGTATTTGCAGAGAATTCCTGATCCATACCACTAGCCAGCACCTTCTTCTCCTCGTTGGGTTCGACACTCTTACTTACCGAAAATACTACGATACACCCCCTATACTTGTGGGTCATCAAGACTATTTTCTGGCGCCGTGTCAGGGAGTGAAGCGCTATTGGAGAGTGGAACTGGTAAAGGAAACTTCTACTGTGAGTATTGTTTACTTCTGTTAGTTGCTTTATTTTCGTTATGGATAATTCGCTGAGTTTCTTATTTGGTAATGCTACTACCACTGCTAAGGTATTAGATAAGCCAGCACCTGCTGAGAATGATGTTTTCAAAATACCTACAAGAATTATTGATCGTGTTATGGATAACTACTATATTGGGGATGGAACTATCCATCCCGGTGATCATTTACTCTTTATACACGAATTATGCGGGTTGTTCAAGTGTGCAGGTATTACTACAGATCAAGTTAAGAAGTTATTCTCATTATCACTGAAAGGAAGAGCTGAGGAATTGTATAAGCTACTGAAGAATGGTCAAGTTCTGGAATGGGAGGAAATAGTGCCTCTCTTTTATTCAAAGTTTTATACAACTTTTGGCCTCTTGATGGAGAGAGTACAACCCAAGCTTGGGGGAGATTGAAGTTACTAATGCTCAAATGTCCCATTCATGAGCTCCCCAACAATATTATTATCAACAACTTTTATGCAAGGCTCCCTCTACATGACAAGGATTTATTGGATGCTTCTTGTGCTGGATCATTCACTCGCATGGAAGAAGAAGTTAAATGGGATCTTCTGGACCGTATTCAAGACAATGCTGAAGCTTGGGAGAATGACAAAGGTAGAAAGTTAGGTATAAATTATGATTATGAATGCATTGAATCTTTTATGGGAACTAATGACTTTCAAAATATTAGTAATATTTATGGTCTTGATTTGCAAGTTATTACGAATTGTTTTAGAGCTTTTGCCTCCTATATCGAAATTCCAAAAACGGGATGGAACGAATACCATGCACCTTACAAAGATATTGTTGACTATGCTCCTATTAGAAGTGCTGATTATTACATTATTGATCCCATCTTACCCGAACCTTATATCGAGAAGATTCCCTTCCCTGAAAAGGTAAAGGACCATCCTATGATAACTAATGTAATCACCAAAAGTGAAAAAAGAACTGTAAAACCTGACGAACAAATAAACATTGAACTTGTGGTAGCAACTGTGAAAGACCTTGTCACTAAAAGCGTAGAAGATGGGCACATAGTCTTTTGTGAGGATGCTTCTAAAATTGTTTCACATCCCAATAGAACTAAAAAGGCTAGTGTTCCTATGCTTTTTGTTAGAATTGGTGATCATTTCTATTATGGTTTATGTGATATTGGTGCAAGTTCTAGTGCTATTCCTTATGAGCTTTACAGAGAAATAATGCATGAAATCAGTCCTTGCGAGTTGGAAGAGATTGATGTGGTTATTCACCTTGCTAATAGAGAGACCATCTCTCCAATTGGTATTGTACGAGATGAGGAAGTTCTTTGTGGTAAGATTAAGTACCCTGCTGATTTTCTAGTACTTGGTTCGACTGCTAGTAAAACCTACCCTATCATTTTTGGTAGACCTTTCTTGAGTACTTGTGGAGCTATTATTGATTGCAAGAGGGTGAAAATCTTGACTAAATTTGATGGGGAATCTTACGAGTTTAATTTTTCGAAATTTGCTAAAGAACCTTGCGAAAAGGAAACCCATAGTGAAGATTTTAGGGTTGCACAACTTGCTTCTATTTCTCTTGCTCCTAACAATGCCTTGCAGCAATTTATGGAAGATCATGAAAGTGAAATCTTCATGGAAGAAAGGAATGAGATTGACAGGATTCTCCGTGATCAGCCTATGATGCTTAAGCACGACTTGCCTGTAGAAGACTTGGGTACCACGATGCCACCTAAAAAGGATCATGTTTTTGATCTAAAACCTCTCCCTGATGATCTTAAATATGCTTATATTGATATATCCGGTTATTGTTAGCGCTAAAATTTCAGGGAAGGAAGAAGAAAGGTTATTGGAAGTTTTGAGGAAACATCGAGGAGCTATGGGCTATACTCTGGAGGATTTAGAAGGGATTTCACCTACTATATGTCAGCACTCTATCAACATAGAACCAGATGCGAAGCCTGTAGTGGAGCACCAACGACGTTTAAATCCTAGGATGAAGGAAGTAGTAAGGAATGAGGTATTGAAACTCCTGGATGCTGGTATTATTTACCCTATTGCTGATAGTGAATGGGTTAGTCCTGTTCATTGTGTTCCTAAAAAGGGAGGTATTACCGTTGTCCCTAATGATAATGATGAGCTAATTCCTCAAAGAACAGTGGTAGGCTATAGGATGTGCATTGATTTTAGGAAAGTCAATAAAGTTACTAAGAAACATCACTACCCGCTTCCTTTTATTGATCAAATGTTGGAAAGGTTGTCTAAAAAGACCCATTTTTGTTTTCTTGATGGTTATTCTGGTTTCTCTCAAATTGCTGATAAACAACAAGATCAAGAAAAAACTACTTTTACTTGCCCTTATGGAACTTATGCTTATAGACGTATGCCTTTTGGTCTATGTAATGCTCCTACTACTTTTCAAAGGTGCATGTCTGCTATCTTTCATGGTTTTTGTGAGGATATTGTAGAAGTGTTCATGGATGACTTTTCTATCTATGGAACTTCTTTTGATAATTGTCTGCACAACCTTGATAAAGTTTTGCAAAGATGTGAAGAAACTAATCTTGTTCTTAATTGGGAGAAATGTCACTTCATGGTCAATGAAGGGATTGTTCTTGGGCATAAAGTTTCTGAGAGAGGCATAGAAGTTGATAGAGCTAAGGTTGAAGCAATTGAGAAGATGTCATGTCCAAGAGACATTAAAGGTATTCGTAGTATCCTTGGTCATGCTGGTTTCTATAGGAGGTTTATTAAAGACTTCTCTAGGACATCAAAACCTCTCACTAATCTTCTTCAAAAAGATGTACCTTTTGTTTTTGATGATGATTGTAGGGAGGCTTTTGAAACTCTTAAGAAGGCTTTAACTACGGGCCCTATTGTTCAACCACCTGATTGGAGTTTACCCTTTGAAATAATGTGTGATGCTAGTGATTTTGCTGTAGGGGCTGTCCTTGGGCAACGTATTGATAAAAAGTTAAACGTTATTCATTATGCTAGTAAGACTCTAGATGCTGCTCAAAGGAATTATGCCACTACTGAAAAGGAATTCCGAGCTGTTGTTTTTACTTGTGATAAGTTTAGGACCTATATTGTGGACTCAAAAGTAACCATTCATACTGATCATGCTGCTATTAAATATCTTATGACGAAGAAGGATGCTAACCCTAGACTTATTAGATGGGTACTGCTCTTACAAGAGTTTGATCTACACATAGTAGACAGGAAGGGTGCTGAAAACCATGTAGCTGATAATTTATCTCGTTTGGAAAACATCTCTTTTGATCCTATTCCTGTTAATGATAGTTTTCCAAATGAAAAGTTAGCCGCAGTAGGGGTGAGCTCGCGATGAAGCCCTTGGTATGCTGATTATGCTAACTTTATTGTTTCCAAGTATTTTCCTTCAACTTTTTCAGCTCAGCAAAGAAGAAAGTTCTTTTATGATTTGAGGCATTATTTTTGGGATGACCCACACTTATACAAAGAAGGGGTTGATGGTATTATGCGAAGATGGGTTCCAGAGTATGAACAAAGTGAAATATTGCGTAAATGTCATGGGAGCGCCTATGGAGGACATCATGCAGGAGATAGAACTGCACAAAAGGTACTACAATCAGGTTTCTACTGGCCTACCCTTTTTAAAGATGCAAGAAAATTTGTTTTATCTTGTGATGAATGTCAGCGTATTGGTAATATTTCTAGACGTAATGAAATGCCTATGAATTACTCTCTAGTTATTGAACCTTTTGATTGTTGGGGATTTGACTTTATGGGTCCTTTCCCTCGTTCGAAAGGCTATACTCATATTGTTGTTGCTGTAGATTATGTTACTAAGTGGGTAGAAGCTATTCCTACAAAAAGTGCTGACGGGGAAACTTCTTTAAAAATGCTTAAAGATGTTATATTTCCTAGGTTTGGAGTGCCTAGGTATCTCATGATTGATGGGGGTTCTCATTTCATTCATGGCGGTTTTAGGAAGACCCTCGCTAAGTATGATGTTAATCATAGAATTGCTTCAGCTTATCACCACTAAACTAGCGGGCAAGTAGAGTTATCAAATAGAGAAATTAAATCTATCTTGCAAAAGACTGTTAATAGGTCCAGAAAAAACTAGGCTAAAAAGTTGAATGATGCTTTATGGGCTTATAGAACTGCTTACAAAAATCCTATGGGAATGTCTCCTTATAAAATGGTTTATGGGAAAGCTTGCCACCTACCCTTAGAATTAGAACACAAAGCTTACTGGGCAGTGAAAGAACTAAATAGAGATTGTAAGCTCACTGGTGAGAAAAGATTATTTGACTTAAGTTCTTTAGATGAATGGATGAGTGAAGCCTATGAGAATGCTAGGCTCTTTAAGGAAAAAGTTAAAAGATGGCATGACAAGCGAATACTTAAGAGAGAATTTCATGTTGGTGAGAAAGTTCTATTGTATAGGTCTCGTCTCAGATTTTTTGCAGGTAAACTATTATCAAAATGGGAAGGACCTTTCATCATTGAAGAAGTATACCATTCAGGAGCAATAAAACTTTCTTCTCTAAAAGATAATACTACACAAGTAGTGAATGGACAGCGACACAAACACTATAATGCTGGAGATTCTTACAATGAAGATGTTGATGCCTTTCAAGTTATAACTCCAGAGAAATTCATTGAGGACCAAATTCAGAGACCTGCAGAGTCCGTGTTCAAATAAGTAATAGTTCTGGTAAGAAAAGCTCTGCGAAAATACAATCCAACTATATTTTTGCAGTTTTCAGTCAATAAGGAAAGCTACGAAGCGAAGAAGGGACGGAAATGGAGCCAGGGTGGCACACACCACCCCATGGCGCGGGTCCACCCCTGGCCACGAGGCCACCCAGGACTCTGCCTCCGACTCGTTTTCTCCCAGTACCTTCCTTTTGATACAAAACTTCATAATATATAACCCCCCGGATCTCTCGAGGATCGTATATCGTGTTTTCATCGTGTTTTTGTTTCGATCTGTTTCTGCTAGGTAGAATCCTAGATTTGGAGCCACAATGTCCTCCTCTGGATCATCCAAGGGAGATTCCTTAGAAGATATCATCAACCCATACATGAGAGAACTGAAGATTCATCCCAAGGAGTTGTTGCTCGAAGGTGGGGAGGTCCGGATTAAAGAGGTTCAAGGCCCTAAAGGTGAAGGAAGTCTAGAGGACAGGATGGAAGCACTGGAGCAAGAAGTCTTTAGGTATAGGAAGATGGCGGAGTGCGAAGTGGATATCATCCATAAGATTTGCTCCGAACTCATCACCGAGCACCAAAAGGAGACTGCTGAACTCAAAGACGAAGTCCTCTCACTCCGCCAAACAACCAACAAACTACAAGCCCAGTTCTATGACGTTCAAAATCAAAACTGTGAGTATGAGGCTAGATATAAACGCATAAGTGCTGCTGCAAGTTTCAGGATGTTAGAAACCACGATGTCCTTTGTTGATGGGAAGCCTTTACCCTGGAAGACGGACGAAGATGAGGATACCACCACCACCGAAGGAGTAATTCGTCATCAGGTTTGGCATCCCCTTGGTTTGTTCCAAGCTTGGGGGAGTGCCGCAGTATCATATCACTATCTTCTATCTTTTTACCTTATTAGTAGAGTCATATCATGAATAGAGGAGTTATTTTGTAGTATGGTTTGCATTATGGAAGAGTCCCCTCTCTCGTTAGATATGTATCCCTTGGTGTGAGTTTCTGTTATGGAATATTAATGAAAAGTTCGATCATTCACTCTTTTGCATAGCTTATGTTAGTTTTCAATTCGTGGTTATATGATTGATCTTGTTGTTAGTATTGGTAGCACTTTGGGATCATTGAGTTAATTTAGTTGGTTTTGGCAAACCTGGCTCGGTCAGTAGCAACACCTTTTTGAGAGTTGAAAAGAAAAAGATAGAAGTACTATAAAGAAAAATAATTTCATCATCTTTCTTTCTTGATTTGCTCATAAGTCTAGTATTCTCCAGTTAAGATCTTTTGTGCTTCAAAGGAAGATTGCATGTTTGTCTTTATCATTTGTATGTTTGGTTGTTTCCTTCAACTCCTATACTTGCTACCCAGCCTTGCTAGCCAAAAACCTGTACTGAGAGGGTATTCTTCTCGTCCATCCGCCTCCTTTAAACCAAAACCTTTGCCATTTGTGTCCACCATACCTACCTAGTACCATTATTGCTATTCCAAGTAAATTCTTGTTTTGTCTACCTCCCAAATTAAACTTGTTATGTGAAAAATTAGTGATTAAAGCTCTCACGAACTTGATGGCACACTTTATTTTCCACACTTAATAAACCTGAACCATTGTGAACTCTCCATGAAAGTTATATGCTTGCAAATTATAGGCTGGGGATTAGCAGAACCGTGCTGTCACGGGGAACACTTTCAACACTTGTAAATATATACCCAGTTGATACCTTGCTCTTTTGTTTGCGGATGTCGTCGGTGTGAAATAAAAGGGGAGCTTGTAAGTCCATGGAGTTATGTATGTGTGTTAGAGAAACGCCTGGGCCGCTGGTCTAATCCATGCTGACATGGTGGAAACCTGCAGCATAACCATAATGATATCTATGAAGCATTCTTCTTATAAAAAAGAGAGACATAGCTATTGAGAAAAAGAAAAGAAAAAAAGAGATACTATGAAAAGAGGAAAGAGAGAAAAAAGCACCATTTTCCCATGGTAAATAAGAAGATTGCTGAGATACTTATTGTCTGCTTGCCTTGTAATTTTGATATGGGGATTCTTTCGTATCATCGGGCAAGGGGTACCCCGTTGGCGGTTCTGAATGATACGCACATACTTACGATGACAAGAACTTACCGGTAACTAAAGTTGAGTAGCATGAGGAGCGGCCCTCATACTCAAGGGACTTGGGATTTTCAGTTTATAGTCTGTCAAGCATATAACTCAGATTGGACCTCACTTTCACCTTAATCACCTAAAGATGCCTATGATAGGGGCAATGAGAGCTGAAAGCTAGTAAGTATCATAATTTTTGGGAGCTCTTTATGAGACTTGCAATCCCTGCTTCCCTCTTTGAAGGGCCTTTCTTTTACCTTATAGTTGAGTCAGTAAACCTATTCCCTTCTATCTCATAAAGTAGTTTGAGTTGATGTGTTTCATTCATTCATGTGATGATTTATTCATTCATGTTTCTTTTGTTCTTCGTTTTGCACATTGCTCTTATCTTGATGTTTACTACTTTAAAGCTTTCATTGAAAAACCAGCTATTTGTGAACTCCAGCAAATTATCAACTATTCTTCGAACAAGAGCTAAGTTTTCCATTACCAATTTTGATTCACTTTATGTATCTTTATTGTGTTTCCTTTACTCATGGCAAGTTGAGTTATATAATAGTGAGTTGTCTCCTATTATGATCTATGTATTTGATGAATGTGATGCTTCTTGTATGTATTCGTTTATCGACTCTTCACTCCATAAACCTGAGGTCATGTTTATTGAGCTCTGCTTCGCTTGGGGACAAGCGAAGTCTAAGCTTGTGGGGAGTTGATATGTCCATTTTGCATCACTATTCTATGTCTTAATTCACTATTATTCATTGATATATTTCATATTGAGAAGTGATACTTATGTTATATCATCTGTTTTTGCATGGTTGATAACTTTTGGAGCATGGACCGCTGCAGTCAGGATTCTGATGGAAAAGGTGTTGTTTGGAGGCAAAATTCGCGAAGATCAGAAAATCCGGGAAAATATACCTAAAATTCTATTTTTCCAGAAGACTCAGGATGCCAGAATATGGAGTGGAGGTGGGCCACAGGGGGCCCACACCACCCCATGGCGCGGGCAGGCCTAGGTTGCGCGGTGGTGTGGCCACCCTGGCCCACTCCAACATCTCTCCTCTGGCGTATATCATCCCCAAGAAACCCTAAGACTCGGGGAGCGACCACAGAAAGATTCCGCCGCCTCTGTGGGGTGGAAAATACCAAGAGAGAAAGATCTCTCCTGCAGACAGATTTCTGCCGGGGGAATTCCTTCCCGGAGAGAGAAGATCGTCGCCATCAATACCACCATCAAGCTGGACTTCATCGGGATCATCATCATCATCATCACCACCATCAGCACCCTCATCACTATCTCCATATTGCTGTAACAATTGAGTTAAATCTTGCATAGTTCATAGGGGAAACTTTCCTGGTGTTGATTACTCTTTGTAGTTGATGCTATTGAGTGAACCATTGAATTACTGTTTATGTTCAGATTGTTATACATCATTATTCCATCTCTGATCATGATCCATATGATGTCTTGTGAGTAGTTCGTTTTGTTCTTGAGGACATGGGAGAAGTCTTGTTGTTAGTAGTGGAATTGCGTTGAGAAAGATTCAATAGATTGTTATTTAAGTTGTGGTGTACTTCTTCTAGTGGTGTCATGTGAACGTCGACTACATGACACTTCACCTATATGGGCCTAGGGGAATGCATTGTGTATTTGGCTACTAATCGTAGGGGTTGCCAAAGTGACAGAAACCTGAACCCCCGTTAGGAATCCATTGCACAAGGGACGTAAGGGTCTTAGAGTTTAAAGTTTTGGTTAGGTTTTAGCTTAATTACTTTCTTGTACTTACGGATGTTTGCAAGGGGTATAATCACAAGTATGTATTTAGTCTTGGATGGGGCGGTACATTAGCACAGGTTCACCCACACAACACTTAGCAAGCTAGAGAAGATTAATCGACTATATGAAGTGAAAGCTCTTGACAGTCTTCCCATGTGTCCTCGAGAACGTTTGGTCATCTATAGAAATACAACCGGCCTGTCCTTTGCTGCATAAAGGATTGGGCCACTTGCTGGATTCATTCTTACTGTCTTTCATTTACTTGTACTTTGTTTACTTGCTTTATCGAAAACCCCTAAAAATCCGTTTGCTAAGTATTTGCAGAGAATTTCTGATCCATACCACTAGCCAGCACCTTCTGCTCCTCGTTGGGTTCGACACTCTTACTTATCGAAAATACTGCGATACACCCCCTATACTTGTGGGTCATCAGCGGTGCATCCGTGATCGCACACACGTCCAGTACCCCGACAACCTCCGTCCCTCACTCTAGCAAAGCAGCGGAAGCAGCAACTCCTTTCCAGATAAAGCCACCGGGAACATGTATCTCTCTAATCCGAGACCATGGGGAATAACTAGAGGGGGAGAGAGATCCTTCACGAGGAGGTGTGTGTTGTGAGGAGGATAGGGGTCCTTTTATAGGGAAGAGGGGGGCAACCAAGGGTGATGGCATGGTAGCCATGGTGGTTCCCCCACCTCTTCCATCATTCATGTGGTGGATGCTCCACTCAAATAAATATGCCTCCACTCACACTTCCACTCACATGCATTAAATTTCTACCAAATTTAATGCAAGCTCTCATTAAATAAAACTATTTTATTTATTTTATTCAGAATTTTGTCAATTACATTAATTAACAAACATTCACATAAACCCCCTGCAACATTTCAATATCACATGCAGAACCAGTTTCAGCAATTTCACCCGAAACAATTCCGGTTTCCATCAAAATGATTCCAGCGCTTTCTTAAATCTTTATCTGAAACATAATTGCTCCAAATGGTGTCGGTATCCCTTAAGCGTGTCACCCTACGGTTCACGAATAATGCAGACATGATAGAGACCCCTCTTCGATCAGTAATCAGCAGCAGGACCTGGAGATCCGTACTGACTCCCACATATTCAACGATGACTCTTGCGATCGTGTGAACCTTTAACGTCATAACTAAATACCTTTGTCTCACGATATATTACATGTTCGAGATTCGATCATTGGCATCCAAATACCTAGTTTGATCTCGTTACTGACATGCACTCTTTTCTCGTTCCTGTGATATAACATTCTAGTGATCACATCACTTGCTTGCAAGCTATTTCAATGTGATATCAACGAGAGGGCCCAGAGTATATCTATCCGTCATCGGGATGGACATATCCCACTCTTGATCCATGAGCCTCAACATAACACCTTCGTAGCACTGAACCCACCTTTATAGTCACAAGTGAAACTAAATGGGCCGGCCCATTGACACTCAGCGGCGCAGAGGGCGACTAACAAGGGGGTTTCGCATGTCAGCGACACTTAAAACCCGAAACAGTACGGGGCGATCAGGACCACACGATTAGAATATGATCTAATGGTCCACGGCCGTCGTCGACGACGGACTCGTCGTCGGCGAGACTGAACCCTAAACGGTCGGTGGGGGTCTACTGGGGACGTACCAGGGCTCCAGCTAGTGCGGCGAGGCGGGAAAACGAACTGGACGACAATGGCGGACTCAGGCAAGGTCACGGCAGGGGCTGAGGGGGACGAAATCAACGGGGAATTCTCCTCCTCTACAGCGGCTACATCCGGCGGAATTCCGACGATGCGCTGCTCGAGCGGCTCTAGCGAGAGAGGGGAAACGGTCAGTGGAGAGAGGGGAGTGGAATGGTGTGCCGAATGAGGCTGGGGGTGGCCTCCTTATATAGGCTCGATGGAGAGGCAGTGAGGTATGGGCGCGGCTTGTCGGTGACGGCGATATAGAGGGCTACCAGCGTGGGCGAGGTAGGCGGATACTGGGTGGCCTATTGGCGCTCCTCTATGGCATAATGGCGATGCTAGGGGCGGTGCCTAACGGTCGGGAGCTTCCCATGCTCTGGGAGACAGAGGCGGTGCTCGACGGTGCTCCTGGCGACTGTGGGTCACTGATGGCTCGTGGTTGATGTAGAGCTCGTTGGCAAACCCAAGAGGAAGGTACGATGAGCACAGAAGCAAGTTTCCCTCAGTTATGCAACCAAGGTTTAATCGAACCAGTAGGAGCAAGGAAACACCCCAAAGGTGTTGCTAGCTGAGCCGTGGCAAGGCGTACTACCGGTGCTAGTTGCAACGTGGAGACCTGCACAACACAACCACGGAACTCTGTCCCCAACTTGCGATGAGGTTGTCAATCTCACCGTGTTTTGCTGAAAACAAAGGATTAAACGTATCAAATGGAAGGAAGTAATAGTTTGCAGAAAGTAAACACAAAGCAGTAAACAGTTTGTAGATTGTATGTAAAAGAAAAGGACCAGGATCCATAGTTCACTAGAGGTGGCTCTCCTTAAGACAGATAACATGCTGGGTGAACAAATTACAGCGGGGCAATTGACAAACATCGAGAAAGCAATACATGCATATACTAATCATATTGACTCCTTTGAGACTTGATTGGGCATTACAACATTATACATAGACCGCCATCCAACTGCATCTATGACTAATAATCCACCTTCAGGTTATCATCCGAACCACCTCCAGTATTAAGTTGCAAGCAACAGATTATTGCTTTATGAACTGCGTGTAAAGTAAACAATACGATTGTTCTATGAACAAAGGATTGTTTTTTTCTCCCTGGTAGCAACAACACATCTAGTACCTTAGAGATTTCTGTCACTTCCCCAGATTACCAGAGGCATGAACCCACTATCAAGCATAAATACTAACTCTTGGAGTTGCTAGCATCTACTTGGCCAAGATAGCTACTAACAATGGAAAGCATTTAAGATCACAAATAACAAAGACATGATAGAATCAATAATCAATCTGAAATAGCATCTCAATATCCATCGGATCCCCGCAAACACAACATGCAGAATTACAAATAGATGATCTTGATCATGAACGGAGCTCACAAGATCTAGACATGAAAGAACAAAGGAGGAGAACCAGCCATCTAGCTACTATATGGATCCATAGTCCAAGGATGAACTACTCACGCATCACACCGGAGGCTTGCATGGTGATGAAGAAGGTATCCAGGGTGAATTCCCCTCTCTGGCAGGGTGTCGGGAAGAGCTTCAGATCCCTCCCGATCTAGGGATGGAGATGGCGGCGGCTACATACTCTTTCGTGGATTTTTGATCGGGTACTTAGGGTTTTCGTCCCGAGGGCATCTTATAGGCGGAAGGGGAGGCCGAGGGGGTGTCGGAGGTGGCCAGACCACCCCCTGGCGCGGGCCAGGCTGGGCCACGCAGCCAGGTGGTGTGGTGGCCCCCTGGACCCTCTCCATCTCATACTCTGGCATCTGATGACTTCAGGAAAAATAGGCACTTTGGCTTTTGTCACGTCCAATTCCGAGAATATTCATTTTCTGACTTTCCTGGAACCAAAAACAGCAGAAAACAGGCAGCTGGCACTGTGGCTCTTGTTAATAGATTAGTCTAAGAAATCATATGAAAAGTAGTCCAAAGTGTGGACAAAACACAAGAAAGTGGATAAAACCAAGCATGGAACATCAAAATTTATAGATACATTTGCAATGTATCAGTCGCGCGGCGGTGCATGGCCATGTCTGGCAGGTTGCTAGGGTGATGGAGGAGCGGCGTGTGTGATTTGGTGTCGAGGCGTGGTCTGTGGCGTGCTAGCGGCGATCACGCTCTGGCTGCACGCAGAGAAAAGGGCAGCGCGGCTCTGAGGTGGTTCAGTGGCTGGTATTGATCGAGGGGTGGACAGGGGAGTGCGGTAGGGTTAGGCGGTGCTAGCGGGCACACTGGTTTCGCACGGCATGGTCTAGTGAGCGTTGCCCGCGTTTGGCCGGCGACAACCACGTTTGGGCGGCGTGCCCCTGCTGCTAGCGGTGAAGGGGAGCTGGTCTAGGCTGGGGGTAGATGCTAGGGGGACAGGGAGAGCAGAGAGGGTCAAATGCGGGACAAGGGATCAATGTGCAACAATATTAGTTAGGCCAGAAATTTTCTGCCTGCCAACTATTCGATCAATTGGCCGCATGAAACTTTTTTTTGAATTTTGTGCTGATTTTTGGTGGAGTGATTCATCTTATGCTTAAGCATCTAGGTTTGCTTGGGATTTTGAAATGGAGTTCATTTGAGTGGTTTTTGAAAAAGTGTGATCTACACATATGAACTAGATTCAATTTTCAATTGTCATTTAAATTTAGAGTTTGAAAGTTTTTGGGATTAAACAACGTGGGCCTTGGCACCTCACTACTTGTACTATCAAGGGGTGCAAAGATCCACAACTGTCTCTATTAGCAATTGAGTCCTAGGAACACCCAAAGTGTCCTAGTTAGTTAAAATGGCAAAAGTGACCATTTGCCTATTTAATTCTTTTTGATTTCTTTTTCTTTGGGATTTGCTTGGGGATGATCTATTTGATGTGTAATTCACCTTAGAGTCATTTTACAATCAATAGATCCCTCAATCATGGCATTTCAAACAACTCCTATTTTAAATGCACACACATATGAATGCTTAAAGATTTTTAAATGGAAAAGTTTTTGTTAACCCTAAATTGGGTAGATTTGATCTTGATCACTTGGATTAAAGTTTTGGGAGGTTACACCAAGGCATCCCATTCTTCATCAATAAATATCTCAGGTTTCTTCCAAACACTTCTTTTTTATTGTTTCATGCACAATAGTGTTGTTCTTGGAGCGTCATCGTTTTTGTTTTTAGTCTTCTTTTGCTTAGTTTGCTTAAATAAGTTGGTTGGATCCCAACACACTTCTTTTGGAGAGAGACACACCTCGTTATTCATTCCCAAGAACACTCTAGTTTTCACTGTTATTGTTCTGCGAGTGTTCTCCTTTGTTAGCACTGCGTTTAGCTTTAGTTTTCGATTGGTGTTGGAAAAGAGTAGGAAGTTCATGCTTATAAGTGGTACAAAAGGAGCTTCTTTTGATTGTAGCCTAGACTTTATCATGTCATGTTTGATATTTCTTTGACTTTATGCTTAGTGATTATTGTTGTAGCATGACTTGTTACAAACAATTGAGATTGCTTAATATGCCTTGAAAGAATCATGCGTTGTTTTAGCATTTAAAAGCATAATATTGTGGTATTCTCCTTTGATGCTTTATTTGGGTTGACTTGGCGCATGCTCACACCATGTTAAGACTATACCAAGTCACCATAGCCTCTATGATCATTTAGTTTCCGGCTTGTAATATCACTTTATGCTTTAATTCATAATGTTTTGCGCTTTGCATGATTATGGCCATTATTGCTCCCTTAGTTGGTCGCTCCTAGTCTTTTGCTAGCCTCCACATGTACCAAGTATGAGTTCCACTCATGCATCCAACTCCAAATAAAACCAAGTTATTCCAAAGAGTCAACCATACCTACCTATTAGCATTATTGCTATTCCAAGTATATTCATGTTTTTATCTACCTTCCAAATTAAACTTGTTACGTGAAAATTAGTGATTAAAGCTCTCACAAACTTGATGGCTCACTTTACTTTCTTGCACTTAATAAACTTGAACCATTGTGCCCATCTATGTTGCGTATATGCTTGCGTTTTGTAAGTTGTGAATTAGTAGAACCATGTTACCATGGGGAATGCTTTCAACATTGTACTTTATTTAGTTGATATCATGTTATTTTGCTTATGGATACCGGCGGTGTGAAATGAAAGTGGAGCTTGTAAGGCTCATGGAGTTCGTATATATGTTAGAGAAACGCCTGGGTGGCTAGTCTAATCCATGCCTAATCATGGTGGAAACATGCAGCATAACCATAGTGAGCAATCTGTGAAGCATCCTAAAAAAGGAAATAAAAAGAGAAAAGGGAAAACCCTATGCAAATAGCATAAATATCGCTGAGATGCTCATTGTCTGCTTGCCTTGTCAATTTGATATGGGAAAGCTTCCGTATCATCGGGCAAGGGGTACCCCGTTGGCGGTTCTCTATGATACACATGTACTTACAATGACAAGAACTTACCTGTGACTAAAGCTGAGTAGCATGAGGTTTGGTACTCGTAAGTAAGGGGCATGATATTTTTAGCTTATAACTTGTCAGGCATATCCTCATATTTGCTCACTTTAATCTTAATCACCTAAAGATGCTTATGATAGGGGCAATGAGAGCTGAAAGCTAATAAGTACCATAATTTTTGGAAGCTCTTTATGAGACTTGAATCCCTCTTTCCTTCTATGAAGGGCCTTTCTTTTACTTTTATGTTGAGTCTCCATCTTCTATATTTATGCACCTATTGAGAGAGCATAGTGGTCATTCTTATTTTAATGTGCATTGTCCCAAAACCTTTTGATTGATTCATAACTTTGATATTGCTTGTTCTTAAACTATTTTTATCTAGTCACCCTTATGAACTTTGAAGGTGTCCTATGCATTTTTGTTTTGCTACACCATGAGGGACAAGCTGAATACCATTCTCATTTTGTTTTCTATATGAGAAACAAACAAACGTCTTTCAAAGCATTGTTATTCATGAATCTTTTGTTTGTACCTCTTCATGTTACAACATAGTTTGTATGTCTTATTGTTAGAACTATATCTTTCATGTCTATGTTAGAGTACTATGATCCCAGCCATCAATGATTTACAAATACCTTGATCAAGATTATGATGGTGCATGTCACCTCAAAAATTATTCTTTTTTATCACTTACCTACTCGAGGACGAGCATGAGTTAAGCTTGGGGATGTTGATATATCGTAAATGTATCTATAATTTTTGATGTTCCATGCTTGTTTAGTATCTACTTTCTTATGTTATGTCCACACTTTGGAGTATTTTTACACATTTTCTGAAACTAACCTATTAACAAGATGCCATAGTGCTAGTTGCCTATTTTCTGATATTTTTGGTTTCAGAAAAGCTGGAAAAGAAATATTCTCGGAATTGGACCGGACAAGAGCCAAAGTCAATATTTTACCAGAAGACTCACGGAGCCAGAAGACGAGACGGATAGGGGCCACGAGGTGGCCACACCACCTAGTGGCGCGGGCCAGCCCAGGCCGTGCCAGGGGGTGGTGTGGGCCCCTCGGGCGCCCACCGACCTTGCCTCTTCGCCTATAAAAGCCCCCAGGACGAAAACCCTAAGTACCAGATCAGAATTCCACGAAAAGTTCCGCAGCACCGCCGCCACCGAAGAGGACATTCGGGGGACAGAAGTCTCTATTCCGGCACCCTGCCGGGATGGGGAAGTTCCCCTGGATCCATCTCCATTGACTCCACCGCCATCTCCATCGCCGTTGCTGACTCCCATGATGAGGAGGGAGTAGTTCTCTCTCGAGGTTAAGGGCTCTACCGGTTGCTGTGTGTTCATCTCTCTCTCTATGCATGATCTTATTGAGACCATGAGCTTTGTAATCTATAGATCTATTCTGCTACTCAAGTGCTTTAATGAATCTCTGCCTATCCCCACGTGTGTGAAGTTGACAGTGTGCACACCGTGTGGCACTTTGGCTAAGGTTACATAAATACTTATCATGAGTATAATTTGAGTTGGATGTCTCTTTGAGATTGTGGTGTTTGTTGGAACCATCTAGCGCTCAAGGTGATAGTAAGGGGTTATCTAGATGGGGAATGCGAACTTTAAGGTGTGCTGTTATAGCCCTACATCGTCCAACCGGAGAGTAGTTCAGGGTAGCATCATGAAGAGAAAATATTTATATGAGAGTGTCCACTAGGAAAAGTATGATCCCTAGGCCTTGTTTCTAAGCATTGAAACACCGTTTACAATCAGTTATGTTACATGTTTGCTTGCTTCCACTTATAATCATCCATATTTCTTGTATTTCACTATCTCTTCACCGAACTAGTGCACTTATACATCTGATAAGTGTATTGGGTGTGCTGGGGACACAAGAGACTTCTTGTATCTTGATTGTAGGGTTGCTTGAGAGGGATACCTTTGACCACTTCCTCCTGAGTTCGATAAACCTTGGGTGATCCACTTAAGGGAAACTTGCTGCTGTTCTACAAACTTCTACACTTGGAGGCCCAACAATTTCTACAAGAATAGAAGCGTGCGTAGACATCAGGCGTCCACATGGCCACCCCTGCGCGCGCTAGGTCCCCCCATTAGTCACGGTTCCTATTACAAACCGGGACAAATGGTTCTCTGCCACGGCAGAGTTTTGGCCCCTCTATCTGTCGCGGCAGAGAATTCGTTTTTTTTCTATTTATTTCTTTTTTCATTGCAAAATAGTTTTCTACGCTACCACATACCATACACGTTCGTGCATATATAAGATAACTTGTTTTAGGATCGAGGATACAAATATATACATGATAGTTACATGGAGACATCACAGTTACCGGGACTAGAGCCTGTCTATTCAATTACACGGTCGGGGGATCATCGGTAGTGCCTATTCACATTAAATTCTCCGGCATCATCTATCATCTCATTCATTAAGAATCCTGCCAGTTCTTCAACAATTCCTAGTACGTGTTGCTCTGGTAGGAGTTGATCCCGCATTCTATCGAACTATATAAGAAAAGGAGATCAATATGAATACCAATCATGATAAAAAGAAGTGAGGGTAATGAAAATAAGGTTGTGAATGTATTGCTTACATCGACTTTATAATTTTTGTGCTCAGTGGTAAACGTGCGAATGAACTTGCAAATGTAGAATCCACATAGATTCGTCCTAGGAGGCTGCCTAGCGCACTTTACGAGAATAGAATTCAATCAAAATAATAATCTAGCATCATAATTATATTGAAACTATAGAAGTAAAGAGATGTGTGTACTACTTACCGAGACCGGCTTAAATGTCAGCTTCTCACTAAAGTCACCTGTAACCGCACTCTTGAACTGGTTCTAAACCCTGCCCAGTAAAGAAAATTAATGAGTTATTTATTACATGATATCTTAGGAAATCAATGAAAGAGGCCAATGTAGCACGGAAATACCTCTGGAGCGTGTCTTGCATGTCCCTAAACTATTCCTGGGGTCTTTTTAATGGGTCCATGACTTCAACTCTTCCCTTATCAAGTAGAATATTTAGCAGAATCTAGTGGTATTTGCACACGTTTATATATACATCAGTAACTCATCAATTACACTTAATATCGAGTAAGCAAAAGTGAATGTGTACACCAGAGTAAGACATTCACTTGAATTTGTAAGGAAACAGTATGTGGTCACAGAAATTTTGCTCCGTTGGAAACCTTAGAAGGTTTTCCTCCGTCTCCTCGGGTTTATCCGTTAGCGTCTTTATATGTATTTTATCTAGGTCAATGAACCCGACACTAAAGAGTGGCCTTCTTTTACATTCATGGATCTTCATTCTGCATAATAATAGAGTACAAAAGGATATAATGAGGATAATTACATGCAATGAACTGAACAACTGAAAAACTAAACAACTTATATGTAGACAATGAATTCAACAACTTACAGACAATAGCAACTCATGATAGATTTGTCGAGGGCATCGAAATTGCATAACTGGAAGAGTTCCAGAAACTCAACATGGACCTCTTCGACTCGGAAGTAGTAGTCATGTGGTACATTCTCCACAATCATTATTCTCTCCTCATTTGCGTCTTTCAAGACCAGTTATGTAAACTCCGCATTTGTGTTGGCAGTTGTTGCAACCTTGCTGACTCGTGTACTAACGAGATCGTTGGGGAACCCCAAGAGGAAGGTATGATGAGAACAGCAGTAAGTTTTCCTCAGTTATGAAACCAAGGTTATCAATCCAGTAGGAGCAAGGAAACACCTCAAAGGTGTTGCTAGCTGAACTTTGGCAGGGCGCACTACCGGTGCCAGCAGCAACATGGAGACCTGCACAACACAACCAGAGAACTCTATCCCCAACTTACGATGAGGTTGTCCATCTCACCGGTTATGCTAAAAACGAAGGATTAAACGTACCGAATGGAAGAAAGTAATAGTTTGCAGAAAGTAAACACAAAGCAGTAAACAGTTGATTGTAGATCGATGGTAAAAGAAAGTATCGGGGTCCATAGTTCACTAGAGGTGGCTCTCCTTAAGATAGATGACATGTTGGATGAACAAATTACAGCAGGGCAATTGACAAACATCGAGAAAGCAATCATGCATATACTACTCATCTTGACTCCTTTGAGATTCGATTGGGCATTACAACATTATACATAGACCGTCATCCAACTGCATCTATGACTAATAATCCACCTTCAGGTTATCATCCGAACCCCCTCCAGTATTAAGTTGTAAGCAACGGATAATTGCATTACAAATTGCGTGCAAAGTAAACAATATGATTGTTCTATGAACAAAGGATTGTTGTTTTCTCCCTAGTATCAACATCACATCTAGTACCTTAGAGATTTCTATCACTTCCACAGATTACTAGAGCCATGAACCCACTATCGAGCATAAATACTAACTCTTGGAGTTGCTAGCATCTACTTGGCCAAGATAGCTACTACCAACGGAAAGCATGCAAGATCACAAATAACAAAGACATGATAGAATCAATAATCAATCTAAAATAGCATCTCAATATCCATCGGATCCCCGCAAACACAACATATATGAATTACAAATAGATGATCTTGATCATGAACGGAGCTCACAAGATCTAAACATGATAGCACAAAGGAGGAGAATCGCCATCTAGCTAATACATGGACCCGTAGTCCAGAGATGAACTACTCACTCATCACACTGGAGGCTTGCATGATGATGAAGAAGGCCTCCAGGGTGAATTCCCCTCTCCGGCAGGGTGCCGAGAAGAGGTTCAGATCCCTCTCGATCTAGGGATGGAGATGACGGCGGCTACATACTCTTTCGTGGAATTTTGATCGGGCAGTTAGGGTTTCTGTATCGGAGGCAATATATAGGCGGAAGGAGATGCCGAGGGGGTGCCTGGGGCGTCCAGACCACCCCCTGGCGCGGGCTAAGCCTGGCCGTGCGGCTAGGTGGTGTGGCTCAGCCCCAGCCCCTCTCCGTCTCGTATTCTAGCTCTAGGTGTCCCTCGGTGAAAAACTGACTTTGGCTTTTGTCCCGTCCAATTCCGAGAATATTCATTTTCTGACTTTCCTGGAACCAAAAACAGCAGAAAACAGGCAGCTAGCACTGTGGCTCTTGTTAATAGGTTAGTCCAAGAAATCATATGAAAAGTACTCCAGAGTGTGGAGAAAACGTAAGAAAGTAGGTAAAACCAAGCATGGAACATCAAAATTTATGGATACGTTAGCAACATATCAAACCTTTCTGGGGTGACCAACGTCATCCCTAGGACATATTGAGGGGCTACATCAGGCTTGGGTAACTTGTCATCCTGCGAACCTAGCAATTCCTCAACAGTCACATTCGTAGCCATCACAAGCTTCGCAGCTTCTTCCATATCCTGTTGGTGAATGTCATAGGATGCCACCCAGAGGGGTGGGTTAAATTTTTTGGCCTGTTTCCCAAGTTGGGGGACATCCTTTCTTTTCCCGGTTGCACTTTGACTTGATGATTTGCTCCCCTTGCACTTTTACTTGATTTGCTCTTCTTCACTTCCTTTTGAAGTGTGCGTAGATAGTCATCTATCTTATGGTGCAAGGTATATTCGATTTTGTGTTCAGAAAAGCAAGTGCATATGATTTTTGCTTCTCGGTGTATACCGGGGCGGGCTCAGGTTTCTTCTTTTGAAGCTGTGCAACACATTCGGCTTTGCGATTGCTGTTGTTTCCTCTTCAGTACAATCATAAGGTCTAATTGGAAGATTCTTATGAGGTACTCTTGGGAGGGTCGACATTTTTCATTTTGGGTTGCTGCATCGTTTAGTATTCATTGAAGGAGCACGCTTCCGCTTATTGTCCTTGGAAGTCCGCAAAGATGGCTGACCCTGCGACGGAGATCGAGATGGACTCGCGCTATGGTGGTCGTAGTCATCGGGTGGGCTTCTTGGAGGTGATGGACGTGAAGGTGACATGCAACGACTCGGAGGCGGTGTGGCCTTAGCACTGAGCCAGGAAGCTTGATGTTGTTCTTGTCCCATAGAATGATACCACCCAATACTTCTCCAAGTATCCTCTCACCTTCAGATCTAGGAATGTCAATCTCCATTGAGTCCCACCCCGTTGCGATTTCATTCACCCCGACTTTAGCATAGCCAGCTGGAATCTCACGGCCATGCCAGCGTGCGTCAGGTGAACAAGGTAAAGCACATCCGACCGCCACCTTGATGGATAGGTCCTTCACCTTTTCATGGATCTCACAAGATGTCTGCTCCTTGATTCCATCCATGCGGTAGCCGAGACCACCATCTACCATCCGTGCATCGTCAGACGGGACCTCCGATTCAGCCACGCTGCTTCTCCGCTGAGATGGGACGGCGGTAATACCAAGTGTAGGATCTTGTAGGAGAGCTACTCCTCGAAGTTCGTCAATATGTTGATTTTGAAGTGTTCCTAGCAACTCATTAAACCTGTCTCCCTCCTCCTCCTGCCGTCGCCTCTTTGCTCTCTCTCGGCTCCTATAAGTATCTCTGTCTTTGGGAAACCCCATCTCCCATGTATAACTAGGGCCCAGGTCTTGTACTTGTCCTTCGTGTTCTTTATTCCTGAGGACCTTTGTCAGCAAGTCTTTCTCTCTATCGGGACAAAACTTTGTTGTCCCCCTCTTTAATTTCCTTCACCACTCTCTGCCATGTCTCCCGGGGTATCCTAATCCCATCACTGCAAATAAGGTCCCCTGTATTTTCGTCATACTCACTCCCATGCCCAAGGAACCAATTTCTTGCCCTCAAATCTCATTCTTCGTGTATTGGTTCTGGAGTGATCCCTTTAGCAAGCAGCTCATTCTCTTTAGCATCCCACTTTGGCATGGCAGTCGCGTAGCCCCCTGGCCCTAGGTGATGGTGATATTTCTTCTTCGCTTCATTTAACTTGTTTTTTTCTGACTTTTCCTGAGCAGCTTCTGACTCCTTGTACTTCACAAATGCATCCCAGTTAGCCTGCTGCTTCGTTAGATAGGCTTCGGATTTAGGAGGACTCTTCTCCTTCTGATACTTTTGCCATAATGATTTCTTCCAGTTCTTGAATAGTTCGGCCATCTTCGTAAGAGTCCACAGCTTGACTTTATTCCTCAATGCAGCTGTGTCGGCATCATCCTCAAATTCTGGCAGTGTGAAATATGTCTTGAGGTCATTCCAAAGACCCTCCTTGTACCTTTTGGTGACATACTCACCCTCTCCTGCCCCTTTTGTCCTATTCCACTCTCGAACGGTGATCGGGATGCGATCCCTAACCATAACTCCGTATTGTTGTACAAATACACTTTTAGCGTTTTCGGGTTCCAATGGTTCACCCCGTGGTGATACCAGCATAATTGTATAACACGTAGATGTGTCCAACTTTTTGTCCGGGCCTCGTTTGGAATACTTTGGCTAGATGTGGAGGCCTAAGAGAAGAATCATTCATCAATTTATATATATACAACTCAATTAATGCATCTATTGATCACCAGACTTCATATATATACCTCGCCGGACTTAGTTAAGGGTCCATCAAAGCCATCGGCTTCTCCATCATCAGAGCCGTCGGCTTCTCCCTAGTCATTTCGGTCGACCTCCTCACCCTCACCAGAGGGGTTCTGATACATCGATGGAGATTCGGGTGGATGAACATGGGGGCATCATTGATCATATTCTCGAGAATTTTTTCTTGTTCTAGGTCTTTGCGGATTGGGCTAGGTGGATCCATAGTTTCTGAAAAATACGAGATGCACACAATATGATTTAAAAATGCACACAATATTTGAACATAGCAAAAAATGCGAGATCCACATTTTTATACAATATTTATATTCAATATTTCAATTGCAACACAATATTTCCTGAACAAATATTTCCTATACAAATATTTCCTAAAATATTTCCTATACGAATATTTCCTATACAAATATTTCCTATACAAATATTTCCTAAAATATTTCCTATACAAATATTTCCTATACAAATATTTCCTATACAAATATTTCCTAAAATATTTCCTATACAAATATTTCCTAAAATATTTCCTATACAAATATTTCCTATACAAATAATTCCTAAAGTATTTCCTATACAAATAATTCCTATACAAATATCTTCTAAAATATTTCCTATACAAATATTTCCTATACAAATAATTCCTATACAAATGTTTCTAAAATATTTCCTGTACAAATATTTTCTAAAATATTTCCTAAACAAATATTTTCAAAAATATTTCCTATACAAATATTTCCTATACAGATATTTCCTAAACAAATATTTTCTAAAATATTTCCTATACAAATATTTTCTAAAATGTTTCCTATACAAAAATTTAAAACTTACTAGCACGGTGGCGGTGGCGTAGTCGGGGAGGGGCGCGGTGGTGGTTGCAGAGCTGCTCGTGGCCGGGATGGTGGCGGTGGCGGTGGCGTGGCGCAGAGAAGGAGGGACTGGCGCGGGGAGGCGCTCAACGGAGGGGCCGGTGGTGACGGTGGCAGCCGGGGAGGGGCATGGTGGCGGCCAGCGATTTTGGCAGCCTGGCGGCGTTATGCATCTCCTCGCGATGGCCAAGTCCCGGTCGATGGGTTCGACCGGGGGAAGAAGGAGCAATAACCCCCCCCCCCCCTCCCTTAGTCTCGGTGCAATGAGATAGATAGGAACTAACCCTCGTAGATCCGAAAGCGTTAACGAGATTAGATCTCGTGGTTGATGTAGTCGATCACTTGCCGATCTCAAGATCGTGTGGACGATCCTTCCAGCATCGCGTTCCAGCAGCGCTTCCGCCGTTGGTCAACCAGACGATCCTTCCGGCGCCACGATTCGGCAGCGCTTCCGCAGTCGGTCACACGTGCGGAGTCGAAGCAGACCTTCCTCTCCCCGTTCCAGCGAGCAGCGGAGGTAGTAGATCTTCTCCACGGAATCCCAGCAGCACGACCGCGTGGTGGTGGTGGTGGAGTAGAGAATTCTGCAGGGCTTCGCCTATGCCTGTGCAGAAGAAGGTGGAGGAGAGAGGCGGCAGAGATTGGACGTTATGGGAGCCAGGGAGGAGGGGGCGCCCCTGCCCCTCTATTTAAAGAAGGGAGGGCGCCTGGGGAGGGGGAGTCCTTGTAGGACTCCCCTCCTCTCTAGGCCGGCGGATTGGGAGGTGGGGGGAGGAGTCCTCCTCCCCCACGACTCCGTATCTTGACCCACCAGGACTCCTTGATCCCTATCTTGATTTTCAAGCGAACTCCAAGATATCTTCTAGAACCTTCCGGAACATTCCGAAACCTTCTAGAATCCTCATACAAACACTCCGGAACATTTCCTAACTCAGAAAATGATCCCCAATATATGAATCTTATTCTCCGGACCATTCCGGATCTCCTCGTGATGTCCCGAATCCAATCCGAGACTCCGAACAACATTCCATATCTACTTAAAACAACTTCGAACCTTAAGTGTGTCACCCTACGGTTCGTGAATATGTAGACATGATAGAGACACATCTCCTATCAATAACCATCAGCGGGACCTGGAGATCCATAATGGCTCCCACATACTCAACGATGACTTTGCGATCGATTGAACCATTTACATACGAAACTAATTCCCTTTGTCTCGCGATACTATACTTATCCGAGGTTTGATTGTCGGTATCTCCATACCTAGTTCTACCTCGTTACTGATAATTACTCTTTACTCGTTCCGTGATATGTCATCCCTTGTGACCCAGTAACATGCTTGCAAGCTAACTAGATGACATTCCACCGAGAGGGCCCACAGCATATCTATCCGTCATATCGATGGACAAATCCCAATCTTGGTTCATGCGCTTCAACACATACTTTCAGAATACCCAATGACACTTTTATAACCACCCAGTTACGAAGCGGCGTTTGATGTCATCAAAGTATCCATCCGGTGATGGTGATTAACATAACCTCATGGTCGAAGGAATAGATTACTATGTATTTGAAAGCTTACAGCAATACGAACTTAATGACTTGATCTTATGCTACGCTTACTATGGGTGTGTGTCCATCACATCATTCTCCTAATGATATAACCTTGTTATTAATCACATCCTAATGTCCATGATCAGGAAACCATGATCATCAATTAATCAACAAGCTAGTTTAACAAGAGGCTTACTAGGGACTCTTATATGTTTACAAAACACACATGTATTAGTGTTTCCTTATAATACAATTATAGCATGTGATGTAAACATTCATCATAAACACAAAGATATAATAATAATCACTTTTATTATTGCCTCTTGGGCATATCTCCAACAGTCTCCCCACTTGCACTAGAGTCAATAATCTAGTTAAAAACTTGTGTATTCAACACCTATGGCTTTCTGGTGTTGTATAGACACTATTGCTAGTGGTAAACATAATCTTCGGATCTGACACTTCCAGGTCCGTGTGTATTTGCATGTCCTTGCGTCCCTACGCATTACTCATTCTCCAATGAGATGGCATTGTATAAATTTGGTCCTTTGGTGAGACCTTTAGTTCCTTCGGCTCAAAATATGTTGATATTATTGTCACACAATATATCTTCATAGTATTAGCCCGCTAGGAACCACACCTAGTTTGCTAACAAACTACTTGACGCAAATGCCCTCATTTACTTCTACAATAGTAGTCATATACTTAGCCTTTTGTTGTAGTATCTGTTACAATGTTTTAACTTTGGTACTCAACCAAATCCGTGATGGAACTTCCTTTCCATTACATTGTGCCACCCATAGTTTAAATTGAGATAAATTTAATTTGTATCTTGTGACAAAACTAGTATCAATGTAACACTTTACAATGAACTACCTTTAACTATTTGTCACTTATACATGATATATTCTTAGTTCTTCCAAAGCTCATAAGAATACCTTTACTATTGTCCAATGATCATCTTATGAATCATTCCGGTATATGATCATAACATTTAGAGCATAGGACATATCTGGATGTGTACATCTCAAAGAATGATTGATCAAAATATTCTTGTGATTTCACCAAGTGTCAAAACACTTGAATCTCGTGTCAACACACTTGAATCTTGATTCAGTCCTTTCCGTGCATCAAGAACCTTTCTTGTTGTTTCCATATTGAACTCATTCAACATCTTATCTATGTACATTTGGCAAAACCATATTAGCGCCTCAATCTATTCATATAGACATTGATGCCTAATTCTTGGGTTATGCCTAAGTCTTTCATCGAATGAAATTCTTAACCTGTGTCAATACAAGATACATCATTTCCAATCAACAATATGTCCTCTACATAATGTATTAGAAATATGCCTCAGCGCTCCCACTTAATTTCTTGCAAATGCAAGCATCTTCATCATCTCCGATGAATTTAAAATCTTTTAACAGTTTCATCATGGTGAAGATTCCAACTCCGCTATGCTTACTTCAACCATTGAAGTTTTGCATACTCTTTTAGCATCCTTTGAATCAACAAAACCCTTTGGATCGTGTCATGTACACGTCCTAGGTAACCGTTCTATTAGAAGAACTTGTTTTGTTTGTTCAACTACCATATACAAAAATATATGTAGTGGTTGCTACATTAATCCGTCCAGACTAAATATCGCTATGAAAGATCAAATCTTATCATAGTCAATCCCTTGAACATTGTCGTAAACTCTTTTCGACATGTCGACTATTTCATAGATTTGAAACATCCATGTCTATTTCTTTATAGATCCAAAACACGACCGATAGGCTTCACGCCTTTCCGGAGGGTCTTCAAAGTTCAGAAACTTGATTTCTCGTGTATGGATACTATCATGGATTCCATGACTTCTAGTCATTTTTTATGGAGTCAGGGCCCATCATCGCTCTTTGCATGTAGTCGGTTCATCATTGTCAAAACAATAATGACTTTCTTATCAAATCTTACTATTTGATTCTTACCGACCCACATGGTTCTATAGGAACTCTAATCTCCGAGATCACACCTTTTGTAATCACGAGAGCCATGAGCATTGTGGCCGTCACCGGACACTTTCCGGCGCTGCGCTACTTAGCACATATAGCTAAGGTTCAACAACCTTATCAAAGTTCTATTGTCCTCCCACTTAACTTTTCACGAAAAATTCCTTCTCAAGAAACTTGACGTTCCAAGTAACAAACTCTTTGTCCTCAGTGTTATGGAGAAATTCCCAACAAATTCTTGGAATAACCTACAAAGACGTGCTTATTCGACTTTGGTTGCAAATATTTTACTTATGCATAGCATACCAAAATTTAAGAAAAGACAATTCGGGGTTTATCCCAAACCATGACTTATATGGTGTCATTTCAACGGATCATGATGGAGCTCTTTTCAGTGTAAAAGCGGTAGTCACTAAAGCTTTAATCTTTAATATATAATGGCAGTTTTATAAATGACACCTTTGATCTCACCATGTCAAACAAGGTTTCATTACATATCTTGAACACTCCATACTCTTATGGTGTTTTGGGAAATTTAAATCCATGGAACGATTCCTTAAATCTTAGGTGTTTTGCTAAACTTGTAACTCAAACATCTTTCTTTATGATCGAATCATAAACTCTTTATTTTCTTGTTACAATGATTTTCAACTTCATCTTGAAAGTCTTTCAACAACTTTCAAATGTTTTCATACTTCCTCCTTATTAAGTAAATATACAAATATATTCACTCAAATTTTCGGAGAAAGCATATGAAGTTGAAATCCATCGCCCACGACTACACATAATGGACTATATACATCAATATGTAAAAATTCCAATCAGTTAGTCGTCCGTTCCTGTTTTGGCCTACGAACGGAGTTTTAATTATCTCCAGGAAAGTATCACAAGCGTCATTTGATCAAAATCAAAGACTCCAAAAATCCATCAACATGGAGTTTCTTCATGCATCCCTTTCAATATAATTTAAATGGCGATGTCACTTCGCAAGTGATCTTTCAATCATTTGTCTTGCGACATTTTAGCATTAGCTTTATGGCCGTTATTTCTCCTACCAGACTTGTATATTATCCATCTATTATGGAATACGGTAATTATTTGAACAACTTTTGTCGTCATAATACCTGATCAAAATAACAATTATTGAAACAAATCTTGAAGGCAAGCTTTGATGTTAACGAGCAACACAACAACCCTTTGTGTGTTTTCGATGAACATCATCACATATTCTCTTGCTAGTTACTTAGGCCATTGCAGTTCATGAATTGTGTTGTCCTGTATGACACTTCATACCAACCAATTCGGTATCCAATACCAGAGAACCACATCGTTTAAACAAGCAAGGAATACAACCATAACATGTATATCTTCTATATGCCTAAGTTGGACATCTCCAACCTTTTATTTTCTGCCAAATATTTTATAGATTCTCTTTCAACAATTCCTTTTATTTTAAAAAGAATTTATCAACATCAACAGTGGTGTCATCAACATGACACATGGTACAAAGCGTATATAGTCAACTACTAATACCTTTGGACTTGCACTTTGAGGTGGATCACCATCATCAAATGTTTGGTGTTCTTTCAAAAATCCATTCTTTAGTAATCTTTTAGTGTAGTAAACATTTTACTTACATCTTCTATTCATCCTTATCATGACAACTTTCATGATCAAGCTGCTATAGCTTATAAAGGTGAATTGCGAGTATAATGTTTCTTTTTCAAAACCTTTCGGAGGATTAGGACGACTAGCGTCTCCAACCTTCACAAATTCTCATCAAATATGAGGACGTATACTCTATCATGTTGTAACCAACACATTGTTTTAGATATCGCAATACCTTTTACATATGATGGTTTCTGAAACATTGCTTTCAGCTCTTAGATAAACTTGATATTTAAAAACAATCTTTTGAGTATCAAGAATCATGGAGGCAAACATGATACATTAGATACTAACACTGGAATTGTTACTCTTGATTTAATACTACTTATTAAACTTCATGGAGTAAATAGAGTTTGCTGAAAGTTTGCAATAGGACTTATAAACTTTAAATTGACATTCAAAACAATACGATACCAGTTCGTAAAGTAAATATCCAGAATTTCTATAGTTCTACTATCTCAACTATGACTAAGCGTAAGGTGGTGAACGGATGCCAATGACTACAACAAACTATGCAAATTCACTTTGATTGTGTTTATGATAAATTGAGTTCGACTAATCCAAATTACAAATGAACTCCCACTCAAACAACATCCCTCGAGTTGTTTTAGTGATTACACGAACCAAATCCACTACACCAAGTCCGATCATCACGTGAGATGATGTAGCTTTAAAGGCGAACAATCAACATGTTCATCATATCATCCATATGACTCATGCTTTACCTTTCGGTATTCCGTGTTCCGAGACCATGTCTATACATGCTAGGCTCGTCAAGGTTAACCTTAGTTTCCGCATGTGCAAATCTGGCTTGCACCCGTGTATGCACACATAGAGTCTATCACACCCGATCATCACGAGATGCTTCGAAACGACGAGTCTAGCAACGGTGCCAACTAAGGACGAACACTTTATTACTTGATATTTAGTGAGAGGGATCATCTTATAATGCTACCGTCGCGATCTAAGCAATACAAGATGCATAAAGGATTAACATCACGGGCAATTCATAATATGTGATATGATATGGCCTTTCTTCTTGTGCCTTTGATCTCCATCTCCAAAGCATGGACAAGATCTCCATCATCACCAGCGTGGCGTCAAGGTCCGTGGCGCCGCTTCATGGTTGTCCATCACCACCAACAACTATTACAAACTACTTGGAATAAAGCTATTACATGATGAAATAGACACGCAGGTCTTAACAGAATTAAAGACAACCATTAGGCTCCTGCCGGTTGCCATATTACAACAAGGATCATTGCATACATCAAATACAATCACAATCACATGATGGCCATATCACATCACAAAACCCCTGCAAAAACAAGTTAGACGCCTCTAATTTTCTTTGCATGTTTTACGTGGTTGGGGCTTTCGCATAAGACCGATCTTACCTACGAACAAGGACCACAACGTTGATACAAGTGTTGTCAAGATGCTCATTGTAAATTGAATCTTAACTATGGTGGGAGAGACAGACACCCGCAAAGCCACTTGTGCAAATCAAGTTGCACGTCAAGCGTGGAGCAAGTCTCATGTGCGATGACATGTAATGTTAGCCCGAGCCGCTTCATCCCACCATGCCGCAAGATGCAAAGTACACGCTAAGACACGGACAACAAAAGCATCAACGCCCACAAAACCATTGTGTTCTACTCGTGCAACAGATCTACGCATAGATATGGCTCTGATACCACTGATGGGTTCGTAGCATGGAAAACCAAAATTTTCTACCGCAAGAACGAACAAAACCTAGATCTAATCCAGATAAAAGCCAAGATCTAATCTATTAGACATGAGCAACGAGATAGATAGGAACTAACCCTCATAGATCCGAAAGCGTTAACGAGATTAGATTCTCGTGGTTGATGTAGTCGATCACTTACCGATCTCAAGATCGTGTGGACGATCCTTCCGGCGTCGCGTTCCAGCAGCGCTTCCCCCGTCGGTCAAGTAGACGATCCTTCCGGGCGTCGCGTTCCAGGCGCGCTTCCGCCATTGGTCAACTAGACGATCCTTCCGGCGCCACGATTCGGCAGCGCTTCCGCAGTCGGTCACACGTGCGGAGTCGAAGCAGACCTTCCTCTCCCCGTTCCAGCGAGCAGCGGAGGTAGTAGATCTTCTCCACGGAATCCCAGCAGCACGACCGCGTGGTGGTGGTGGTGGAGTAGAGAATCTGCAGGGCTTCGCCTATGCCTGTGCAGAAGAAGGTGGAGGAGAGAGGCGCAGAGATTGGACGTTATGGGAGCCAGGGAGGGAGGGGGCGCCACTGCCCCCTCTATTGAAAGAAGGGAGGGCGCCTGGGGAGGGGGAGTCCTTGTAGGACTCCCCTCCTCTCTAGGCCGCGGATTGGGAGGTGGGGGGAGGAGTCCTCCTCCCCCACGACTCCGTATCTTGACCCACCAGGACTCCTTGATCCCTATCTGATTTTCAAGCAAACTCCAAGATATCTTCTAGAACCTTCCGGAACATTCCGAAACCTTCTAGAATCCTCATACAAACACTCCGGAACATTTCCTAACTCATAAAATGATCTCCTATATATGAATCTTATTCTCCGGACCATTCCGGATCTCCTCGTGATGTCCCGAATCCAATCTGAGACTCCGAACAACATTTGGTCTCCAACGCACATTCCATATCTACTTAAAACAACTTCGAACCTTAAGTGTGTCACCCTATGGTTCGTGAATATGTAGACATGATAGAGACACATCTCCTATCATAACCATCAGCGGGACCTGGAGATCCATATGGCTCCCACATACTCAACGATGACTTTGCGATCGATTGAACCATTTACATACGAAACTAATTCCTTTGTCTCGCTGATACTATACTTATCCGAGGTTTGATCGTCGGTATCTCCATACCTAGTTCTACCTCGTTACTGATAAGTACTCTTTACTCGTTCCGTGATATGTATCCCTTGTGACCCAGTCACATGCTTGCAAGCTAACTAGATGACATTCCACCGAGAGGGCCCACAGCATATCTATCCGTCATATGGATGGACAAATCCCAATCTTGGTTCATGCGCTTCAACACATACTTTCAGAATACCCAATGACACTTTTATAACCACCCAGTTACGAAGCGGCGTTTGATGTCATCAAAGTATCCATCCGGTGATGGTGATTAACATAACCTCATGGTCGAAGGAATAGATTACTATGTATTTGAAAGCTTACAGCAATACGAACTTAATGACTTGATCTTATGCTACGCTTACTATGGGGGTGTGT